>JAQZCD010000375.1:5593506-5738506 GCA_030864225.1 Capsicum baccatum var. pendulum | reverse complement strand
AAAAAAAAAAAAAAAAAAAAAAAAAAAAAAAAAAAAAAAAAAAAAAAAAAAAAAAAAAAAAAAAAAAAAAAAAAAAAAAAAAAAAAAAAAAAAAAAAAAAAAAACAAAAAAAAAAAAAAAAAAAAAAAAAAAAAAAAAAAAAAAAAAAAAAAAAAAAAAAAAAAAAAAAAAAAAAAAAAAAAAAAAAAAAAAAAAAAAAAAAAAAAAAAAAAAAAAAAAAAAAAAAAAAAAAAAAAAAAAAAAAAAAAAAAAAAAAAAAAAAAAAAAAAAAAAAAAAAAAAAAAAAAAAAAAAAAAAAAAAAAAAAAAAAAAAAAAAAAAAAAAAAAAAAAAAAAAAAAAAAAAAAAAAAAAAAAAAAAAAAAAAAAAAAAAAAAAAAAAAAAAAAAAAAAAAAAAAAAAAAAAAAAACAAAAAAAAAAAAAAAAAAAAAAAAAAAAAAAAAAAAAAAAAAAAAAAAAAAAAAAAAAAAAAAAAAAAAAAAAAAAAAAAAAAAAAAAAAAAAAAAAAAAAAAAAAAAAAAAAAAAAAAAAAAAAAAAAAAAAAAAAAAAAAAAAAAAAAAAAAAAAAAAAAAAAAAAAAAAAAAAAAAAAAAAAAAAAAAAAAAAAAAAAAAAAAAAAAAAAAAAAAAAAAAAAAAAAAAAAAAAAAAAAAAAAAAAAAAAAAAAAAAAAAAAAAAAAAAAAAAAAAAAAAAAAAAAAAAAAAAAAAAAAAAAAAAAAAAAAAAAAAAAAAAAAAAAAAAAAAAAAAAAAAAAAAAAAAAAAAAAAAAAAAAAAAAAAAAAAAAAAAAAAAAAAAAAAAAAAAAAAAAAAAAAAAAAAAAAAAAAAAAAAAAAAAAAAAAAAAAAAAAAAAAAAAAAAAAAAAAAAAAAAAAAAAAAAAAAAAAAAAAAAAAAAAAAAAAAAAAAAAAAAAAAAAAAAAAAAAAAAAAAAAAAAAAAAAAAAAAAAAAAAAAAAAAAAAAAAAAAAAAAAAAAAAAAAAAAAAAAAAAAAAAAAAAAAAAAAAAAAAAAAAAAAAAAAAAAAAAAAAAAAAAAAAAAAAAAAAAAAAAAAAAAAAAAAAAAAAAAAAAAAAAAAAAAAAAAAAAAAAAAAAAAAAAAAAAAAAAAAAAAAAAAAAAAAAAAAAAAAAAAAAAAAAAAAAAAAAAAAAAAAAAAAAAAAAAAAAAAAAAAAAAAAAAAAAAAAAAAAAAAAAAAAAAAAAAAAAAAAAAAAAAAAAAAAAAAAAAAAAAAAAAAAAAAAAAAAAAAAAAAAAAAAAAAAAAAAAAAAAAAAAAAAAAAAAAAAAAAAAAAAAAAAAAAAAAAAAAAAAAAAAAAAAAAAAAAAAAAAAAAAAAAAAAAAAAAAAAAAAAAAAAAAAAAAAAAAAAAAAAAAAAAAAAAAAAAAAAAAAAAAAAAAAAAAAAAAAAAAAAAAAAAAAAAAAAAAAAAAAAAAAAAAAAAAAAAAAAAAAAAAAAAAAAAAAAAAAAAAAAAAAAAAAAAAAAAAAAAAAAAAAAAAAAAAAAAAAAAAAAAAAAAAAAAAAAAAAAAAAAAAAAAAAAAAAAAAAAAAAAAAAAAAAAAAAAAAAAAAAAAAAAAAAAAAAAAAAAAAAAAAAAAAAAAAAAAAAAAAAAAAAAAAAAAAAAAAAAAAAAAAAAAAAAAAAAAAAAAAAAAAAAAAAAAAAAAAAAAAAAAAAAAAAAAAAAAAAAAAAAAAAAAAAAAAAAAAAAAAAAAAAAAAAAAAAAAAAAAAAAAAAAAAAAAAAAAAAAAAAAAAAAAAAAAAAAAAAAAAAAAAAAAAAAAAAAAAAAAAAAAAAAAAAAAAAAAAAAAAAAAAAAAAAAAAAAAAAAAAAAAAAAAAAAAAAAAAAAAAAACAAAAAAAAAAAAAAAAAAAAAAAAAAAAAAAAAAAAAAAAAAAAAAAAAAAAAAAAAAAAAAAAAAAAAAAAAAAAAAAAAAAAAAAAAAAAAAAAAAAAAAAAAAAAAAAAAAAAAAAAAAAAAAAAAAAAAAAAAAAAAAAAAAAAAAAAAAAAAAAAAAAAAAAAAAAAAAAAAAAAAAAAAAAAAAAAAAAAAAAAAAAAAAAAAAAAAAAAAAAAAAAAAAAAAAAAAAAAAAAAAAAAAAAAAAAAAAAAAAAAAAAAAAAAAAAAAAAAAAAAAAAAAAAAAAAAAAAAAAAAAAAAAAAAAAAAAAAAAAAAAAAAAAAAAAAAAAAAAAAAAAAAAAAAAAAAAAAAAAAAAAAAAAAAAAAAAAAAAAAAAAAAAAAAAAAAAAAAAAAAAAAAAAAAAAAAAAAAAAAAAAAAAAAAAAAAAAAAAAAAAAAAAAAAAAAAAAAAAAAAAAAAAAAAAAAAAAAAAAAAAAAAAAAAAAAAAAAAAAAAAAAAAAAAAAAAAAAAAAAAAAAAAAAAAAAAAAAAAAAAAAAAAAAAAAAAAAAAAAAAAAAAAAAAAAAAAAAAAAAAAAAAAAAAAAAAAAAAAAAAAAAAAAAAAAAAAAAAAAAAAAAAAAAAAAAAAAAAAAAAAAAAAAAAAAAAAAAAAAAAAAAAAAAAAAAAAAAAAAAAAAAAAAAAAAAAAAAAAAAAAAAAAAAAAAAAAAAAAAAAAAAAAAAAAAAAAAAAAAAAAAAAAAAAAAAAAAAAAAAAAAAAAAAAAAAAAAAAAAAAAAAAAAAAAAAAAAAAAAAAAAAAAAAAAAAAAAAAAAAAAAAAAAAAAAAAAAAAAAAAAAAAAAAAAAAAAAAAAAAAAAAAAAAAAAAAAAAAAAAAAAAAAAAAAAAAAAAAAAAAAAAAAAAAAAAAAAAAAAAAAAAAAAAAAAAAAAAAAAAAAAAAAAAAAAAAAAAAAAAAAAAAAAAAAAAAAAAAAAAAAAAAAAAAAAAAAAAAAAAAAAAAAAAAAAAAAAAAAAAAAAAAAAAAAAAAAAAAAAAAAAAAAAAAAAAAAAAAAAAAAAAAAAAAAAAAAAAAAAAAAAAAAAAAAAAAAAAAAAAAAAAAAAAAAAAAAAAAAAAAAAAAAAAAAAAAAAAAAAAAAAAAAAAAAAAAAAAAAAAAAAAAAAAAAAAAAAAAAAAAAAAAAAAAAAAAAAAAAAAAAAAAAAAAAAAAAAAAAAAAAAAAAAAAAAAAAAAAAAAAAAAAAAAAAAAAAAAAAAAAAAAAAAAAAAAAAAAAAAAAAAAAAAAAAAAAAAAAAAAAAAAAAAAAAAAAAAAAAAAAAAAAAAAAAAAAAAAAAAAAAAAAAAAAAAAAAAAAAAAAAAAAAAAAAAAAAAAAAAAAAAAAAAAAAAAAAAAAAAAAAAAAAAAAAAAAAAAAAAAAAAAAAAAAAAAAAAAAAAAAAAAAAAAAAAAAAAAAAAAAAAAAAAAAAAAAAAAAAAAAAAAAAAAAAAAAAAAAAAAAAAAAAAAAAAAAAAAAAAAAAAAAAAAAAAAAAAAAAAAAAAAAAAAAAAAAAAAAAAAAAAAAAAAAAAAAAAAAAAAAAAAAAAAAAAAAAAAAAAAAAAAAAAAAAAAAAAAAAAAAAAAAAAAAAAAAAAAAAAAAAAAAAAAAAAAAAAAAAAAAAAAAAAAAAAAAAAAAAAAAAAAAAAAAAAAAAAAAAAAAAAAAAAAAAAAAAAAAAAAAAAAAAAAAAAAAAAAAAAAAAAAAAAAAAAAAAAAAAAAAAAAAAAAAAAAAAAAAAAAAAAAAAAAAAAAAAAAAAAAAAAAAAAAAAAAAAAAAAAAAAAAAAAAAAAAAAAAAAAAAAAAAAAAAAAAAAAAAAAAAAAAAAAAAAAAAAAAAAAAAAAAAAAAAAAAAAAAAAAAAAAAAAAAAAAAAAAAAAAAAAAAAAAAAAAAAAAAAAAAAAAAAAAAAAAAAAAAAAAAAAAAAAAAAAAAAAAAAAAAAAAAAAAAAAAAAAAAAAAAAAAAAAAAAAAAAAAAAAAAAAAAAAAAAAAAAAAAAAAAAAAAAAAAAAAAAAAAAAAAAAAAAAAAAAAAAAAAAAAAAAAAAAAAAAAAAAAAAAAAAAAAAAAAAAAAAAAAAAAAAAAAAAAAAAAAAAAAAAAAAAAAAAAAAAAAAAAAAAAAAAAAAAAAAAAAAAAAAAAAAAAAAAAAAAAAAAAAAAAAAAAAAAAAAAAAAAAAAAAAAAAAAAAAAAAAAAAAAAAAAAAAAAAAAAAAAAAAAAAAAAAAAAAAAAAAAAAAAAAAAAAAAAAAAAAAAAAAAAAAAAAAAAAAAAAAAAAAAAAAAAAAAAAAAAAAAAAAAAAAAAAAAAAAAAAAAAAAAAAAAAAAAAAAAAAAAAAAAAAAAAAAAAAAAAAAAAAAAAAAAAAAAAAAAAAAAAAAAAAAAAAAAAAAAAAAAAAAAAAAAAAAAAAAAAAAAAAAAAAAAAAAAAAAAAAAAAAAAAAAAAAAAAAAAAAAAAAAAAAAAAAAAAAAAAAAAAAAAAAAAAAAAAAAAAAAAAAAAAAAAAAAAAAAAAAAAAAAAAAAAAAAAAAAAAAAAAAAAAAAAAAAAAAAAAAAAAAAAAAAAAAAAAAAAAAAAAAAAAAAAAAAAAAAAAAAAAAAAAAAAAAAAAAAAAAAAAAAAAAAAAAAAAAAAAAAAAAAAAAAAAAAAAAAAAAAAAAAAAAAAAAAAAAAAAAAAAAAAAAAAAAAAAAAAAAAAAAAAAAAAAAAAAAAAAAAAAAAAAAAAAAAAAAAAAAAAAAAAAAAAAAAAAAAAAAAAAAAAAAAAAAAAAAAAAAAAAAAAAAAAAAAAAAAAAAAAAAAAAAAAAAAAAAAAAAAAAAAAAAAAAAAAAAAAAAAAAAAAAAAAAAAAAAAAAAAAAAAAAAAAAAAAAAAAAAAAAAAAAAAAAAAAAAAAAAAAAAAAAAAAAAAAAAAAAAAAAAAAAAAAAAAAAAAAAAAAAAAAAAAAAAAAAAAAAAAAAAAAAAAAAAAAAAAAAAAAAAAAAAAAAAAAAAAAAAAAAAAAAAAAAAAAAAAAAAAAAAAAAAAAAAAAAAAAAAAAAAAAAAAAAAAAAAAAAAAAAAAAAAAAAAAAAAAAAAAAAAAAAAAAAAAAAAAAAAAAAAAAAAAAAAAAAAAAAAAAAAAAAAAAAAAAAAAAAAAAAAAAAAAAAAAAAAAAAAAAAAAAAAAAAAAAAAAAAAAAAAAAAAAAAAAAAAAAAAAAAAAAAAAAAAAAAAAAAAAAAAAAAAAAAAAAAAAAAAAAAAAAAAAAAAAAAAAAAAAAAAAAAAAAAAAAAAAAAAAAAAAAAAAAAAAAAAAAAAAAAAAAAAAAAAAAAAAAAAAAAAAAAAAAAAAAAAAAAAAAAAAAAAAAAAAAAAAAAAAAAAAAAAAAAAAAAAAAAAAAAAAAAAAAAAAAAAAAAAAAAAAAAAAAAAAAAAAAAAAAAAAAAAAAAAAAAAAAAAAAAAAAAAAAAAAAAAAAAAAAAAAAAAAAAAAAAAAAAAAAAAAAAAAAAAAAAAAAAAAAAAAAAAAAAAAAAAAAAAAAAAAAAAAAAAAAAAAAAAAAAAAAAAAAAAAAAAAAAAAAAAAAAAAAAAAAAAAAAAAAAAAAAAAAAAAATAAAAAAAAAAAAAAAAAAAAAAAAAAAAAAAAAAAAAAAAAAAAAAAAAAAAAAAAAAAAAAAAAAAAAAAAAAAAAAAAAAAAAAAAAAAAAAAAAAAAAAAAAAAAAAAAAAAAAAAAAAAAAAAAAAAAAAAAAAAAAAAAAAAAAAAAAAAAAAAAAAAAAAAAAAAAAAAAAAAAAAAAAAAAAAAAAAAAAAAAAAAAAAAAAAAAAAAAAAAAAAAAAAAAAAAAAAAAAAAAAAAAAAAAAAAAAAAAAAAAAAAAAAAAAAAAAAAAAAAAAAAAAAAAAAAAAAAAAAAAAAAAAAAAAAAAAAAAAAAAAAAAAAAAAAAAAAAAAAAAAAAAAAAAAAAAAAAAAAAAAAAAAAAAAAAAAAAAAAAAAAAAAAAAAAAAAAAAAAAAAAAAAAAAAAAAAAAAAAAAAAAAAAAAAAAAAAAAAAAAAAAAAAAAAAAAAAAAAAAAAAAAAAAAAAAAAAAAAAAAAAAAAAAAAAAAAAAAAAAAAAAAAAAAAAAAAAAAAAAAAAAAAAAAAAAAAAAAAAAAAAAAAAAAAAAAAAAAAAAAAAAAAAAAAAAAAAAAAAAAAAAAAAAAAAAAAAAAAAAAAAAAAAAAAAAAAAAAAAAAAAAAAAAAAAAAAAAAAAAAAAAAAAAAAAAAAAAAAAAAAAAAAAAAAAAAAAAAAAAAAAAAAAAAAAAAAAAAAAAAAAAAAAAAAAAAAAAAAAAAAAAAAAAAAAAAAAAAAAAAAAAAAAAAAAAAAAAAAAAAAAAAAAAAAAAAAAAAAAAAAAAAAAAAAAAAAAAAAAAAAAAAAAAAAAAAAAAAAAAAAAAAAAAAAAAAAAAAAAAAAAAAAAAAAAAAAAAAAAAAAAAAAAAAAAAAAAAAAAAAAAAAAAAAAAAAAAAAAAAAAAAAAAAAAAAAAAAAAAAAAAAAAAAAAAAAAAAAAAAAAAAAAAAAAAAAAAAAAAAAAAAAAAAAAAAAAAAAAAAAAATAAAAAAAAAAAAAAAAAAAAAAAAAAAAAAAAAAAAAAAAAAAAAAAAAAAAAAAAAAAAAAAAAAAAAAAAAAAAAAAAAAAAAAAAAAAAAAAAAAAAAAAAAAAAAAAAAAAAAAAAAAAAAAAAAAAAAAAAAAAAAAAAAAAAAAAAAAAAAAAATAAAAAAAAAAAAAAAAAAAAAAAAAAAAAAAAAAAAAAAAAAAAAAAAAAAAAAAAAAAAAAAAAAAAAAAAAAAAAAAAAAAAAAAAAAAAAAAAAAAAAAAAAAAAAAAAAAAAAAAAAAAAAAAAAAAAAAAAAAAAAAAAAAAAAAAAAAAAAAAAAAAAAAAAAAAAAAAAAAAAAAAAAAAAAAAAAAAAAAAAAAAAAAAAAAAAAAAAAAAAAAAAAAAAAAAAAAAAAAAAAAAAAAAAAAAAAAAAAAAAAAAAAAAAAAAAAAAAAAAAAAAAAAAAAAAAAAAAAAAAAAAAAAAAAAAAAAAAAAAAAAAAAAAAAAAAAAAAAAAAAAAAAAAAAAAAAAAAAAAAAAAAAAAAAAAAAAAAAAAAAAAAAAAAAAAAAAAAAAAAAAAAAAAAAAAAAAAAAAAAAAAAAAAAAAAAAAAAAAAAAAAAAAAAAAAAAAAAAAAAAAAAAAAAAAAAAAAAAAAAAAAAAAAAAAAAAAAAAAAAAAAAAAAAAAAAAAAAAAAAAAAAAAAAAAAAAAAAAAAAAAAAAAAAAAAAAAAAAAAAAAAAAAAAAAAAAAAAAAAAAAAAAAAAAAAAAAAAAAAAAAAAAAAAAAAAAAAAAAAAAAAAAAAAAAAAAAAAAAAAAAAAAAAAAAAAAAAAAAAAAAAAAAAAAAAAAAAAAAAAAAAAAAAAAAAAAAAAAAAAAAAAAAAAAAAAAAAAAAAAAAAAAAAAAAAAAAAAAAAAAAAAAAAAAAAAAAAAAAAAAAAAAAAAAAAAAAAAAAAAAAAAAAAAAAAAAAAAAAAAAAAAAAAAAAAAAAAAAAAAAAAAAAAAAAAAAAAAAAAAAAAAAAAAAAAAAAAAAAAAAAAAAAAAAAAAAAAAAAAAAAAAAAAAAAAAAAAAAAAAAAAAAAAAAAAAAAAAAAAAAAAAAAAAAAAAAAAAAAAAAAAAAAAAAAAAAAAAAAAAAAAAAAAAAAAAAAAAAAAAAAAAAAAAAAAAAAAAAAAAAAAAAAAAAAAAAAAAAAAAAAAAAAAAAAAAAAAAAAAAAAAAAAAAAAAAAAAAAAAAAAAAAAAAAAAAAAAAAAAAAAAAAAAAAAAAAAAAAAAAAAAAAAAAAAAAAAAAAAAAAAAAAAAAAAAAAAAAAAAAAAAAAAAAAAAAAAAAAAAAAAAAAAAAAAAAAAAAAAAAAAAAAAAAAAAAAAAAAAAAAAAAAAAAAAAAAAAAAAAAAAAAAAAAAAAAAAAAAAAAAAAAAAAAAAAAAAAAAAAAAAAAAAAAAAAAAAAAAAAAAAAAAAAAAAAAAAAAAAAAAAAAAAAAAAAAAAAAAAAAAAAAAAAAAAAAAAAAAAAAAAAAAAAAAAAAAAAAAAAAAAAAAAAAAAAAAAAAAAAAAAAAAAAAAAAAAAAAAAAAAAAAAAAAAAAAAAAAAAAAAAAAAAAAAAAAAAAAAAAAAAAAAAAAAAAAAAAAAAAAAAAAAAAAAAAAAAAAAAAAAAAAAAAAAAAAAAAAAAAAAAAAAAAAAAAAAAAAAAAAAAAAAAAAAAAAAAAAAAAAAAAAAAAAAAAAAAAAAAAAAAAAAAAAAAAAAAAAAAAAAAAAAAAAAAAAAAAAAAAAAAAAAAAAAAAAAAAAAAAAAAAAAAAAAAAAAAAAAAAAAAAAAAAAAAAAAAAAAAAAAAAAAAAAAAAAAAAAAAAAAAAAAAAAAAAAAAAAAAAAAAAAAAAAAAAAAAAAAAAAAAAAAAAAAAAAAAAAAAAAAAAAAAAAAAAAAAAAAAAAAAAAAAAAAAAAAAAAAAAAAAAAAAAAAAAAAAAAAAAAAAAAAAAAAAAAAAAAAAAAAAAAAAAAAAAAAAAAAAAAAAAAAAAAAAAAAAAAAAAAAAAAAAAAAAAAAAAAAAAAAAAAAAAAAAAAAAAAAAAAAAAAAAAAAAAAAAAAAAAAAAAAAAAAAAAAAAAAAAAAAAAAAAAAAAAAAAAAAAAAAAAAAAAAAAAAAAAAAAAAAAAAAAAAAAAAAAAAAAAAAAAAAAAAAAAAAAAAAAAAAAAAAAAAAAAAAAAAAAAAAAAAAAAAAAAAAAAAAAAAAAAAAAAAAAAAAAAAAAAAAAAAAAAAAAAAAAAAAAAAAAAAAAAAAAAAAAAAAAAAAAAAAAAAAAAAAAAAAAAAAAAAAAAAAAAAAAAAAAAAAAAAAAAAAAAAAAAAAAAAAAAAAAAAAAAAAAAAAAAAAAAAAAAAAAAAAAAAAAAAAAAAAAAAAAAAAAAAAAAAAAAAAAAAAAAAAAAAAAAAAAAAAAAAAAAAAAAAAAAAAAAAAAAAAAAAAAAAAAAAAAAAAAAAAAAAAAAAAAAAAAAAAAAAAAAAAAAAAAAAAAAAAAAAAAAAAAAAAAAAAAAAAAAAAAAAAAAAAAAAAAAAAAAAAAAAAAAAAAAAAAAAAAAAAAAAAAAAAAAAAAAAAAAAAAAAAAAAAAAAAAAAAAAAAAAAAAAAAAAAAAAAAAAAAAAAAAAAAAAAAAAAAAAAAAAAAAAAAAAAAAAAAAAAAAAAAAAAAAAAAAAAAAAAAAAAAAAAAAAAAAAAAAAAAAAAAAAAAAAAAAAAAAAAAAAAAAAAAAAAAAAAAAAAAAAAAAAAAAAAAAAAAAAAAAAAAAAAAAAAAAAAAAAAAAAAAAAAAAAAAAAAAAAAAAAAAAAAAAAAAAAAAAAAAAAAAAAAAAAAAAAAAAAAAAAAAAAAAAAAAAAAAAAAAAAAAAAAAAAAAAAAAAAAAAAAAAAAAAAAAAAAAAAAAAAAAAAAAAAAAAAAAAAAAAAAAAAAAAAAAAAAAAAAAAAAAAAAAAAAAAAAAAAAAAAAAAAAAAAAAAAAAAAAAAAAAAAAAAAAAAAAAAAAAAAAAAAAAAAAAAAAAAAAAAAAAAAAAAAAAAAAAAAAAAAAAAAAAAAAAAAAAAAAAAAAAAAAAAAAAAAAAAAAAAAAAAAAAAAAAAAAAAAAAAAAAAAAAAAAAAAAAAAAAAAAAAAAAAAAAAAAAAAAAAAAAAAAAAAAAAAAAAAAAAAAAAAAAAAAAAAAAAAAAAAAAAAAAAAAAAAAAAAAAAAAAAAAAAAAAAAAAAAAAAAAAAAAAAAAAAAAAAAAAAAAAAAAAAAAAAAAAAAAAAAAAAAAAAAAAAAAAAAAAAAAAAAAAAAAAAAAAAAAAAAAAAAAAAAAAAAAAAAAAAAAAAAAAAAAAAAAAAAAAAAAAAAAAAAAAAAAAAAAAAAAAAAAAAAAAAAAAAAAAAAAAAAAAAAAAAAAAAAAAAAAAAAAAAAAAAAAAAAAAAAAAAAAAAAAAAAAAAAAAAAAAAAAAAAAAAAAAAAAAAAAAAAAAAAAAAAAAAAAAAAAAAAAAAAAAAAAAAAAAAAAAAAAAAAAAAAAAAAAAAAAAAAAAAAAAAAAAAAAAAAAAAAAAAAAAAAAAAAAAAAAAAAAAAAAAAAAAAAAAAAAAAAAAAAAAAAAAAAAAAAAAAAAAAAAAAAAAAAAAAAAAAAAAAAAAAAAAAAAAAAAAAAAAAAAAAAAAAAAAAAAAAAAAAAAAAAAAAAAAAAAAAAAAAAAAAAAAAAAAAAAAAAAAAAAAAAAAAAAAAAAAAAAAAAAAAAAAAAAAAAAAAAAAAAAAAAAAAAAAAAAAAAAAAAAAAAAAAAAAAAAAAAAAAAAAAAAAAAAAAAAAAAAAAAAAAAAAAAAAAAAAAAAAAAAAAAAAAAAAAAAAAAAAAAAAAAAAAAAAAAAAAAAAAAAAAAAAAAAAAAAAAAAAAAAAAAAAAAAAAAAAAAAAAAAAAAAAAAAAAAAAAAAAAAAAAAAAAAAAAAAAAAAAAAAAAAAAAAAAAAAAAAAAAAAAAAAAAAAAAAAAAAAAAAAAAAAAAAAAAAAAAAAAAAAAAAAAAAAAAAAAAAAAAAAAAAAAAAAAAAAAAAAAAAAAAAAAAAAAAAAAAAAAAAAAAAAAAAAAAAAAAAAAAAAAAAAAAAAAAAAAAAAAAAAAAAAAAAAAAAAAAAAAAAAAAAAAAAAAAAAAAAAAAAAAAAAAAAAAAAAAAAAAAAAAAAAAAAAAAAAAAAAAAAAAAAAAAAAAAAAAAAAAAAAAAAAAAAAAAAAAAAAAAAAAAAAAAAAAAAAAAAAAAAAAAAAAAAAAAAAAAAAAAAAAAAAAAAAAAAAAAAAAAAAAAAAAAAAAAAAAAAAAAAAAAAAAAAAAAAAAAAAAAAAAAAAAAAAAAAAAAAAAAAAAAAAAAAAAAAAAAAAAAAAAAAAAAAAAAAAAAAAAAAAAAAAAAAAAAAAAAAAAAAAAAAAAAAAAAAAAAAAAAAAAAAAAAAAAAAAAAAAAAAAAAAAAAAAAAAAAAAAAAAAAAAAAAAAAAAAAAAAAAAAAAAAAAAAAAAAAAAAAAAAAACAAAAAAAAAAAAAAAAAAAAAAAAAAAAAAAAAAAAAAAAAAAAAAAAAAAAAAAAAAAAAAAAAAAAAAAAAAAAAAAAAAAAAAAAAAAAAAAAAAAAAAAAAAAAAAAAAAAAAAAAAAAAAAAAAAAAAAAAAAAAAAAAAAAAAAAAAAAAAAAAAAAAAAAAAAAAAAAAAAAAAAAAAAAAAAAAAAAAAAAAAAAAAAAAAAAAAAAAAAAAAAAAAAAAAAAAAAAAAAAAAAAAAAAAAAAAAAAAAAAAAAAAAAAAAAAAAAAAAAAAAAAAAAAAAAAAAAAAAAAAAAAAAAAAAAAAAAAAAAAAAAAAAAAAAAAAAAAAAAAAAAAAAAAAAAAAAAAAAAAAAAAAAAAAAAAAAAAAAAAAAAAAAAAAAAAAAAAAAAAAAAAAAAAAAAAAAAAAAAAAAAAAAAAAAAAAAAAAAAAAAAAAAAAAAAAAAAAAAAAAAAAAAAAAAAAAAAAAAAAAAAAAAAAAAAAAAAAAAAAAAAAAAAAAAAAAAAAAAAAAAAAAAAAAAAAAAAAAAAAAAAAAAAAAAAAAAAAAAAACAAAAAAAAAAAAAAAAAAAAAAAAAAAAAAAAAAAAAAAAAAAAAAAAAAAAAAAAAAAAAAAAAAAAAAAAAAAAAAAAAAAAAAAAAAAAAAAAAAAAAAAAAAAAAAAAAAAAAAAAAAAAAAAAAAAAAAAAAAAAAAAAAAAAAAAAAAAAAAAAAAAAAAAAAAAAAAAAAAAAAAAAAAAAAAAAAAAAAAAAAAAAAAAAAAAAAAAAAAAAAAAAAAAAAAAAAAAAAAAAAAAAAAAAAAAAAAAAAAAAAAAAAAAAAAAAAAAAAAAAAAAAAAAAAAAAAAAAAAAAAAAAAAAAAAAAAAAAAAATAAAAAAAAAAAAAAAAAAAAAAAAAAAAAAAAAAAAAAAAAAAAAAAAAAAAAAAAAAAAACAAAAAAAAAAAAAAAAAAAAAAAAAAAAAAAAAAAAAAAAAAAAAAAAAAAAAAAAAAAAAAAAAAAAAAAAAAAAAAAAAAAAAAAAAAAAAAAAAAAAAAAAAAAAAAAAAAAAAAAAAAAAAAAAAAAAAAAAAAAAAAAAAAAAAAAAAAAAAAAAAAAAAAAAAAAAAAAAAAAAAAAAAAAAAAAAAAAAAAAAAAAAAAAAAAAAAAAAAAAAAAAAAAAAAAAAAAAAAAAAAAAAAAAAAAAAAAAAAAAAAAAAAAAAAAAAAAAAAAAAAAAAAAAAAAAAAAAAAAAAAAAAAAAAAAAAAAAAAAAAAAAAAAAAAAAAAAAAAAAAAAAAAAAAAAAAAAAAAAAAAAAAAAAAAAAAAAAAAAAAAAAAAAAAAAAAAAAAAAAAAAAAAAAAAAAAAAAAAAAAAAAAAAAAAAAAAAAAAAAAAAAAAAAAAAAAAAAAAAAAAAAAAAAAAAAAAAAAAAAAAAAAAAAAAAAAAAAAAAAAAAAAAAAAAAAAAAAAAAAAAAAAAAAAAAAAAAAAAAAAAAAAAAAAAAAAAAAAAAAAAAAAAAAAAAAAAAAAAAAAAAAAAAAAAAAAAAAAAAAAAAAAAAAAAAAAAAAAAAAAAAAAAAAAAAAAAAAAAAAAAAAAAAAAAAAAAAAAAAAAAAAAAAAAAAAAAAAAAAAAAAAAAAAAAAAAAAAAAAAAAAAAAAAAAAAAAAAAAAAAAAAAAAAAAAAAAAAAAAAAAAAAAAAAAAAAAAAAAAAAAAAAAAAAAAAAAAAAAAAAAAAAAAAAAAAAAAAAAAAAAAAAAAAAAAAAAAAAAAAAAAAAAAAAAAAAAAAAAAAAAAAAAAAAAAAAAAAAAAAAAAAAAAAAAAAAAAAAAAAAAAAAAAAAAAAAAAAAAAAAAAAAAAAAAAAAAAAAAAAAAAAAAAAAAAAAAAAAAAAAAAAAAAAAAAAAAAAAAAAAAAAAAAAAAAAAAAAAAAAAAAAAAAAAAAAAAAAAAAAAAAAAAAAAAAAAAAAAAAAAAAAAAAAAAAAAAAAAAAAAAAAAAAAAAAAAAAAAAAAAAAAAAAAAAAAAAAAAAAAAAAAAAAAAAAAAAAAAAAAAAAAAAAAAAAAAAAAAAAAAAAAAAAAAAAAAAAAAAAAAAAAAAAAAAAAAAAACAAAAAAAAAAAAAAAAAAAAAAAAAAAAAAAAAAAAAAAAAAAAAAAAAAAAAAAAAAAAAAAAAAAAAAAAAAAAAAAAAAAAAAAAAAAAAAAAAAAAAAAAAAAAAAAAAAAAAAAAAAAAAAAAAAAAAAAAAAAAAAAAAAAAAAAAAAAAAAAAAAAAAAAAAAAAAAAAAAAAAAAAAAAAAAAAAAAAACAAAAAAAAAAAAAAAAAAAAAAAAAAAAAAAAAAAAAAAAAAAAAAAAAAAAAAAAAAAAAAAAAAAAAAAAAAAAAAAAAAAAAAAAAAAAAAAAAAAAAAAAAAAAAAAAAAAAAAAAAAAAAAAAAAAAAAAAAAAAAAAAAAAAAAAAAAAAAAAAAAAAAAAAAAAAAAAAAAAAAAAAAAAAAAAAAAAAAAAAAAAAAAAAAAAAAAAAAAAAAAAAAAAAAAAAAAAAAAAAAAAAAAAAAAAAAAAAAAAAAAAAAAAAAAAAAAAAAAAAAAAAAAAAAAAAAAAAAAAAAAAAAAAAAAAAAAAAAAAAAAAAAAAAAAAAAAAAAAAAAAAAAAAAAAAAAAAAAAAAAAAAAAAAAAAAAAAAAAAAAAAAAAAAAAAAAAAAAAAAAAAAAAAAAAAAAAAAAAAAAAAAAAAAAAAAAAAAAAAAAAAAAAAAAAAAAAAAAAAAAAAAAAAAAAAAAAAAAAAAAAAAAAAAAAAAAAAAAAAAAAAAAAAAAAAAAAAAAAAAAAAAAAAAAAAAAAAAAAAAAAAAAAAAAAAAAAAAAAAAAAAAAAAAAAAAAAAAAAAAAAAAAAAAAAAAAAAAAAAAAAAAAAAAAAAAAAAAAAAAAAAAAAAAAAAAAAAAAAAAAAAAAAAAAAAAAAAAAAAAAAACAAAAAAAAAAAAAAAAAAAAAAAAAAAAAAAAAAAAAAAAAAAAAAAAAAAAAAAAAAAAAAAAAAAAAAAAAAAAAAAAAAAAAAAAAAAAAAAAAAAAAAAAAAAAAAAAAAAAAAAAAAAAAAAAAAAAAAAAAAAAAAAAAAAAAAAAAAAAAAAAAAAAAAAAAAAAAAAAAAAAAAAAAAAAAAAAAAAAAAAAAAAAAAAAAAAAAAAAAAAAAAAAAAAAAAAAAAAAAAAAAAAAAAAAAAAAAAAAAAAAAAAAAAAAAAAAAAAAAAAAAAAAAAAAAAAAAAAAAAAAAAAAAAAAAAAAAAAAAAAAAAAAAAAAAAAAAAAAAAAAAAAAAAAAAAAAAAAAAAAAAAAAAACAAAAAAAAAAAAAAAAAAAAAAAAAAAAAAAAAAAAAAAAAAAAAAAAAAAAAAAAAAAAAAAAAAAAAAAAAAAAAAAAAAAAAAAAAAAAAAAAAAAAAAAAAAAAAAAAAAAAAAAAAAAAAAAAAAAAAAAAAAAAAAAAAAAAAAAAAAAAAAAAAAAAAAAAAAAAAAAAAAAAAAAAAAAAAAAAAAAAAAAAAAAAAAAAAAAAAAAAAAAAAAAAAAAAAAAAAAAAAAAAAAAACAAAAAAAAAAAAAAAAAAAAAAAAAAAAAAAAAAAAAAAAAAAAAAAAAAAAAAAAAAAAAAAAAAAAAAAAAAAAAAAAAAAAAAAAAAAAAAAAAAAAAAAAAAAAAAAAAAAAAAAAAAAAAAAAAAAAAAAAAAAAAAAAAAAAAAAAAAAAAAAAAAAAAAAAAAATAAAAAAAAAAAAAAAAAAAAAAAAAAAAAAAAAAAAAAAAAAAAAAAAAAAAAAAAAAAAAAAAAAAAAAAAAAAAAAAAAAAAAAAAAAAAAAAAAAAAAAAAAAAAAAAAAAAAAAAAAAAAAAAAAAAAAAAAAAAAAAAAAAAAAAAAAAAAAAAAAAAAAAAAAAAAAAAAAAAAAAAAAAAAAAAAAAAAAAAAAAAAAAAAAAAAAAAAAAAAAAAAAAAAAAAAAAAAAAAAAAAAAAAAAAAAAAAAAAAAAAAAAAAAAAAAAAAAAAAAAAAAAAAAAAAAAAAAAAAAAAAAAAAAAAAAAAAAAAAAAAAAAAAAAAAAAAAAAAAAAAAAAAAAAAAAAAAAAAAAAAAAAAAAAAAAAAAAAAAAAAAAAAAAAAAAAAAAAAAAACAAAAAAAAAAAAAAAAAAAAAAAAAAAAAAAAAAAAAAAAAAAAAAAAAAAAAAAAAAAAAAAAAAAAAAAAAAAAAAAAAAAAAAAAAAAAAAAAAAAAAAAAAAAAAAAAAAAAAAAAAAAAAAAAAAAAAAAAAAAAAAAAAAAAAAAAAAAAAAAAAAAAAAAAAAAAAAAAAAAAAAAAAAAAAAAAAAAAAAAAAAAAAAAAAAAAAAAAAAAAAAAAAAAAAAAAAAAAAAAAAAAAAAAAAAAAAAAAAAAAAAAAAAAAAAAAAAAAAAAAAAAAAAAAAAAAAAAAAAAAAAAAAAAAAAAAAAAACAAAAAAAAAAAAAAAAAAAAAAAAAAAAAAAAAAAAAAAAAAAAAAAAAAAAAAAAAAAAAAAAAAAAAAAAAAAAAAAAAAAAAAAAAAAAAAAAAAAAAAAAAAAAAAAAAAAAAAAAAAAAAAAAAAAAAAAAAAAAAAAAAAAAAAAAAAAAAAAAAAAAAAAAAAAAAAAAAAAAAAAAAAAAAAAAAAAAAAAAAAAAAAAAAAAAAAAAAAAAAAAAAAAAAAAAAAAAAAAAAAAAAAAAAAAAAAAAAAAAAAAAAAAAAAAAAAAAAAAAAAAAAAAAAAAAAAAAAAAAAAAAAAAAAAAAAAAAAAAAAAAAAAAAAAAAAAAAAAAAAAAAAAAAAAAAAAAAAAAAAAAAAAAAAAAAAAAAAAAAAAAAAAAAAAAAAAAAAAAAAAAAAAAAAAAAAAAAAAAAAAAAAAAAAAAAAAAAAAAAAAAAAAAAAAAAAAAAAAAAAAAAAAAAAAAAAAAAAAAAAAAAAAAAAAAAAAAAAAAAAAAAAAAAAAAAAAAAAAAAAACAAAAAAAAAAAAAAAAAAAAAAAAAAAAAAAAAAAAAAAAAAAAAAAAAAAAAAAAAAAAAAAAAAAAAAAAAAAAAAAAAAAAAAAAAAAAAAAAAAAAAAAAAAAAAAAAAAAAAAAAAAAAAAAAAAAACAAAAAAAAAAAAAAAAAAAAAAAAAAAAAAAAAAAAAAAAAAAAAAAAAAAAAAAAAAAAAAAAAAAAAAAAAAAAAAAAAAAAAAAAAAAAAAAAAAAAAAAAAAAAAAAAAAAAAAAAAAAAAAAAAAAAAAAAAAAAAAAAAAAAAAAAAAAAAAAAAAAAAAAAAAAAAAAAAAAAAAAAAAAAAAAAAAAAAAAAAAAAAAAAAAAAAAAAAAAAAAAAAAAAAAAAAAAAAAAAAAAAAAAAAAAAAAAAAAAAAAAAAAAAAAAAAAAAAAAAAAAAAAAAAAAAAAAAAAAAAAAAAAAAAAAAAAAAAAAAAAAAAAAAAAAAAAAAAAAAAAAAAAAAAAAAAAAAAAAAAAAAAAAAAAAAAAAAAAAAAAAAAAAAAAAAAAAAAAAAAAAAAAAAAAAAAAAAAAAAAAAAAAAAAAAAAAAAAAAAAAAAAAAAAAAAAAAAAAAAAAAAAAAAAAAAAAAAAAAAAAAAAAAAAAAAAAAAAAAAAAAAAAAAAAAAAAAAAAAAAAAAAAAAAAAAAAAAAAAAAAAAAAAAAAAAAAAAAAAAAAAAAAAAAAAAAAAAAAAAAAAAAAAAAAAAAAAAAAAAAAAAAAAAAAAAAAAAAAAAAAAAAAAAAAAAAAAAAAAAAAAAAAAAAAAAAAAAAAAAAAAAAAAAAAAAAAAAAAAAAAAAAAAAAAAAAAAAAAAAAAAAAAAAAAAAAAAAAAAAAAAAAAAACAAAAAAAAAAAAAAAAAAAAAAAAAAAAAAAAAAAAAAAAAAAAAAAAAAAAAAAAAAAAAAAAAAAAAAAAAAAAAAAAAAAAAAAAAAAAAAAAAAAAAAAAAAAAAAAAAAAAAAAAAAAAAAAAAAAAAAAAAAAAAAAAAAAAAAAAAAAAAAAAAAAAAAAAAAAAAAAAAAAAAAAAAAAAAAAAAAAAAAAAAAAAAAAAAAAAAAAAAAAAAAACAAAAAAAAAAAAAAAAAAAAAAAAAAAAAAAAAAAAAAAAAAAAAAAAAAAAAAAAAAAAAAAAAAAAAAAAAAAAAAAAAAAAAAAAAAAAAAAAAAAAAAAAAAAAAAAAAAAAAAAAAAAAAAAAAAAAAAAAAAAAAAAAAAAAAAAAAAAAAAAAAAAAAAAAAAAAAAAAAAAAAAAAAAAAAAAAAAAAAAAAAAAAAAAAAAAAAAAAAAAAAAAAAAAAAAAAAAAAAAAAAAAAAAAAAAAAAAAAAAAAAAAAAAAAAAAAAAAAAAAAAAAAAAAAAAAAAAAAAAAAAAAAAAAAAAAAAAAAAAAAAAAAAAAAAAAAAAAAAAAAAAAAAAAAAAAAAAAAAAAAAAAAAAAAAAAAAAAAAAAAAAAAAAAAAAAAAAAAAAAAAAAAAAAAAAAAAAAAAAAAAAAAAAAAAAAAAAAAAAAAAAAAAAAAAAAAAAAAAAAAAAAAAAAAAAAAAAAAAAAAAAAAAAAAAAAAAAAAAAAAAAAAAAAAAAAAAAAAAAAAAAAAAAAAAAAAAAAAAAAAAAAAAAAAAAAAAAAAAAAAAAAAAAAAAAAAAAAAAAAAAAAAAAAAAAAAAAAAAAAAAAAAAAAAAAAAAAAAAAAAAAAAAAAAAAAAAAAAAAAAAAAAAAAAAAAAAAAAAAAAAAAAAAAAAAAAAAAAAAAAAAAAAAAAAAAAAAAAAAAAAAAAAAAAAAAAAAAAAAAAAAAAAAAAAAAAAAAAAAAAAAAAAAAAAAAAAAAAAAAAAAAAAAAAAAAAAAAAAAAAAAAAAAAAAAAAAAAAAAAAAAAAAAAAAAAAAAAAAAAAAAAAAAAAAAAAAAAAAAAAAAAAAAAAAAAAAAAAAAAAAAAAAAAAAAAAAAAAAAAAAAAAAAAAAAAAAAAAAAAAAAAAAAAAAAAAAAAAAAAAAAAAAAAAAAAAAAAAAAAAAAAAAAAAAAAAAAAAAAAAAAAAAAAAAAAAAAAAAAAAAAAAAAAAAAAAAAAAAAAAAAAAAAAAAAAAAAAAAAAAAAAAAAAAAAAAAAAAAAAAAAAAAAAAAAAAAAAAAAAAAAAAAAAAAAAAAAAAAAAAAAAAAAAAAAAAAAAAAAAAAAAAAAAAAAAAAAAAAAAAAAAAAAAAAAAAAAAAAAAAAAAAAAAAAAAAAAAAAAAAAAAAAAAAAAAAAAAAAAAAAAAAAAAAAAAAAAAAAAAAAAAAAAAAAAAAAAAAAAAAAAAAAAAAAAAAAAAAAAAAAAAAAAAAAAAAAAAAAAAAAAAAAAAAAAAAAAAAAAAAAAAAAAAAAAAAAAAAAAAAAAAAAAAAAAAAAAAAAAAAAAAAAAAAAAAAAAAAAAAAAAAAAAAAAAAAAAAAAAAAAAAAAAAAAAAAAAAAAAAAAAAAAAAAAAAAAAAAAAAAAAAAAAAAAAAAAAAAAAAAAAAAAAAAAAAAAAAAAAAAAAAAAAAAAAAAAAAAAAAAAAAAAAAAAAAAAAAAAAAAAAAAAAAAAAAAAAAAAAAAAAAAAAAAAAAAAAAAAAAAAAAAAAAAAAAAAAAAAAAAAAAAAAAAAAAAAAAAAAAAAAAAAAAAAAAAAAAAAAAAAAAAAAAAAAAAAAAAAAAAAAAAAAAAAAAAAAAAAAAAAAAAAAAAAAAAAAAAAAAAAAAAAAAAAAAAAAAAAAAAAAAAAAAAAAAAAAAAAAAAAAAACAAAAAAAAAAAAAAAAAAAAAAAAAAAAAAAAAAAAAAAAAAAAAAAAAAAAAAAAAAAAAAAAAAAAAAAAAAAAAAAAAAAAAAAAAAAAAAAAAAAAAAAAAAAAAAAAAAAAAAAAAAAAAAAAAAAAAAAAAAAAAAAAAAAAAAAAAAAAAAAAAAAAAAAAAAAAAAAAAAAAAAAAAAAAAAAAAAAAAAAAAAAAAAAAAAAAAAAAAAAAAAAAAAAAAAAAAAAAAAAAAAAAAAAAAAAAAAAAAAAAAAAAAAAAAAAAAAAAAAAAAAAAAAAAAAAAAAAAAAAAAAAAAAAAAAAAAAAAAAAAAAAAAAAAAAAAAAAAAAAAAAAAAAAAAAAAAAAAAAAAAAAAAAAAAAAAAAAAAAAAAAAAAAAAAAAAAAAAAAAAAAAAAAAAAAAAAAAAAAAAAAAAAAAAAAAAAAAAAAAAAAAAAAAAAAAAAAAAAAAAAAAAAAAAAAAAAAAAAAAAAAAAAAAAAAAAAAAAAAAAAAAAAAAAAAAAAAAAAAAAAAAAAAAAAAAAAAAAAAAAAAAAAAAAAAAAAAAAAAAAAAAAAAAAAAAAAAAAAAAAAAAAAAAAAAAAAAAAAAAAAAAAAAAAAAAAAAAAAAAAAAAAAAAAAAAAAAAAAAAAAAAAAAAAAAAAAAAAAAAAAAAAAAAAAAAAAAAAAAAAAAAAAAAAAAAAAAAAAAAAAAAAAAAAAAAAAAAAAAAAAAAAAAAAAAAAAAAAAAAAAAAAAAAAAAAAAAAAAAAAAAAAAAAAAAAAAAAAAAAAAAAAAAAAAAAAAAAAAAAAAAAAAAAAAAAAAAAAAAAAAAAAAAAAAAAAAAAAAAAAAAAAAAAAAAAAAAAAAAAAAAAAAAAAAAAAAAAAAAAAAAAAAAAAAAAAAAAAAAAAAAAAAAAAAAAAAAAAAAAAAAAAAAAAAAAAAAAAAAAAAAAAAAAAAAAAAAAAAAAAAAAAAAAAAAAAAAAAAAAAAAAAAAAAAAAAAAAAAAAAAAAAAAAAAAAAAAAAAAAAAAAAAAAAAAAAAAAAAAAAAAAAAAAAAAAAAAAAAAAAAAAAAAAAAAAAAAAAAAAAAAAAAAAAAAAAAAAAAAAAACAAAAAAAAAAAAAAAAAAAAAAAAAAAAAAAAAAAAAAAAAAAAAAAAAAAAAAAAAAAAAAAAAAAAAAAAAAAAAAAAAAAAAAAAAAAAAAAAAAAAAAAAAAAAAAAAAAAAAAAAAAAAAAAAAAAAAAAAAAAAAAAAAAAAAAAAAAAAAAAAAAAAAAAAAAAAAAAAAAAAAAAAAAAAAAAAAAAAAAAAAAAAAAAAAAAAAAAAAAAAAAAAAAAAAAAAAAAAAAAAAAAAAAAAAAAAAAAAAAAAAAAAAAAAAAAAAAAAAAAAAAAAAAAAAAAAAAAAAAAAAAAAAAAAAAAAAAAAAAAAAAAAAAAAAAAAAAAAAAAAAAAAAAAAAAAAAAAAAAAAAAAAAAAAAAAAAAAAAAAAAAAAAAAAAAAAAAAAAAAAAAAAAAAAAAAAAAAAAAAAAAAAAAAAAAAAAAAAAAAAAAAAAAAAAAAAAAAAAAAAAAAAAAAAAAAAAAAAAAAAAAAAAAAAAAAAAAAAAAAAAAAAAAAAAAAAAAAAAAAAAAAAAAAAAAAAAAAAAAAAAAAAAAAAAAAAAAAAAAAAAAAAAAAAAAAAAAAAAAAAAAAAAAAAAAAAAAAAAAAAAAAAAAAAAAAAAAAAAAAAAAAAAAAAAAAAAAAAAAAAAAAAAAAAAAAAAAAAAAAAAAAAAAAAAAAAAAAAAAAAAAAAAAAAAAAAAAAAAAAAAAAAAAAAAAAAAAAAAAAAAAAAAAAAAAAAAAAAAAAAAAAAAAAAAAAAAAAAAAAAAAAAAAAAAAAAAAAAAAAAAAAAAAAAAAAAAAAAAAAAAAAAAAAAAAAAAAAAAAAAAAAAAAAAAAAAAAAAAAAAAAAAAAAAAAACAAAAAAAAAAAAAAAAAAAAAAAAAAAAAAAAAAAAAAAAAAAAAAAAAAAAAAAAAAAAAAACAAAAAAAAAAAAAAAAAAAAAAAAAAAAAAAAAAAAAAAAAAAAAAAAAAAAAAAAAAAAAAAAAAAAAAAAAAAAAAAAAAAAAAAAAAAAAAAAAAAAAAAAAAAAAAAAAAAAAAAAAAAAAAAAAAAAAAAAAAAAAAAAAAAAAAAAAAAAAAAAAAAAAAAAAAAAAAAAAAAAAAAAAAAAAAAAAAAAAAAAAAAAAAAAAAAAAAAAAAAAAAAAAAAAAAAAAAAAAAAAAAAAAAAAAAAAAAAAAAAAAAAAAAAAAAAAAAAAAAAAAAAAAAAAAAAAAAAAAAAAAAAAAAAAAAAAAAAAAAAAAAAAAAAAAAAAAAAAAAAAAAAAAAAAAAAAAAAAAAAAAAAAAAAAAAAAAAAAAAAAAAAAAAAAAAAAAAAAAAAAAAAAAAAAAAAAAAAAAAAAAAAAAAAAAAAAAAAAAAAAAAAAAAAAAAAAAAAAAAAAAAAAAAAAAAAAAAAAAAAAAAAAAAAAAAAAAAAAAAAAAAAAAAAAAAAAAAAAAAAAAAAAAAAAAAAAAAAAAAAAAAAAAAAAAAAAAAAAAAAAAAAAAAAAAAAAAAAAAAAAAAAAAAAAAAAAAAAAAAAAAAAAAAAAAAAAAAAAAAAAAAAAAAAAAAAAAAAAAAAAAAAAAAAAAAAAAAAAAAAAAAAAAAAAAAAAAAAAAAAAAAAAAAAAAAAAAAAAAAAAAAAAAAAAAAAAAAAAAAAAAAAAAAAAAAAAAAAAAAAAAAAAAAAAAAAAAAAAAAAAAAAAAAAAAAAAAAAAAAAAAAAAAAAAAAAAAAAAAAAAAAAAAAAAAAAAAAAAAAAAAAAAAAAAAAAAAAAAAAAAAAAAAAAAAAAAAAAAAAAAAAAAAAAAAAAAAAAAAAAAAAAAAAAAAAAAAAAAAAAAAAAAAAAAAAAAAAAAAAAAAAAAAAAAAAAAAAAAAAAAAAAAAAAAAAAAAAAAAAAAAAAAAAAAAAAAAAAAAAAAAAAAAAAAAAAAAAAAAAAAAAAAAAAAAAAAAAAAAAAAAAAAAAAAAAAAAAAAAAAAAAAAAAAAAAAAAAAAAAAAAAAAAAAAAAAAAAAAAAAAAAAAAAAAAAAAAAAAAAAAAAAAAAAAAAAAAAAAAAAAAAAAAAAAAAAAAAAAAAAAAAAAAAAAAAAAAAAAAAAAAAAAAAAAAAAAAAAAAAAAAAAAAAAAAAAAAAAAAAAAAAAAAAAAAAAAAAAAAAAAAAAAAAAAAAAAAAAAAAAAAAAAAAAAAAAAAAAAAAAAAAAAAAAAAAAAAAAAAAAAAAAAAAAAAAAAAAAAAAAAAAAAAAAAAAAAAAAAAAAAAAAAAAAAAAAAAAAAAAAAAAAAAAAAAAAAAAAAAAAAAAAAAAAAAAAAAAAAAAAAAAAAAAAAAAAAAAAAAAAAAAAAAAAAAAAAAAAAAAAAAAAAAAAAAAAAAAAAAAAAAAAAAAAAAAAAAAAAAAAAAAAAAAAAAAAAAAAAAAAAAAAAAAAAAAAAAAAAAAAAAAAAAAAAAAAAAAAAAAAAAAAAAAAAAAAAAAAAAAAAAAAAAAAAAAAAAAAAAAAAAAAAAAAAAAAAAAAAAAAAAAAAAAAAAAAAAAAAAAAAAAAAAAAAAAAAAAAAAAAAAAAAAAAAAAAAAAAAAAAAAAAAAAAAAAAAAAAAAAAAAAAAAAAAAAAAAAAAAAAAAAAAAAAAAAAAAAAAAAAAAAAAAAAAAAAAAAAAAAAAAAAAAAAAAAAAAAAAAAAAAAAAAAAAAAAAAAAAAAAAAAAAAAAAAAAAAAAAAAAAAAAAAAAAAAAAAAAAAAAAAAAAAAAAAAAAAAAAAAAAAAAAAAAAAAAAAAAAAAAAAAAAAAAAAAAAAAAAAAAAAAAAAAAAAAAAAAAAAAAAAAAAAAAAAAAAAAAAAAAAAAAAAAAAAAAAAAAAAAAAAAAAAAAAAAAAAAAAAAAAAAAAAAAAAAAAAAAAAAAAAAAAAAAAAAAAAAAAAAAAAAAAAAAAAAAAAAAAAAAAAAAAAAAAAAAAAAAAAAAAAAAAAAAAAAAAAAAAAAAAAAAAAAAAAAAAAAAAAAAAAAAAAAAAAAAAAAAAAAAAAAAAAAAAAAAAAAAAAAAAAAAAAAAAAAAAAAAAAAAAAAAAAAAAAAAAAAAAAAAAAAAAAAAAAAAAAAAAAAAAAAAAAAAAAAAAAAAAAAAAAAAAAAAAAAAAAAAAAAAAAAAAAAAAAAAAAAAAAAAAAAAAAAAAAAAAAAAAAAAAAAAAAAAAAAAAAAACAAAAAAAAAAAAAAAAAAAAAAAAAAAAAAAAAAAAAAAAAAAAAAAAAAAAAAAAAAAAAAAAAAAAAAAAAAAAAAAAAAAAAAAAAAAAAAAAAAAAAAAAAAAAAAAAAAAAAAAAAAAAAAAAAAAAAAAAAAAAAAAAAAAAAAAAAAAAAAAAAAAAAAAAAAAAAAAAAAAAAAAAAAAAAAAAAAAAAAAAAAAAAAAAAAAAAAAAAAAAAAAAAAAAAAAAAAAAAAAAAAAAAAAAAAAAAAAAAAAAAAAAAAAAAAAAAAAAAAAAAAAAAAAAAAAAAAAAAAAAAAAAAAAAAAAAAAAAAAAAAAAAAAAAAAAAAAAAAAAAAAAAAAAAAAAAAAAAAAAAAAAAAAAAAAAAAAAAAAAAAAAAAAAAAAAAAAAAAAAAAAAAAAAAAAAAAAAAAAAAAAAAAAAAAAAAAAAAAAAAAAAAAAAAAAAAAAAAAAAAAAAAAAAAAAAAAAAAAAAAAAAAAAAAAAAAAAAAAAAAAAAAAAAAAAAAAAAAAAAAAAAAAAAAAAAAAAAAAAAAAAAAAAAAAAAAAAAAAAAAAAAAAAAAAAAAAAAAAAAAAAAAAAAAAAAAAAAAAAAAAAAAAAAAAAAAAAAAAAAAAAAAAAAAAAAAAAAAAAAAAAAAAAAAAAAAAAAAAAAAAAAAAAAAAAAAAAAAAAAAAAAAAAAAAAAAAAAAAAAAAAAAAAAAAAAAAAAAAAAAAAAAAAAAAAAAAAAAAAAAAAAAAAAAAAAAAAAAAAAAAAAAAAAAAAAAAAAAAAAAAAAAAAAAAAAAAAAAAAAAAAAAAAAAAAAAAAAAAAAAAAAAAAAAAAAAAAAAAAAAAAAAAAAAAAAAAAAAAAAAAAAAAAAAAAAAAAAAAAAAAAAAAAAAAAAAAAAAAAAAAAAAAAAAAAAAAAAAAAAAAAAAAAAAAAAAAAAAAAAAAAAAAAAAAAAAAAAAAAAAAAAAAAAAAAAAAAAAAAAAAAAAAAAAAAAAAAAAAAAAAAACAAAAAAAAAAAAAAAAAAAAAAAAAAAAAAAAAAAAAAAAAAAAAAAAAAAAAAAAAAAAAAAAAAAAAAAAAAAAAAAAAAAAAAAAAAAAAAAAAAAAAAAAAAAAAAAAAAAAAAAAAAAAAAAAAAAAAAAAAAAAAAAAAAAAAAAAAAAAAAAAAAAAAAAAAAAAAAAAAAAAAAAAAAAAAAAAAAAAAAAAAAAAAAAAAAAAAAAAAAAAAAAAAAAAAAAAAAAAAAAAAAAAAAAAAAAAAAAAAAAAAAAAAAAAAAAAAAAAAAAAAAAAAAAAAAAAAAAAAAAAAAAAAAAAAAAAAAAAAAAAAAAAAAAAAAAAAAAAAAAAAAAAAAAAAAAAAAAAAAAAAAAAAAAAAAAAAAAAAAAAAAAAAAAAAAAAAAAAAAAAAAAAAAAAAAAAAAAAAAAAAAAAAAAAAAAAAAAAAAAAAAAAAAAAAAAAAAAAAAAAAAAAAAAAAAAAAAAAAAAAAAAAAAAAAAAAAAAAAAAAAAAAAAAAAAAAAAAAAAAAAAAAAAAAAAAAAAAAAAAAAAAAAAAAAAAAAAAAAAAAAAAAAAAAAAAAAAAAAAAAAAAAAAAAAAAAAAAAAAAAAAAAAAAAAAAAAAAAAAAAAAAAAAAAAAAAAAAAAAAAAAAAAAAAAAAAAAAAAAAAAAAAAAAAAAAAAAAAAAAAAAAAAAAAAAAAAAAAAAAAAAAAAAAAAAAAAAAAAAAAAAAAAAAAAAAAAAAAAAAAAAAAAAAAAAAAAAAAAAAAAAAAAAAAAAAAAAAAAAAAAAAAAAAAAAAAAAAAAAAAAAAAAAAAAAAAAAAAAAAAAAAAAAAAAAAAAAAAAAAAAAAAAAAAAAAAAAAAAAAAAAAAAAAAAAAAAAAAAAAAAAAAAAAAAAAAAAAAAAAAAAAAAAAAAAAAAAAAAAAAAAAAAAAAAAAAAAAAAAAAAAAAAAAAAAAAAAAAAAAAAAAAAAAAAAAAAAAAAAAAAAAAAAAAAAAAAAAAAAAAAAAAAAAAAAAAAAAAAAAAAAAAAAAAAAAAAAAAAAAAAAAAAAAAAAAAAAAAAAAAAAAAAAAAAAAAAAAAAAAAAAAAAAAAAAAAAAAAAAAAAAAAAAAAAAAAAAAAAAAAAAAAAAAAAAAAAAAAAAAAAAAAAAAAAAAAAAAAAAAAAAAAAAAAAAAAAAAAAAAAAAAAAAAAAAAAAAAAAAAAAAAAAAAAAAAAAAAAAAAAAAAAAAAAAAAAAAAAAAAAAAAAAAAAAAAAAAAAAAAAAAAAAAAAAAAAAAAAAAAAAAAAAAAAAAAAAAAAAAAAAAAAAAAAAAAAAAAAAAAAAAAAAAAAAAAAAAAAAAAAAAAAAAAAAAAAAAAAAAAAAAAAAAAAAAAAAAAAAAAAAAAAAAAAAAAAAAAAAAAAAAAAAAAAAAAAAAAAAAAAAAAAAAAAAAAAAAAAAAAAAAAAAAAAAAAAAAAAAAAAAAAAAAAAAAAAAAAAAAAAAAAAAAAAAAAAAAAAAAAAAAAAAAAAAAAAAAAAAAAAAAAAAAAAAAAAAAAAAAAAAAAAAAAAAAAAAAAAAAAAAAAAAAAAAAAAAAAAAAAAAAAAAAAAAAAAAAAAAAAAAAAAAAAAAAAAAAAAAAAAAAAAAAAAAAAAAAAAAAAAAAAAAAAAAAAAAAAAAAAAAAAAAAAAAAAAAAAAAAAAAAAAAAAAAAAAAAAAAAAAAAAAAAAAAAAAAAAAAAAAAAAAAAAAAAAAAAAAAAAAAAAAAAAAAAAAAAAAAAAAAAAAAAAAAAAAAAAAAAAAAAAAAAAAAAAAAAAAAAAAAAAAAAAAAAAAAAAAAAAAAAAAAAAAAAAAAAAAAAAAAAAAAAAAAAAAAAAAAAAAAAAAAAAAAAAAAAAAAAAAAAAAAAAAAAAAAAAAAAAAAAAAAAAAAAAAAAAAAAAAAAAAAAAAAAAAAAAAAAAAAAAAAAAAAAAAAAAAAAAAAAAAAAAAAAAAAAAAAAAAAAAAAAAAAAAAAAAAAAAAAAAAAAAAAAAAAAAAAAAAAAAAAAAAAAAAAAAAAAAAAAAAAAAAAAAAAAAAAAAAAAAAAAAAAAAAAAAAAAAAAAAAAAAAAAAAAAAAAAAAAAAAAAAAAAAAAAAAAAAAAAAAAAAAAAAAAAAAAAAAAAAAAAAAAAAAAAAAAAAAAAAAAAAAAAAAAAAAAAAAAAAAAAAAAAAAAAAAAAAAAAAAAAAAAAAAAAAAAAAAAAAAAAAAAAAAAAAAAAAAAAAAAAAAAAAAAAAAAAAAAAAAAAAAAAAAAAAAAAAAAAAAAAAAAAAAAAAAAAAAAAAAAAAAAAAAAAAAAAAAAAAAAAAAAAAAAAAAAAAAAAAAAAAAAAAAAAAAAAAAAAAAAAAAAAAAAAAAAAAAAAAAAAAAAAAAAAAAAAAAAAAAAAAAAAAAAAAAAAAAAAAAAAAAAAAAAAAAAAAAAAAAAAAAAAAAAAAAAAAAAAAAAAAAAAAAAAAAAAAAAAAAAAAAAAAAAAAAAAAAAAAAAAAAAAAAAAAAAAAAAAAAAAAAAAAAAAAAAAAAAAAAAAAAAAAAAAAAAAAAAAAAAAAAAAAAAAAAAAAAAAAAAAAAAAAAAAAAAAAAAAAAAAAAAAAAAAAAAAAAAAAAAAAAAAAAAAAAAAAAAAAAAAAAAAAAAAAAAAAAAAAAAAAAAAAAAAAAAAAAAAAAAAAAAAAAAAAAAAAAAAAAAAAAAAAAAAAAAAAAAAAAAAAAAAAAAAAAAAAAAAAAAAAAAAAAAAAAAAAAAAAAAAAAAAAAAAAAAAAAAAAAAAAAAAAAAAAAAAAAAAAAAAAAAAAAAAAAAAAAAAAAAAAAAAAAAAAAAAAAAAAAAAAAAAAAAAAAAAAAAAAAAAAAAAAAAAAAAAAAAAAAAAAAAAAAAAAAAAAAAAAAAAAAAAAAAAAAAAAAAAAAAAAAAAAAAAAAAAAAAAAAAAAAAAAAAAAAAAAAAAAAAAAAAAAAAAAAAAAAAAAAAAAAAAAAAAAAAAAAAAAAAAAAAAAAAAAAAAAAAAAAAAAAAAAAAAAAAAAAAAAAAAAAAAAAAAAAAAAAAAAAAAAAAAAAAAAAAAAAAAAAAAAAAAAAAAAAAAAAAAAAAAAAAAAAAAAAAAAAAAAAAAAAAAAAAAAAAAAAAAAAAAAAAAAAAAAAAAAAAAAAAAAAAAAAAAAAAAAAAAAAAAAAAAAAAAAAAAAAAAAAAAAAAAAAAAAAAAAAAAAAAAAAAAAAAAAAAAAAAAAAAAAAAAAAAAAAAAAAAAAAAAAAAAAAAAAAAAAAAAAAAAAAAAAAAAAAAAAAAAAAAAAAAAAAAAAAAAAAAAAAAAAAAAAAAAAAAAAAAAAAAAAAAAAAAAAAAAAAAAAAAAAAAAAAAAAAAAAAAAAAAAAAAAAAAAAAAAAAAAAAAAAAAAAAAAAAACAAAAAAAAAAAAAAAAAAAAAAAAAAAAAAAAAAAAAAAAAAAAAAAAAAAAAAAAAAAAAAAAAAAAAAAAAAAAAAAAAAAAAAAAAAAAAAAAAAAAAAAAAAAAAAAAAAAAAAAAAAAAAAAAAAAAAAAAAAAAAAAAAAAAAAAAAAAAAAAAAAAAAAAAAAAAAAAAAAAAAAAAAAAAAAAAAAAAAAAAAAAAAAAAAAAAAAAAAAAAAAAAAAAAAAAAAAAAAAAAAAAAAAAAAAAAAAAAAAAAAATAAAAAAAAAAAAAAAAAAAAAAAAAAAAAAAAAAAAAAAAAAAAAAAAAAAAAAAAAAAAAAAAAAAAAAAAAAAAAAAAAAAAAAAAAAAAAAAAAAAAAAAAAAAAAAAAAAAAAAAAAAAAAAAAAAAAAAAAAAAAAAAAAAAAAAAAAAAAAAAAAAAAAAAAAAAAAAAAAAAAAAAAAAAAAAAAAAAAAAAAAAAAAAAAAAAAAAAAAAAAAAAAAAAAAAAAAAAAAAAAAAAAAAAAAAAAAAAAAAAAAAAAAAAAAAAAAAAAAAAAAAAAAAAAAAAAAAAAAAAAAAAAAAAAAAAAAAAAAAAAAAAAAAAAAAAAAAAAAAAAAAAAAAAAAAAAAAAAAAAAAAAAAAAAAAAAAAAAAAAAAAAAAAAAAAAAAAAAAAAAAAAAAAAAAAAAAAAAAAAAAAAAAAAAAAAAAAAAAAAAAAAAAAAAAAAAAAAAAAAAAAAAAAAAAAAAAAAAAAAAAAAAAAAAAAAAAAAAAAAAAAAAAAAAAAAAAAAAAAAAAAAAAAAAAAAAAAAAAAAAAAAAAAAAAAAAAAAAAAAAAAAAAAAAAAAAAAAAAAAAAAAAAAAAAAAAAAAAAAAAAAAAAAAAAAAAAAAAAAAAAAAAAAAAAAAAAAAAAAAAAAAAAAAAAAAAAAAAAAAAAAAAAAAAAAAAAAAAAAAAAAAAAAAAAAAAAAAAAAAAAAAAAAAAAAAAAAAAAAAAAAAAAAAAAAAAAAAAAAAAAAAAAAAAAAAAAAAAAAAAAAAAAAAAAAAAAAAAAAAAAAAAAAAAAAAAAAAAAAAAAAAAAAAAAAAAAAAAAAAAAAAAAAAAAAAAAAAAAAAAAAAAAAAAAAAAAAAAAAAAAAAAAAAAAAAAAAAAAAAAAAAAAAAAAAAAAAAAAAAAAAAAAAAAAAAAAAAAAAAAAAAAAAAAAAAAAAAAAAAAAAAAAAAAAAAAATAAAAAAAAAAAAAAAAAAAAAAAAAAAAAAAAAAAAAAAAAAAAAAAAAAAAAAAAAAAAAAAAAAAAAAAAAAAAAAAAAAAAAAAAAAAAAAAAAAAAAAAAAAAAAAAAAAAAAAAAAAAAAAAAAAAAAAAAAAAAAAAAAAAAAAAAAAAAAAAAAAAAAAAAAAAAAAAAAAAAAAAAAAAAAAAAAAAAAAAAAAAAAAAAAAAAAAAAAAAAAAAAAAAAAAAAAAAAAAAAAAAAAAAAAAAAAAAAAAAAAAAAAAAAAAAAAAAAAAAAAAAAAAAAAAAAAAAAAAAAAAAAAAAAAAAAAAAAAAAAAAAAAAAAAAAAAAAAAAAAAAAAAAAAAAAAAAAAAAAAAAAAAAAAAAAAAAAAAAAAAAAAAAAAAAAAAAAAAAAAAAAAAAAAAAAAAAAAAAAAAAAAAAAAAAAAAAAAAAAAAAAAAAAAAAAAAAAAAAAAAAAAAAAAAAAAAAAAAAAAAAAAAAAAAAAAAAAAAAAAAAAAAAAAAAAAAAAAAAAAAAAAAAAAAAAAAAAAAAAAAAAAAAAAAAAAAAAAAAAAAAAAAAAAAAAAAAAAAAAAAAAAAAAAAAAAAAAAAAAAAAAAAAAAAAAAAAAAAAAAAAAAAAAAAAAAAAAAAAAAAAAAAAAAAAAAAAAAAAAAAAAAAAAAAAAAAAAAAAAAAAAAAAAAAAAAAAAAAAAAAAAAAAAAAAAAAAAAAAAAAAAAAAAAAAAAAAAAAAAAAAAAAAAAAAAAAAAAAAAAAAAAAAAAAAAAAAAAAAAAAAAAAAAAAAAAAAAAAAAAAAAAAAAAAAAAAAAAAAAAAAAAAAAAAAAAAAAAAAAAAAAAAAAAAAAAAAAAAAAAAAAAAAAAAAAAAAAAAAAAAAAAAAAAAAAAAAAAAAAAAAAAAAAAAAAAAAAAAAAAAAAAAAAAAAAAAAAAAAAAAAAAAAAAAAAAAAAAAAAAAAAAAAAAAAAAAAAAAAAAAAAAAAAAAAAAAAAAAAAAAAAAAAAAAAAAAAAAAAAAAAAAAAAAAAAAAAAAAAAAAAAAAAAAAAAAAAAAAAAAAAAAAAAAAAAAAAAAAAAAAAAAAAAAAAAAAAAAAAAAAAAAAAAAAAAAAAAAAAAAAAAAAAAAAAAAAAAAAAAAAAAAAAAAAAAAAAAAAAAAAAAAAAAAAAAAAAAAAAAAAAAAAAAAAAAAAAAAAAAAAAAAAAAAAAAAAAAAAAAAAAAAAAAAAAAAAAAAAAAAAAAAAAAAAAAAAAAAAAAAAAAAAAAAAAAAAAAAAAAAAAAAAAAAAAAAAAAAAAAAAAAAAAAAAAAAAAAAAAAAAAAAAAAAAAAAAAAAAAAAAAAAAAAAAAAAAAAAAAAAAAAAAAAAAAAAAAAAAAAAAAAAAAAAAAAAAAAAAAAAAAAAAAAAAAAAAAAAAAAAAAAAAAAAAAAAAAAAAAAAAAAAAAAAAAAAAAAAAAAAAAAAAAAAAAAAAAAAAAAAAAAAAAAAAAAAAAAAAAAAAAAAAAAAAAAAAAAAAAAAAAAAAAAAAAAAAAAAAAAAAAAAAAAAAAAAAAAAAAAAAAAAAAAAAAAAAAAAAAAAAAAAAAAAAAAAAAAAAAAAAAAAAAAAAAAAAAAAAAAAAAAAAAAAAAAAAAAAAAAAAAAAAAAAAAAAAAAAAAAAAAAAAAAAAAAAAAAAAAAAAAAAAAAAAAAAAAAAAAAAAAAAAAAAAAAAAAAAAAAAAAAAAAAAAAAAAAAAAAAAAAAAAAAAAAAAAAAAAAAAAAAAAAAAAAAAAAAAAAAAAAAAAAAAAAAAAAACAAAAAAAAAAAAAAAAAAAAAAAAAAAAAAAAAAAAAAAAAAAAAAAAAAAAAAAAAAAAAAAAAAAAAAAAAAAAAAAAAAAAAAAAAAAAAAAAAAAAAAAAAAAAAAAAAAAAAAAAAAAAAAAAAAAAAAAAAAAAAAAAAAAAAAAAAAAAAAAAAAAAAAAAAAAAAAAAAAAAAAAAAAAAAAAAAAAAAAAAAAAAAAAAAAAAAAAAAAAAAAAAAAAAAAAAAAAAAAAAAAAAAAAAAAAAAAAAAAAAAAAAAAAAAAAAAAAAAAAAAAAAAAAAAAAAAAAAAAAAAAAAAAAAAAAAAAAAAAAAAAAAAAAAAAAAAAAAAAAAAAAAAAAAAAAAAAAAAAAAAAAAAAAAAAAAAAAAAAAAAAAAAAAAAAAAAAAAAAAAAAAAAAAAAAAAAAAAAAAAAAAAAAAAAAAAAAAAAAAAAAAAAAAAAAAAAAAAAAAAAAAAAAAAAAAAAAAAAAAAAAAAAAAAAAAAAAAAAAAAAAAAAAAAAAAAAAAAAAAAAAAAAAAAAAAAAAAAAAAAAAAAAAAAAAAAAAAAAAAAAAAAAAAAAAAAAAAAAAAAAAAAAAAAAAAAAAAAAAAAAAAAAAAAAAAAAAAAAAAAAAAAAAAAAAAAAAAAAAAAAAAAAAAAAAAAAAAAAAAAAAAAAAAAAAAAAAAAAAAAAAAAAAAAAAAAAAAAAAAAAAAAAAAAAAAAAAAAAAAAAAAAAAAAAAAAAAAAAAAAAAAAAAAAAAAAAAAAAAAAAAAAAAAAAAAAAAAAAAAAAAAAAAAAAAAAAAAAAAAAAAAAAAAAAAAAAAAAAAAAAAAAAAAAAAAAAAAAAAAAAAAAAAAAAAAAAAAAAAAAAAAAAAAAAAAAAAAAAAAAAAAAAAAAAAAAAAAAAAAAAAAAAAAAAAAAAAAAAAAAAAAAAAAAAAAAAAAAAAAAAAAAAAAAAAAAAAAAAAAAAAAAAAAAAAAAAAAAAAAAAAAAAAAAAAAAAAAAAAAAAAAAAAAAAAAAAAAAAAAAAAAAAAAAAAAAAAAAAAAAAAAAAAAAAAAAAAAAAAAAAAAAAAAAAAAAAAAAAAAAAAAAAAAAAAAAAAAAAAAAAAAAAAAAAAAAAAAAAAAAAAAAAAAAAAAAAAAAAAAAAAAAAAAAAAAAAAAAAAAAAAAAAAAAAAAAAAAAAAAAAAAAAAAAAAAAAAAAAAAAAAAAAAAAAAAAAAAAAAAAAAAAAAAAAAAAAAAAAAAAAAAAAAAAAAAAAAAAAAAAAAAAAAAAAAAAAAAAAAAAAAAAAAAAAAAAAAAAAAAAAAAAAAAAAAAAAAAAAAAAAAAAAAAAAAAAAAAAAAAAAAAAAAAAAAAAAAAAAAAAAAAAAAAAAAAAAAAAAAAAAAAAAAAAAAAAAAAAAAAAAAAAAAAAAAAAAAAAAAAAAAAAAAAAAAAAAAAAAAAAAAAAAAAAAAAAAAAAAAAAAAAAAAAAAAAAAAAAAAAAAAAAAAAAAAAAAAAAAAAAAAAAAAAAAAAAAAAAAAAAAAAAAAAAAAAAAAAAAAAAAAAAAAAAAAAAAAAAAAAAAAAAAAAAAAAAAAAAAAAAAAAAAAAAAAAAAAAAAAAAAAAAAAAAAAAAAAAAAAAAAAAAAAAAAAAAAAAAAAAAAAAAAAAAAAAAAAAAAAAAAAAAAAAAAAAAAAAAAAAAAAAAAAAAAAAAAAAAAAAAAAAAAAAAAAAAAAAAAAAAAAAAAAAAAAAAAAAAAAAAAAAAAAAAAAAAAAAAAAAAAAAAAAAAAAAAAAAAAAAAAAAAAAAAAAAAAAAAAAAAAAAAAAAAAAAAAAAAAAAAAAAAAAAAAAAAAAAAAAAAAAAAAAAAAAAAAAAAAAAAAAAAAAAAAAAAAAAAAAAAAAAAAAAAAAAAAAAAAAAAAAAAAAAAAAAAAAAAAAAAAAAAAAAAAAAAAAAAAAAAAAAAAAAAAAAAAAAAAAAAAAAAAAAAAAAAAAAAAAAAAAAAAAAAAAAAAAAAAAAAAAAAAAAAAAAAAAAAAAAAAAAAAAAAAAAAAAAAAAAAAAAAAAAAAAAAAAAAAAAAAAAAAAAAAAAAAAAAAAAAAAAAAAAAAAAAAAAAAAAAAAAAAAAAAAAAAAAAAAAAAAAAAAAAAAAAAAAAAAAAAAAAAAAAAAAAAAAAAAAAAAAAAAAAAAAAAAAAAAAAAAAAAAAAAAAAAAAAAAAAAAAAAAAAAAAAAAAAAAAAAAAAAAAAAAAAAAAAAAAAAAAAAAAAAAAAAAAAAAAAAAAAAAAAAAAAAAAAAAAAAAAAAAAAAAAAAAAAAAAAAAAAAAAAAAAAAAAAAAAAAAAAAAAAAAAAAAAAAAAAAAAAAAAAAAAAAAAAAAAAAAAAAAAAAAAAAAAAAAAAAAAAAAAAAAAAAAAAAAAAAAAAAAAAAAAAAAAAAAAAAAAAAAAAAAAAAAAAAAAAAAAAAAAAAAAAAAAAAAAAAAAAAAAAAAAAAAAAAAAAAAAAAAAAAAAAAAAAAAAAAAAAAAAAAAAAAAAAAAAAAAAAAAAAAAAAAAAAAAAAAAAAAAAAAAAAAAAAAAAAAAAAAAAAAAAAAAAAAAAAAAAAAAAAAAAAAAAAAAAAAAAAAAAAAAAAAAAAAAAAAAAAAAAAAAAAAAAAAAAAAAAAAAAAAAAAAAAAAAAAAAAAAAAAAAAAAAAAAAAAAAAAAAAAAAAAAAAAAAAAAAAAAAAAAAAAAAAAAAAAAAAAAAAAAAAAAAAAAAAAAAAAAAAAAAAAAAAAAAAAAAAAAAAAAAAAAAAAAAAAAAAAAAAAAAAAAAAAAAAAAAAAAAAAAAAAAAAAAAAAAAAAAAAAAAAAAAAAAAAAAAAAAAAAAAAAAAAAAAAAAAAAAAAAAAAAAAAAAAAAAAAAAAAAAAAAAAAAAAAAAAAAAAAAAAAAAAAAAAAAAAAAAAAAAAAAAAAAAAAAAAAAAAAAAAAAAAAAAAAAAAAAAAAAAAAAAAAAAAAAAAAAAAAAAAAAAAAAAAAAAAAAAAAAAAAAAAAAAAAAAAAAAAAAAAAAAAAAAAAAAAAAAAAAAAAAAAAAAAAAAAAAAAAAAAAAAAAAAAAAAAAAAAAAAAAAAAAAAAAAAAAAAAAAAAAAAAAAAAAAAAAAAAAAAAAAAAAAAAAAAAAAAAAAAAAAAAAAAAAAAAAAAAAAAAAAAAAAAAAAAAAAAAAAAAAAAAAAAAAAAAAAAAAAAAAAAAAAAAAAAAAAAAAAAAAAAAAAAAAAAAAAAAAAAAAAAAAAAAAAAAAAAAAAAAAAAAAAAAAAAAAAAAAAAAAAAAAAAAAAAAAAAAAAAAAAAAAAAAAAAAAAAAAAAAAAAAAAAAAAAAAAAAAAAAAAAAAAAAAAAAAAAAAAAAAAAAAAAAAAAAAAAAAAAAAAAAAAAAAAAAAAAAAAAAAAAAAAAAAAAAAAAAAAAAAAAAAAAAAAAAAAAAAAAAAAAAAAAAAAAAAAAAAAAAAAAAAAAAAAAAAAAAAAAAAAAAAAAAAAAAAAAAAAAAAAAAAAAAAAAAAAAAAAAAAAAAAAAAAAAAAAAAAAAAAAAAAAAAAAAAAAAAAAAAAAAAAAAAAAAAAAAAAAAAAAAAAAAAAAAAAAAAAAAAAAAAAAAAAAAAAAAAAAAAAAAAAAAAAAAAAAAAAAAAAAAAAAAAAAAAAAAAAAAAAAAAAAAAAAAAAAAAAAAAAAAAAAAAAAAAAAAAAAAAAAAAAAAAAAAAAAAAAAAAAAAAAAAAAAAAAAAAAAAAAAAAAAAAAAAAAAAAAAAAAAAAAAAAAAAAAAAAAAAAAAAAAAAAAAAAAAAAAAAAAAAAAAAAAAAAAAAAAAAAAAAAAAAAAAAAAAAAAAAAAAAAAAAAAAAAAAAAAAAAAAAAAAAAAAAAAAAAAAAAAAAAAAAAAAAAAAAAAAAAAAAAAAAAAAAAAAAAAAAAAAAAAAAAAAAAAAAAAAAAAAAAAAAAAAAAAAAAAAAAAAAAAAAAAAAAAAAAAAAAAAAAAAAAAAAAAAAAAAAAAAAAAAAAAAAAAAAAAAAAAAAAAAAAAAAAAAAAAAAAAAAAAAAAAAAAAAAAAAAAAAAAAAAAAAAAAAAAAAAAAAAAAAAAAAAAAAAAAAAAAAAAAAAAAAAAAAAAAAAAAAAAAAAAAAAAAAAAAAAAAAAAAAAAAAAAAAAAAAAAAAAAAAAAAAAAAAAAAAAAAAAAAAAAAAAAAAAAAAAAAAAAAAAAAAAAAAAAAAAAAAAAAAAAAAAAAAAAAAAAAAAAAAAAAAAAAAAAAAAAAAAAAAAAAAAAAAAAAAAAAAAAAAAAAAAAAAAAAAAAAAAAAAAAAAAAAAAAAAAAAAAAAAAAAAAAAAAAAAAAAAAAAAAAAAAAAAAAAAAAAAAAAAAAAAAAAAAAAAAAAAAAAAAAAAAAAAAAAAAAAAAAAAAAAAAAAAAAAAAAAAAAAAAAAAAAAAAAAAAAAAAAAAAAAAAAAAAAAAAAAAAAAAAAAAAAAAAAAAAAAAAAAAAAAAAAAAAAAAAAAAAAAAAAAAAAAAAAAAAAAAAAAAAAAAAAAAAAAAAAAAAAAAAAAAAAAAAAAAAAAAAAAAAAAAAAAAAAAAAAAAAAAAAAAAAAAAAAAAAAAAAAAAAAAAAAAAAAAAAAAAAAAAAAAAAAAAAAAAAAAAAAAAAAAAAAAAAAAAAAAAAAAAAAAAAAAAAAAAAAAAAAAAAAAAAAAAAAAAAAAAAAAAAAAAAAAAAAAAAAAAAAAAAAAAAAAAAAAAAAAAAAAAAAAAAAAAAAAAAAAAAAAAAAAAAAAAAAAAAAAAAAAAAAAAAAAAAAAAAAAAAAAAAAAAAAAAAAAAAAAAAAAAAAAAAAAAAAAAAAAAAAAAAAAAAAAAAAAAAAAAAAAAAAAAAAAAAAAAAAAAAAAAAAAAAAAAAAAAAAAAAAAAAAAAAAAAAAAAAAAAAAAAAAAAAAAAAAAAAAAAAAAAAAAAAAAAAAAAAAAAAAAAAAAAAAAAAAAAAAAAAAAAAAAAAAAAAAAAAAAAAAAAAAAAAAAAAAAAAAAAAAAAAAAAAAAAAAAAAAAAAAAAAAAAAAAAAAAAAAAAAAAACAAAAAAAAAAAAAAAAAAAAAAAAAAAAAAAAAAAAAAAAAAAAAAAAAAAAAAAAAAAAAAAAAAAAAAAAAAAAAAAAAAAAAAAAAAAAAAAAAAAAAAAAAAAAAAAAAAAAAAAAAAAAAAAAAAAAAAAAAAAAAAAAAAAAAAAAAAAAAAAAAAAAAAAAAAAAAAAAAAAAAAAAAAAAAAAAAAAAAAAAAAAAAAAAAAAAAAAAAAAAAAAAAAAAAAAAAAAAAAAAAAAAAAAAAAAAAAAAAAAAAAAAAAAAAAAAAAAAAAAAAAAAAAAAAAAAAAAAAAAAAAAAAAAAAAAAAAAAAAAAAAAAAAAAAAAAAAAAAAAAAAAAAAAAAAAAAAAAAAAAAAAAAAAAAAAAAAAAAAAAAAAAAAAAAAAAAAAAAAAAAAAAAAAAAAAAAAAAAAAAAAAAAAAAAAAAAAAAAAAAAAAAAAAAAAAAAAAAAAAAAAAAAAAAAAAAAAAAAAAAAAAAAAAAAAAAAAAAAAAAAAAAAAAAAAAAAAAAAAAAAAAAAAAAAAAAAAAAAAAAAAAAAAAAAAAAAAAAAAAAAAAAAAAAAAAAAAAAAAAAAAAAAAAAAAAAAAAAAAAAAAAAAAAAAAAAAAAAAAAAAAAAAAAAAAAAAAAAAAAAAAAAAAAAAAAAAAAAAAAAAAAAAAAAAAAAAAAAAAAAAAAAAAAAAAAAAAAAAAAAAAAAAAAAAAAAAAAAAAAAAAAAAAAAAAAAAAAAAAAAAAAAAAAAAAAAAAAAAAAAAAAAAAAAAAAAAAAAAAAAAAAAAAAAAAAAAAAAAAAAAAAAAAAAAAAAAAAAAAAAAAAAAAAAAAAAAAAAAAAAAAAAAAAAAAAAAAAAAAAAAAAAAAAAAAAAAAAAAAAAAAAAAAAAAAAAAAAAAAAAAAAAAAAAAAAAAAAAAAAAAAAAAAAAAAAAAAAAAAAAAAAAAAAAAAAAAAAAAAAAAAAAAAAAAAAAAAAAAAAAAAAAAAAAAAAAAAAAAAAAAAAAAAAAAAAAAAAAAAAAAAAAAAAAAAAAAAAAAAAAAAAAAAAAAAAAAAAAAAAAAAAAAAAAAAAAAAAAAAAAAAAAAAAAAAAAAAAAAAAAAAAAAAAAAAAAAAAAAAAAAAAAAAAAAAAAAAAAAAAAAAAAAAAAAAAAAAAAAAAAAAAAAAAAAAAAAAAAAAAAAAAAAAAAAAAAAAAAAAAAAAAAAAAAAAAAAAAAAAAAAAAAAAAAAAAAAAAAAAAAAAAAAAAAAAAAAAAAAAAAAAAAAAAAAAAAAAAAAAAAAAAAAAAAAAAAAAAAAAAAAAAAAAAAAAAAAAAAAAAAAAAAAAAAAAAAAAAAAAAAAAAAAAAAAAAAAAAAAAAAAAAAAAAAAAAAAAAAAAAAAAAAAAAAAAAAAAAAAAAAAAAAAAAAAAAAAAAAAAAAAAAAAAAAAAAAAAAAAAAAAAAAAAAAAAAAAAAAAAAAAAAAAAAAAAAAAAAAAAAAAAAAAAAAAAAAAAAAAAAAAAAAAAAAAAAAAAAAAAAAAAAAAAAAAAAAAAAAAAAAAAAAAAAAAAAAAAAAAAAAAAAAAAAAAAAAAAAAAAAAAAAAAAAAAAAAAAAAAAAAAAAAAAAAAAAAAAAAAAAAAAAAAAAAAAAAAAAAAAAAAAAAAAAAAAAAAAAAAAAAAAAAAAAAAAAAAAAAAAAAAAAAAAAAAAAAAAAAAAAAAAAAAAAAAAAAAAAAAAAAAAAAAAAAAAAAAAAAAAAAAAAAAAAAAAAAAAAAAAAAAAAAAAAAAAAAAAAAAAAAAAAAAAAAAAAAAAAAAAAAAAAAAAAAAAAAAAAAAAAAAAAAAAAAAAAAAAAAAAAAAAAAAAAAAAAAAAAAAAAAAAAAAAAAAAAAAAAAAAAAAAAAAAAAAAAAAAAAAAAAAAAAAAAAAAAAAAAAAAAAAAAAAAAAAAAAAAAAAAAAAAAAAAAAAAAAAAAAAAAAAAAAAAAAAAAAAAAAAAAAAAAAAAAAAAAAAAAAAAAAAAAAAAAAAAAAAAAAAAAAAAAAAAAAAAAAAAAAAAAAAAAAAAAAAAAAAAAAAAAAAAAAAAAAAAAAAAAAAAAAAAAAAAAAAAAAAAAAAAAAAAAAAAAAAAAAAAAAAAAAAAAAAAAAAAAAAAAAAAAAAAAAAAAAAAAAAAAAAAAAAAAAAAAAAAAAAAAAAAAAAAAAAAAAAAAAAAAAAAAAAAAAAAAAAAAAAAAAAAAAAAAAAAAAAAAAAAAAAAAAAAAAAAAAAAAAAAAAAAAAAAAAAAAAAAAAAAAAAAAAAAAAAAAAAAAAAAAAAAAAAAAAAAAAAAAAAAAAAAAAAAAAAAAAAAAAAAAAAAAAAAAAAAAAAAAAAAAAAAAAAAAAAAAAAAAAAAAAAAAAAAAAAAAAAAAAAAAAAAAAAAAAAAAAAAAAAAAAAAAAAAAAAAAAAAAAAAAAAAAAAAAAAAAAAAAAAAAAAAAAAAAAAAAAAAAAAAAAAAAAAAAAAAAAAAAAAAAAAAAAAAAAAAAAAAAAAAAAAAAAAAAAAAAAAAAAAAAAAAAAAAAAAAAAAAAAAAAAAAAAAAAAAAAAAAAAAAAAAAAAAAAAAAAAAAAAAAAAAAAAAAAAAAAAAAAAAAAAAAAAAAAAAAAAAAAAAAAAAAAAAAAAAAAAAAAAAAAAAAAAAAAAAAAAAAAAAAAAAAAAAAAAAAAAAAAAAAAAAAAAAAAAAAAAAAAAAAAAAAAAAAAAAAAAAAAAAAAAAAAAAAAAAAAAAAAAAAAAAAAAAAAAAAAAAAAAAAAAAAAAAAAAAAAAAAAAAAAAAAAAAAAAAAAAAAAAAAAAAAAAAAAAAAAAAAAAAAAAAAAAAAAAAAAAAAAAAAAAAAAAAAAAAAAAAAAAAAAAAAAAAAAAAAAAAAAAAAAAAAAAAAAAAAAAAAAAAAAAAAAAAAAAAAAAAAAAAAAAAAAAAAAAAAAAAAAAAAAAAAAAAAAAAAAAAAAAAAAAAAAAAAAAAAAAAAAAAAAAAAAAAAAAAAAAAAAAAAAAAAAAAAAAAAAAAAAAAAAAAAAAAAAAAAAAAAAAAAAAAAAAAAAAAAAAAAAAAAAAAAAAAAAAAAAAAAAAAAAAAAAAAAAAAAAAAAAAAAAAAAAAAAAAAAAAAAAAAAAAAAAAAAAAAAAAAAAAAAAAAAAAAAAAAAAAAAAAAAAAAAAAAAAAAAAAAAAAAAAAAAAAAAAAAAAAAAAAAAAAAAAAAAAAAAAAAAAAAAAAAAAAAAAAAAAAAAAAAAAAAAAAAAAAAAAAAAAAAAAAAAAAAAAAAAAAAAAAAAAAAAAAAAAAAAAAAAAAAAAAAAAAAAAAAAAAAAAAAAAAAAAAAAAAAAAAAAAAAAAAAAAAAAAAAAAAAAAAAAAAAAAAAAAAAAAAAAAAAAAAAAAAAAAAAAAAAAAAAAAAAAAAAAAAAAAAAAAAAAAAAAAAAAAAAAAAAAAAAAAAAAAAAAAAAAAAAAAAAAAAAAAAAAAAAAAAAAAAAAAAAAAAAAAAAAAAAAAAAAAAAAAAAAAAAAAAAAAAAAAAAAAAAAAAAAAAAAAAAAAAAAAAAAAAAAAAAAAAAAAAAAAAAAAAAAAAAAAAAAAAAAAAAAAAAAAAAAAAAAAAAAAAAAAAAAAAAAAAAAAAAAAAAAAAAAAAAAAAAAAAAAAAAAAAAAAAAAAAAAAAAAAAAAAAAAAAAAAAAAAAAAAAAAAAAAAAAAAAAAAAAAAAAAAAAAAAAAAAAAAAAAAAAAAAAAAAAAAAAAAAAAAAAAAAAAAAAAAAAAAAAAAAAAAAAAAAAAAAAAAAAAAAAAAAAAAAAAAAAAAAAAAAAAAAAAAAAAAAAAAAAAAAAAAAAAAAAAAAAAAAAAAAAAAAAAAAAAAAAAAAAAAAAAAAAAAAAAAAAAAAAAAAAAAAAAAAAAAAAAAAAAAAAAAAAAAAAAAAAAAAAAAAAAAAAAAAAAAAAAAAAAAAAAAAAAAAAAAAAAAAAAAAAAAAAAAAAAAAAAAAAAAAAAAAAAAAAAAAAAAAAAAAAAAAAAAAAAAAAAAAAAAAAAAAAAAAAAAAAAAAAAAAAAAAAAAAAAAAAAAAAAAAAAAAAAAAAAAAAAAAAAAAAAAAAAAAAAAAAAAAAAAAAAAAAAAAAAAAAAAAAAAAAAAAAAAAAAAAAAAAAAAAAAAAAAAAAAAAAAAAAAAAAAAAAAAAAAAAAAAAAAAAAAAAAAAAAAAAAAAAAAAAAAAAAAAAAAAAAAAAAAAAAAAAAAAAAAAAAAAAAAAAAAAAAAAAAAAAAAAAAAAAAAAAAAAAAAAAAAAAAAAAAAAAAAAAAAAAAAAAAAAAAAAAAAAAAAAAAAAAAAAAAAAAAAAAAAAAAAAAAAAAAAAAAAAAAAAAAAAAAAAAAAAAAAAAAAAAAAAAAAAAAAAAAAAAAAAAAAAAAAAAAAAAAAAAAAAAAAAAAAAAAAAAAAAAAAAAAAAAAAAAAAAAAAAAAAAAAAAAAAAAAAAAAAAAAAAAAAAAAAAAAAAAAAAAAAAAAAAAAAAAAAAACAAAAAAAAAAAAAAAAAAAAAAAAAAAAAAAAAAAAAAAAAAAAAAAAAAAAAAAAAAAAAAAAAAAAAAAAAAAAAAAAAAAAAAAAAAAAAAAAAAAAAAAAAAAAAAAAAAAAAAAAAAAAAAAAAAAAAAAAAAAAAAAAAAAAAAAAAAAAAAAAAAAAAAAAAAAAAAAAAAAAAAAAAAAAAAAAAAAAAAAAAAAAAAAAAAAAAAAAAAAAAAAAAAAAAAAAAAAAAAAAAAAAAAAAAAAAAAAAAAAAAAAAAAAAAAAAAAAAAAAAAAAAAAAAAAAAAAAAAAAAAAAAAAAAAAAAAAAAAAAAAAAAAAAAAAAAAAAAAAAAAAAAAAAAAAAAAAAAAAAAAAAAAAAAAAAAAAAAAAAAAAAAAAAAAAAAAAAAAAAAAAAAAAAAAAAAAAAAAAAAAAAAAAAAAAAAAAAAAAAAAAAAAAAAAAAAAAAAAAAAAAAAAAAAAAAAAAAAAAAAAAAAAAAAAAAAAAAAAAAAAAAAAAAAAAAAAAAAAAAAAAAAAAAAAAAAAAAAAAAAAAAAAAAAAAAAAAAAAAAAAAAAAAAAAAAAAAAAAAAAAAAAAAAAAAAAAAAAAAAAAAAAAAAAAAAAAAAAAAAAAAAAAAAAAAAAAAAAAAAAAAAAAAAAAAAAAAAAAAAAAAAAAAAAAAAAAAAAAAAAAAAAAAAAAAAAAAAAAAAAAAAAAAAAAAAAAAAAAAAAAAAAAAAAAAAAAAAAAAAAAAAAAAAAAAAAAAAAAAAAAAAAAAAAAAAAAAAAAAAAAAAAAAAAAAAAAAAAAAAAAAAAAAAAAAAAAAAAAAAAAAAAAAAAAAAAAAAAAAAAAAAAAAAAAAAAAAAAAAAAAAAAAAAAAAAAAAAAAAAAAAAAAAAAAAAAAAAAAAAAAAAAAAAAAAAAAAAAAAAAAAAAAAAAAAAAAAAAAAAAAAAAAAAAAAAAAAAAAAAAAAAAAAAAAAAAAAAAAAAAAAAAAAAAAAAAAAAAAAAAAAAAAAAAAAAAAAAAAAAAAAAAAAAAAAAAAAAAAAAAAAAAAAAAAAAAAAAAAAAAAAAAAAAAAAAAAAAAAAAAAAAAAAAAAAAAAAAAAAAAAAAAAAAAAAAAAAAAAAAAAAAAAAAAAAAAAAAAAAAAAAAAAAAAAAAAAAAAAAAAAAAAAAAAAAAAAAAAAAAAAAAAAAAAAAAAAAAAAAAAAAAAAAAAAAAAAAAAAAAAAAAAAAAAAAAAAAAAAAAAAAAAAAAAAAAAAAAAAAAAAAAAAAAAAAAAAAAAAAAAAAAAAAAAAAAAAAAAAAAAAAAAAAAAAAAAAAAAAAAAAAAAAAAAAAAAAAAAAAAAAAAAAAAAAAAAAAAAAAAAAAAAAAAAAAAAAAAAAAAAAAAAAAAAAAAAAAAAAAAAAAAAAAAAAAAAAAAAAAAAAAAAAAAAAAAAAAAAAAAAAAAAAAAAAAAAAAAAAAAAAAAAAAAAAAAAAAAAAAAAAAAAAAAAAAAAAAAAAAAAAAAAAAAAAAAAAAAAAAAAAAAAAAAAAAAAAAAAAAAAAAAAAAAAAAAAAAAAAAAAAAAAAAAAAAAAAAAAAAAAAAAAAAAAAAAAAAAAAAAAAAAAAAAAAAAAAAAAAAAAAAAAAAAAAAAAAAAAAAAAAAAAAAAAAAAAAAAAAAAAAAAAAAAAAAAAAAAAAAAAAAAAAAAAAAAAAAAAAAAAAAAAAAAAAAAAAAAAAAAAAAAAAAAAAAAAAAAAAAAAAAAAAAAAAAAAAAAAAAAAAAAAAAAAAAAAAAAAAAAAAAAAAAAAAAAAAAAAAAAAAAAAAAAAAAAAAAAAAAAAAAAAAAAAAAAAAAAAAAAAAAAAAAAAAAAAAAAAAAAAAAAAAAAAAAAAAAAAAAAAAAAAAAAAAAAAAAAAAAAAAAAAAAAAAAAAAAAAAAAAAAAAAAAAAAAAAAAAAAAAAAAAAAAAAAAAAAAAAAAAAAAAAAAAAAAAAAAAAAAAAAAAAAAAAAAAAAAAAAAAAAAAAAAAAAAAAAAAAAAAAAAAAAAAAAAAAAAAAAAAAAAAAAAAAAAAAAAAAAAAAAAAAAAAAAAAAAAAAAAAAAAAAAAAAAAAAAAAAAAAAAAAAAAAAAAAAAAAAAAAAAAAAAAAAAAAAAAAAAAAAAAAAAAAAAAAAAAAAAAAAAAAAAAAAAAAAAAAAAAAAAAAAAAAAAAAAAAAAAAAAAAAAAAAAAAAAAAAAAAAAAAAAAAAAAAAAAAAAAAAAAAAAAAAAAAAAAAAAAAAAAAAAAAAAAAAAAAAAAAAAAAAAAAAAAAAAAAAAAAAAAAAAAAAAAAAAAAAAAAAAAAAAAAAAAAAAAAAAAAAAAAAAAAAAAAAAAAAAAAAAAAAAAAAAAAAAAAAAAAAAAAAAAAAAAAAAAAAAAAAAAAAAAAAAAAAAAAAAAAAAAAAAAAAAAAAAAAAAAAAAAAAAAAAAAAAAAAAAAAAAAAAAAAAAAAAAAAAAAAAAAAAAAAAAAAAAAAAAAAAAAAAAAAAAAAAAAAAAAAAAAAAAAAAAAAAAAAAAAAAAAAAAAAAAAAAAAAAAAAAAAAAAAAAAAAAAAAAAAAAAAAAAAAAAAAAAAAAAAAAAAAAAAAAAAAAAAAAAAAAAAAAAAAAAAAAAAAAAAAAAAAAAAAAAAAAAAAAAAAAAAAAAAAAAAAAAAAAAAAAAAAAAAAAAAAAAAAAAAAAAAAAAAAAAAAAAAAAAAAAAAAAAAAAAAAAAAAAAAAAAAAAAAAAAAAAAAAAAAAAAAAAAAAAAAAAAAAAAAAAAAAAAAAAAAAAAAAAAAAAAAAAAAAAAAAAAAAAAAAAAAAAAAAAAAAAAAAAAAAAAAAAAAAAAAAAAAAAAAAAAAAAAAAAAAAAAAAAAAAAAAAAAAAAAAAAAAAAAAAAAAAAAAAAAAAAAAAAAAAAAAAAAAAAAAAAAAAAAAAAAAAAAAAAAAAAAAAAAAAAAAAAAAAAAAAAAAAAAAAAAAAAAAAAAAAAAAAAAAAAAAAAAAAAAAAAAAAAAAAAAAAAAAAAAAAAAAAAAAAAAAAAAAAAAAAAAAAAAAAAAAAAAAAAAAAAAAAAAAAAAAAAAAAAAAAAAAAAAAAAAAAAAAAAAAAAAAAAAAAAAAAAAAAAAAAAAAAAAAAAAAAAAAAAAAAAAAAAAAAAAAAAAAAAAAAAAAAAAAAAAAAAAAAAAAAAAAAAAAAAAAAAAAAAAAAAAAAAAAAAAAAAAAAAAAAAAAAAAAAAAAAAAAAAAAAAAAAAAAAAAAAAAAAAAAAAAAAAAAAAAAAAAAAAAAAAAAAAAAAAAAAAAAAAAAAAAAAAAAAAAAAAAAAAAAAAAAAAAAAAAAAAAAAAAAAAAAAAAAAAAAAAAAAAAAAAAAAAAAAAAAAAAAAAAAAAAAAAAAAAAAAAAAAAAAAAAAAAAAAAAAAAAAAAAAAAAAAAAAAAAAAAAAAAAAAAAAAAAAAAAAAAAAAAAAAAAAAAAAAAAAAAAAAAAAAAAAAAAAAAAAAAAAAAAAAAAAAAAAAAAAAAAAAAAAAAAAAAAAAAAAAAAAAAAAAAAAAAAAAAAAAAAAAAAAAAAAAAAAAAAAAAAAAAAAAAAAAAAAAAAAAAAAAAAAAAAAAAAAAAAAAAAAAAAAAAAAAAAAAAAAAAAAAAAAAAAAAAAAAAAAAAAAAAAAAAAAAAAAAAAAAAAAAAAAAAAAAAAAAAAAAAAAAAAAAAAAAAAAAAAAAAAAAAAAAAAAAAAAAAAAAAAAAAAAAAAAAAAAAAAAAAAAAAAAAAAAAAAAAAAAAAAAAAAAAAAAAAAAAAAAAAAAAAAAAAAAAAAAAAAAAAAAAAAAAAAAAAAAAAAAAAAAAAAAAAAAAAAAAAAAAAAAAAAAAAAAAAAAAAAAAAAAAAAAAAAAAAAAAAAAAAAAAAAAAAAAAAAAAAAAAAAAAAAAAAAAAAAAAAAAAAAAAAAAAAAAAAAAAAAAAAAAAAAAAAAAAAAAAAAAAAAAAAAAAAAAAAAAAAAAAAAAAAAAAAAAAAAAAAAAAAAAAAAAAAAAAAAAAAAAAAAAAAAAAAAAAAAAAAAAAAAAAAAAAAAAAAAAAAAAAAAAAAAAAAAAAAAAAAAAAAAAAAAAAAAAAAAAAAAAAAAAAAAAAAAAAAAAAAAAAAAAAAAAAAAAAAAAAAAAAAAAAAAAAAAAAAAAAAAAAAAAAAAAAAAAAAAAAAAAAAAAAAAAAAAAAAAAAAAAAAAAAAAAAAAAAAAAAAAAAAAAAAAAAAAAAAAAAAAAAAAAAAAAAAAAAAAAAAAAAAAAAAAAAAAAAAAAAAAAAAAAAAAAAAAAAAAAAAAAAAAAAAAAAAAAAAAAAAAAAAAAAAAAAAAAAAAAAAAAAAAAAAAAAAAAAAAAAAAAAAAAAAAAAAAAAAAAAAAAAAAAAAAAAAAAAAAAAAAAAAAAAAAAAAAAAAAAAAAAAAAAAAAAAAAAAAAAAAAAAAAAAAAAAAAAAAAAAAAAAAAAAAAAAAAAAAAAAAAAAAAAAAAAAAAAAAAAAAAAAAAAAAAAAAAAAAAAAAAAAAAAAAAAAAAAAAAAAAAAAAAAAAAAAAAAAAAAAAAAAAAAAAAAAAAAAAAAAAAAAAAAAAAAAAAAAAAAAAAAAAAAAAAAAAAAAAAAAAAAAAAAAAAAAAAAAAAAAAAAAAAAAAAAAAAAAAAAAAAAAAAAAAAAAAAAAAAAAAAAAAAAAAAAAAAAAAAAAAAAAAAAAAAAAAAAAAAAAAAAAAAAAAAAAAAAAAAAAAAAAAAAAAAAAAAAAAAAAAAAAAAAAAAAAAAAAAAAAAAAAAAAAAAAAAAAAAAAAAAAAAAAAAAAAAAAAAAAAAAAAAAAAAAAAAAAAAAAAAAAAAAAAAAAAAAAAAAAAAAAAAAAAAAAAAAAAAAAAAAAAAAAAAAAAAAAAAAAAAAAAAAAAAAAAAAAAAAAAAAAAAAAAAAAAAAAAAAAAAAAAAAAAAAAAAAAAAAAAAAAAAAAAAAAAAAAAAAAAAAAAAAAAAAAAAAAAAAAAAAAAAAAAAAAAAAAAAAAAAAAAAAAAAAAAAAAAAAAAAAAAAAAAAAAAAAAAAAAAAAAAAAAAAAAAAAAAAAAAAAAAAAAAAAAAAAAAAAAAAAAAAAAAAAAAAAAAAAAAAAAAAAAAAAAAAAAAAAAAAAAAAAAAAAAAAAAAAAAAAAAAAAAAAAAAAAAAAAAAAAAAAAAAAAAAAAAAAAAAAAAAAAAAAAAAAAAAAAAAAAAAAAAAAAAAAAAAAAAAAAAAAAAAAAAAAAAAAAAAAAAAAAAAAAAAAAAAAAAAAAAAAAAAAAAAAAAAAAAAAAAAAAAAAAAAAAAAAAAAAAAAAAAAAAAAAAAAAAAAAAAAAAAAAAAAAAAAAAAAAAAAAAAAAAAAAAAAAAAAAAAAAAAAAAAAAAAAAAAAAAAAAAAAAAAAAAAAAAAAAAAAAAAAAAAAAAAAAAAAAAAAAAAAAAAAAAAAAAAAAAAAAAAAAAAAAAAAAAAAAAAAAAAAAAAAAAAAAAAAAAAAAAAAAAAAAAAAAAAAAAAAAAAAAAAAAAAAAAAAAAAAAAAAAAAAAAAAAAAAAAAAAAAAAAAAAAAAAAAAAAAAAAAAAAAAAAAAAAAAAAAAAAAAAAAAAAAAAAAAAAAAAAAAAAAAAAAAAAAAAAAAAAAAAAAAAAAAAAAAAAAAAAAAAAAAAAAAAAAAAAAAAAAAAAAAAAAAAAAAAAAAAAAAAAAAAAAAAAAAAAAAAAAAAAAAAAAAAAAAAAAAAAAAAAAAAAAAAAAAAAAAAAAAAAAAAAAAAAAAAAAAAAAAAAAAAAAAAAAAAAAAAAAAAAAAAAAAAAAAAAAAAAAAAAAAAAAAAAAAAAAAAAAAAAAAAAAAAAAAAAAAAAAAAAAAAAAAAAAAAAAAAAAAAAAAAAAAAAAAAAAAAAAAAAAAAAAAAAAAAAAAAAAAAAAAAAAAAAAAAAAAAAAAAAAAAAAAAAAAAAAAAAAAAAAAAAAAAAAAAAAAAAAAAAAAAAAAAAAAAAAAAAAAAAAAAAAAAAAAAAAAAAAAAAAAAAAAAAAAAAAAAAAAAAAAAAAAAAAAAAAAAAAAAAAAAAAAAAAAAAAAAAAAAAAAAAAAAAAAAAAAAAAAAAAAAAAAAAAAAAAAAAAAAAAAAAAAAAAAAAAAAAAAAAAAAAAAAAAAAAAAAAAAAAAAAAAAAAAAAAAAAAAAAAAAAAAAAAAAAAAAAAAAAAAAAAAAAAAAAAAAAAAAAAAAAAAAAAAAAAAAAAAAAAAAAAAAAAAAAAAAAAAAAAAAAAAAAAAAAAAAAAAAAAAAAAAAAAAAAAAAAAAAAAAAAAAAAAAAAAAAAAAAAAAAAAAAAAAAAAAAAAAAAAAAAAAAAAAAAAAAAAAAAAAAAAAAAAAAAAAAAAAAAAAAAAAAAAAAAAAAAAAAAAAAAAAAAAAAAAAAAAAAAAAAAAAAAAAAAAAAAAAAAAAAAAAAAAAAAAAAAAAAAAAAAAAAAAAAAAAAAAAAAAAAAAAAAAAAAAAAAAAAAAAAAAAAAAAAAAAAAAAAAAAAAAAAAAAAAAAAAAAAAAAAAAAAAAAAAAAAAAAAAAAAAAAAAAAAAAAAAAAAAAAAAAAAAAAAAAAAAAAAAAAAAAAAAAAAAAAAAAAAAAAAAAAAAAAAAAAAAAAAAAAAAAAAAAAAAAAAAAAAAAAAAAAAAAAAAAAAAAAAAAAAAAAAAAAAAAAAAAAAAAAAAAAAAAAAAAAAAAAAAAAAAAAAAAAAAAAAAAAAAAAAAAAAAAAAAAAAAAAAAAAAAAAAAAAAAAAAAAAAAAAAAAAAAAAAAAAAAAAAAAAAAAAAAAAAAAAAAAAAAAAAAAAAAAAAAAAAAAAAAAAAAAAAAAAAAAAAAAAAAAAAAAAAAAAAAAAAAAAAAAAAAAAAAAAAAAAAAAAAAAAAAAAAAAAAAAAAAAAAAAAAAAAAAAAAAAAAAAAAAAAAAAAAAAAAAAAAAAAAAAAAAAAAAAAAAAAAAAAAAAAAAAAAAAAAAAAAAAAAAAAAAAAAAAAAAAAAAAAAAAAAAAAAAAAAAAAAAAAAAAAAAAAAAAAAAAAAAAAAAAAAAAAAAAAAAAAAAAAAAAAAAAAAAAAAAAAAAAAAAAAAAAAAAAAAAAAAAAAAAAAAAAAAAAAAAAAAAAAAAAAAAAAAAAAAAAAAAAAAAAAAAAAAAAAAAAAAAAAAAAAAAAAAAAAAAAAAAAAAAAAAAAAAAAAAAAAAAAAAAAAAAAAAAAAAAAAAAAAAAAAAAAAAAAAAAAAAAAAAAAAAAAAAAAAAAAAAAAAAAAAAAAAAAAAAAAAAAAAAAAAAAAAAAAAAAAAAAAAAAAAAAAAAAAAAAAAAAAAAAAAAAAAAAAAAAAAAAAAAAAAAAAAAAAAAAAAAAAAAAAAAAAAAAAAAAAAAAAAAAAAAAAAAAAAAAAAAAAAAAAAAAAAAAAAAAAAAAAAAAAAAAAAAAAAAAAAAAAAAAAAAAAAAAAAAAAAAAAAAAAAAAAAAAAAAAAAAAAAAAAAAAAAAAAAAAAAAAAAAAAAAAAAAAAAAAAAAAAAAAAAAAAAAAAAAAAAAAAAAAAAAAAAAAAAAAAAAAAAAAAAAAAAAAAAAAAAAAAAAAAAAAAAAAAAAAAAAAAAAAAAAAAAAAAAAAAAAAAAAAAAAAAAAAAAAAAAAAAAAAAAAAAAAAAAAAAAAAAAAAAAAAAAAAAAAAAAAAAAAAAAAAAAAAAAAAAAAAAAAAAAAAAAAAAAAAAAAAAAAAAAAAAAAAAAAAAAAAAAAAAAAAAAAAAAAAAAAAAAAAAAAAAAAAAAAAAAAAAAAAAAAAAAAAAAAAAAAAAAAAAAAAAAAAAAAAAAAAAAAAAAAAAAAAAAAAAAAAAAAAAAAAAAAAAAAAAAAAAAAAAAAAAAAAAAAAAAAAAAAAAAAAAAAAAAAAAAAAAAAAAAAAAAAAAAAAAAAAAAAAAAAAAAAAAAAAAAAAAAAAAAAAAAAAAAAAAAAAAAAAAAAAAAAAAAAAAAAAAAAAAAAAAAAAAAAAAAAAAAAAAAAAAAAAAAAAAAAAAAAAAAAAAAAAAAAAAAAAAAAAAAAAAAAAAAAAAAAAAAAAAAAAAAAAAAAAAAAAAAAAAAAAAAAAAAAAAAAAAAAAAAAAAAAAAAAAAAAAAAAAAAAAAAAAAAAAAAAAAAAAAAAAAAAAAAAAAAAAAAAAAAAAAAAAAAAAAAAAAAAAAAAAAAAAAAAAAAAAAAAAAAAAAAAAAAAAAAAAAAAAAAAAAAAAAAAAAAAAAAAAAAAAAAAAAAAAAAAAAAAAAAAAAAAAAAAAAAAAAAAAAAAAAAAAAAAAAAAAAAAAAAAAAAAAAAAAAAAAAAAAAAAAAAAAAAAAAAAAAAAAAAAAAAAAAAAAAAAAAAAAAAAAAAAAAAAAAAAAAAAAAAAAAAAAAAAAAAAAAAAAAAAAAAAAAAAAAAAAAAAAAAAAAAAAAAAAAAAAAAAAAAAAAAAAAAAAAAAAAAAAAAAAAAAAAAAAAAAAAAAAAAAAAAAAAAAAAAAAAAAAAAAAAAAAAAAAAAAAAAAAAAAAAAAAAAAAAAAAAAAAAAAAAAAAAAAAAAAAAAAAAAAAAAAAAAAAAAAAAAAAAAAAAAAAAAAAAAAAAAAAAAAAAAAAAAAAAAAAAAAAAAAAAAAAAAAAAAAAAAAAAAAAAAAAAAAAAAAAAAAAAAAAAAAAAAAAAAAAAAAAAAAAAAAAAAAAAAAAAAAAAAAAAAAAAAAAAAAAAAAAAAAAAAAAAAAAAAAAAAAAAAAAAAAAAAAAAAAAAAAAAAAAAAAAAAAAAAAAAAAAAAAAAAAAAAAAAAAAAAAAAAAAAAAAAAAAAAAAAAAAAAAAAAAAAAAAAAAAAAAAAAAAAAAAAAAAAAAAAAAAAAAAAAAAAAAAAAAAAAAAAAAAAAAAAAAAAAAAAAAAAAAAAAAAAAAAAAAAAAAAAAAAAAAAAAAAAAAAAAAAAAAAAAAAAAAAAAAAAAAAAAAAAAAAAAAAAAAAAAAAAAAAAAAAAAAAAAAAAAAAAAAAAAAAAAAAAAAAAAAAAAAAAAAAAAAAAAAAAAAAAAAAAAAAAAAAAAAAAAAAAAAAAAAAAAAAAAAAAAAAAAAAAAAAAAAAAAAAAAAAAAAAAAAAAAAAAAAAAAAAAAAAAAAAAAAAAAAAAAAAAAAAAAAAAAAAAAAAAAAAAAAAAAAAAAAAAAAAAAAAAAAAAAAAAAAAAAAAAAAAAAAAAAAAAAAAAAAAAAAAAAAAAAAAAAAAAAAAAAAAAAAAAAAAAAAAAAAAAAAAAAAAAAAAAAAAAAAAAAAAAAAAAAAAAAAAAAAAAAAAAAAAAAAAAAAAAAAAAAAAAAAAAAAAAAAAAAAAAAAAAAAAAAAAAAAAAAAAAAAAAAAAAAAAAAAAAAAAAAAAAAAAAAAAAAAAAAAAAAAAAAAAAAAAAAAAAAAAAAAAAAAAAAAAAAAAAAAAAAAAAAAAAAAAAAAAAAAAAAAAAAAAAAAAAAAAAAAAAAAAAAAAAAAAAAAAAAAAAAAAAAAAAAAAAAAAAAAAAAAAAAAAAAAAAAAAAAAAAAAAAAAAAAAAAAAAAAAAAAAAAAAAAAAAAAAAAAAAAAAAAAAAAAAAAAAAAAAAAAAAAAAAAAAAAAAAAAAAAAAAAAAAAAAAAAAAAAAAAAAAAAAAAAAAAAAAAAAAAAAAAAAAAAAAAAAAAAAAAAAAAAAAAAAAAAAAAAAAAAAAAAAAAAAAAAAAAAAAAAAAAAAAAAAAAAAAAAAAAAAAAAAAAAAAAAAAAAAAAAAAAAAAAAAAAAAAAAAAAAAAAAAAAAAAAAAAAAAAAAAAAAAAAAAAAAAAAAAAAAAAAAAAAAAAAAAAAAAAAAAAAAAAAAAAAAAAAAAAAAAAAAAAAAAAAAAAAAAAAAAAAAAAAAAAAAAAAAAAAAAAAAAAAAAAAAAAAAAAAAAAAAAAAAAAAAAAAAAAAAAAAAAAAAAAAAAAAAAAAAAAAAAAAAAAAAAAAAAAAAAAAAAAAAAAAAAAAAAAAAAAAAAAAAAAAAAAAAAAAAAAAAAAAAAAAAAAAAAAAAAAAAAAAAAAAAAAAAAAAAAAAAAAAAAAAAAAAAAAAAAAAAAAAAAAAAAAAAAAAAAAAAAAAAAAAAAAAAAAAAAAAAAAAAAAAAAAAAAAAAAAAAAAAAAAAAAAAAAAAAAAAAAAAAAAAAAAAAAAAAAAAAAAAAAAAAAAAAAAAAAAAAAAAAAAAAAAAAAAAAAAAAAAAAAAAAAAAAAAAAAAAAAAAAAAAAAAAAAAAAAAAAAAAAAAAAAAAAAAAAAAAAAAAAAAAAAAAAAAAAAAAAAAAAAAAAAAAAAAAAAAAAAAAAAAAAAAAAAAAAAAAAAAAAAAAAAAAAAAAAAAAAAAAAAAAAAAAAAAAAAAAAAAAAAAAAAAAAAAAAAAAAAAAAAAAAAAAAAAAAAAAAAAAAAAAAAAAAAAAAAAAAAAAAAAAAAAAAAAAAAAAAAAAAAAAAAAAAAAAAAAAAAAAAAAAAAAAAAAAAAAAAAAAAAAAAAAAAAAAAAAAAAAAAAAAAAAAAAAAAAAAAAAAAAAAAAAAAAAAAAAAAAAAAAAAAAAAAAAAAAAAAAAAAAAAAAAAAAAAAAAAAAAAAAAAAAAAAAAAAAAAAAAAAAAAAAAAAAAAAAAAAAAAAAAAAAAAAAAAAAAAAAAAAAAAAAAAAAAAAAAAAAAAAAAAAAAAAAAAAAAAAAAAAAAAAAAAAAAAAAAAAAAAAAAAAAAAAAAAAAAAAAAAAAAAAAAAAAAAAAAAAAAAAAAAAAAAAAAAAAAAAAAAAAAAAAAAAAAAAAAAAAAAAAAAAAAAAAAAAAAAAAAAAAAAAAAAAAAAAAAAAAAAAAAAAAAAAAAAAAAAAAAAAAAAAAAAAAAAAAAAAAAAAAAAAAAAAAAAAAAAAAAAAAAAAAAAAAAAAAAAAAAAAAAAAAAAAAAAAAAAAAAAAAAAAAAAAAAAAAAAAAAAAAAAAAAAAAAAAAAAAAAAAAAAAAAAAAAAAAAAAAAAAAAAAAAAAAAAAAAAAAAAAAAAAAAAAAAAAAAAAAAAAAAAAAAAAAAAAAAAAAAAAAAAAAAAAAAAAAAAAAAAAAAAAAAAAAAAAAAAAAAAAAAAAAAAAAAAAAAAAAAAAAAAAAAAAAAAAAAAAAAAAAAAAAAAAAAAAAAAAAAAAAAAAAAAAAAAAAAAAAAAAAAAAAAAAAAAAAAAAAAAAAAAAAAAAAAAAAAAAAAAAAAAAAAAAAAAAAAAAAAAAAAAAAAAAAAAAAAAAAAAAAAAAAAAAAAAAAAAAAAAAAAAAAAAAAAAAAAAAAAAAAAAAAAAAAAAAAAAAAAAAAAAAAAAAAAAAAAAAAAAAAAAAAAAAAAAAAAAAAAAAAAAAAAAAAAAAAAAAAAAAAAAAAAAAAAAAAAAAAAAAAAAAAAAAAAAAAAAAAAAAAAAAAAAAAAAAAAAAAAAAAAAAAAAAAAAAAAAAAAAAAAAAAAAAAAAAAAAAAAAAAAAAAAAAAAAAAAAAAAAAAAAAAAAAAAAAAAAAAAAAAAAAAAAAAAAAAAAAAAAAAAAAAAAAAAAAAAAAAAAAAAAAAAAAAAAAAAAAAAAAAAAAAAAAAAAAAAAAAAAAAAAAAAAAAAAAAAAAAAAAAAAAAAAAAAAAAAAAAAAAAAAAAAAAAAAAAAAAAAAAAAAAAAAAAAAAAAAAAAAAAAAAAAAAAAAAAAAAAAAAAAAAAAAAAAAAAAAAAAAAAAAAAAAAAAAAAAAAAAAAAAAAAAAAAAAAAAAAAAAAAAAAAAAAAAAAAAAAAAAAAAAAAAAAAAAAAAAAAAAAAAAAAAAAAAAAAAAAAAAAAAAAAAAAAAAAAAAAAAAAAAAAAAAAAAAAAAAAAAAAAAAAAAAAAAAAAAAAAAAAAAAAAAAAAAAAAAAAAAAAAAAAAAAAAAAAAAAAAAAAAAAAAAAAAAAAAAAAAAAAAAAAAAAAAAAAAAAAAAAAAAAAAAAAAAAAAAAAAAAAAAAAAAAAAAAAAAAAAAAAAAAAAAAAAAAAAAAAAAAAAAAAAAAAAAAAAAAAAAAAAAAAAAAAAAAAAAAAAAAAAAAAAAAAAAAAAAAAAAAAAAAAAAAAAAAAAAAAAAAAAAAAAAAAAAAAAAAAAAAAAAAAAAAAAAAAAAAAAAAAAAAAAAAAAAAAAAAAAAAAAAAAAAAAAAAAAAAAAAAAAAAAAAAAAAAAAAAAAAAAAAAAAAAAAAAAAAAAAAAAAAAAAAAAAAAAAAAAAAAAAAAAAAAAAAAAAAAAAAAAAAAAAAAAAAAAAAAAAAAAAAAAAAAAAAAAAAAAAAAAAAAAAAAAAAAAAAAAAAAAAAAAAAAAAAAAAAAAAAAAAAAAAAAAAAAAAAAAAAAAAAAAAAAAAAAAAAAAAAAAAAAAAAAAAAAAAAAAAAAAAAAAAAAAAAAAAAAAAAAAAAAAAAAAAAAAAAAAAAAAAAAAAAAAAAAAAAAAAAAAAAAAAAAAAAAAAAAAAAAAAAAAAAAAAAAAAAAAAAAAAAAAAAAAAAAAAAAAAAAAAAAAAAAAAAAAAAAAAAAAAAAAAAAAAAAAAAAAAAAAAAAAAAAAAAAAAAAAAAAAAAAAAAAAAAAAAAATAAAAAAAAAAAAAAAAAAAAAAAAAAAAAAAAAAAAAAAAAAAAAAAAAAAAAAAAAAAAAAAAAAAAAAAAAAAAAAAAAAAAAAAAAAAAAAAAAAAAAAAAAAAAAAAAAAAAAAAAAAAAAAAAAAAAAAAAAAAAAAAAAAAAAAAAAAAAAAAAAAAAAAAAAAAAAAAAAAAAAAAAAAAAAAAAAAAAAAAAAAAAAAAAAAAAAAAAAAAAAAAAAAAAAAAAAAAAAAAAAAAAAAAAAAAAAAAAAAAAAAAAAAAAAAAAAAAAAAAAAAAAAAAAAAAAAAAAAAAAAAAAAAAAAAAAAAAAAAAAAAAAAAAAAAAAAAAAAAAAAAAAAAAAAAAAAAAAAAAAAAAAAAAAAAAAAAAAAAAAAAAAAAAAAAAAAAAAAAAAAAAAAAAAAAAAAAAAAAAAAAAAAAAAAAAAAAAAAAAAAAAAAAAAAAAAAAAAAAAAAAAAAAAAAAAAAAAAAAAAAAAAAAAAAAAAAAAAAAAAAAAAAAAAAAAAAAAAAAAAAAAAAAAAAAAAAAAAAAAAAAAAAAAAAAAAAAAAAAAAAAAAAAAAAAAAAAAAAAAAAAAAAAAAAAAAAAAAAAAAAAAAAAAAAAAAAAAAAAAAAAAAAAAAAAAAAAAAAAAAAAAAAAAAAAAAAAAAAAAAAAAAAAAAAAAAAAAAAAAAAAAAAAAAAAAAAAAAAAAAAAAAAAAAAAAAAAAAAAAAAAAAAAAAAAAAAAAAAAAAAAAAAAAAAAAAAAAAAAAAAAAAAAAAAAAAAAAAAAAAAAAAAAAAAAAAAAAAAAAAAAAAAAAAAAAAAAAAAAAAAAAAAAAAAAAAAAAAAAAAAAAAAAAAAAAAAAAAAAAAAAAAAAAAAAAAAAAAAAAAAAAAAAAAAAAAAAAAAAAAAAAAAAAAAAAAAAAAAAAAAAAAAAAAAAAAAAAAAAAAAAAAAAAAAAAAAAAAAAAAAAAAAAAAAAAAAAAAAAAAAAAAAAAAAAAAAAAAAAAAAAAAAAAAAAAAAAAAAAAAAAAAAAAAAAAAAAAAAAAAAAAAAAAAAAAAAAAAAAAAAAAAAAAAAAAAAAAAAAAAAAAAAAAAAAAAAAAAAAAAAAAAAAAAAAAAAAAAAAAAAAAAAAAAAAAAAAAAAAAAAAAAAAAAAAAAAAAAAAAAAAAAAAAAAAAAAAAAAAAAAAAAAAAAAAAAAAAAAAAAAAAAAAAAAAAAAAAAAAAAAAAAAAAAAAAAAAAAAAAAAAAAAAAAAAAAAAAAAAAAAAAAAAAAAAAAAAAAAAAAAAAAAAAAAAAAAAAAAAAAAAAAAAAAAAAAAAAAAAAAAAAAAAAAAAAAAAAAAAAAAAAAAAAAAAAAAAAAAAAAAAAAAAAAAAAAAAAAAAAAAAAAAAAAAAAAAAAAAAAAAAAAAAAAAAAAAAAAAAAAAAAAAAAAAAAAAAAAAAAAAAAAAAAAAAAAAAAAAAAAAAAAAAAAAAAAAAAAAAAAAAAAAAAAAAAAAAAAAAAAAAAAAAAAAAAAAAAAAAAAAAAAAAAAAAAAAAAAAAAAAAAAAAAAAAAAAAAAAAAAAAAAAAAAAAAAAAAAAAAAAAAAAAAAAAAAAAAAAAAAAAAAAAAAAAAAAAAAAAAAAAAAAAAAAAAAAAAAAAAAAAAAAAAAAAAAAAAAAAAAAAAAAAAAAAAAAAAAAAAAAAAAAAAAAAAAAAAAAAAAAAAAAAAAAAAAAAAAAAAAAAAAAAAAAAAAAAAAAAAAAAAAAAAAAAAAAAAAAAAAAAAAAAAAAAAAAAAAAAAAAAAAAAAAAAAAAAAAAAAAAAAAAAAAAAAAAAAAAAAAAAAAAAAAAAAAAAAAAAAAAAAAAAAAAAAAAAAAAAAAAAAAAAAAAAAAAAAAAAAAAAAAAAAAAAAAAAAAAAAAAAAAAAAAAAAAAAAAAAAAAAAAAAAAAAAAAAAAAAAAAAAAAAAAAAAAAAAAAAAAAAAAAAAAAAAAAAAAAAAAAAAAAAAAAAAAAAAAAAAAAAAAAAAAAAAAAAAAAAAAAAAAAAAAAAAAAAAAAAAAAAAAAAAAAAAAAAAAAAAAAAAAAAAAAAAAAAAAAAAAAAAAAAAAAAAAAAAAAAAAAAAAAAAAAAAAAAAAAAAAAAAAAAAAAAAAAAAAAAAAAAAAAAAAAAAAAAAAAAAAAAAAAAAAAAAAAAAAAAAAAAAAAAAAAAAAAAAAAAAAAAAAAAAAAAAAAAAAAAAAAAAAAAAAAAAAAAAAAAAAAAAAAAAAAAAAAAAAAAAAAAAAAAAAAAAAAAAAAAAAAAAAAAAAAAAAAAAAAAAAAAAAAAAAAAAAAAAAAAAAAAAAAAAAAAAAAAAAAAAAAAAAAAAAAAAAAAAAAAAAAAAAAAAAAAAAAAAAAAAAAAAAAAAAAAAAAAAAAAAAAAAAAAAAAAAAAAAAAAAAAAAAAAAAAAAAAAAAAAAAAAAAAAAAAAAAAAAAAAAAAAAAAAAAAAAAAAAAAAAAAAAAAAAAAAAAAAAAAAAAAAAAAAAAAAAAAAAAAAAAAAAAAAAAAAAAAAAAAAAAAAAAAAAAAAAAAAAAAAAAAAAAAAAAAAAAAAAAAAAAAAAAAAAAAAAAAAAAAAAAAAAAAAAAAAAAAAAAAAAAAAAAAAAAAAAAAAAAAAAAAAAAAAAAAAAAAAAAAAAAAAAAAAAAAAAAAAAAAAAAAAAAAAAAAAAAAAAAAAAAAAAAAAAAAAAAAAAAAAAAAAAAAAAAAAAAAAAAAAAAAAAAAAAAAAAAAAAAAAAAAAAAAAAAAAAAAAAAAAAAAAAAAAAAAAAAAAAAAAAAAAAAAAAAAAAAAAAAAAAAAAAAAAAAAAAAAAAAAAAAAAAAAAAAAAAAAAAAAAAAAAAAAAAAAAAAAAAAAAAAAAAAAAAAAAAAAAAAAAAAAAAAAAAAAAAAAAAAAAAAAAAAAAAAAAAAAAAAAAAAAAAAAAAAAAAAAAAAAAAAAAAAAAAAAAAAAAAAAAAAAAAAAAAAAAAAAAAAAAAAAAAAAAAAAAAAAAAAAAAAAAAAAAAAAAAAAAAAAAAAAAAAAAAAAAAAAAAAAAAAAAAAAAAAAAAAAAAAAAAAAAAAAAAAAAAAAAAAAAAAAAAAAAAAAAAAAAAAAAAAAAAAAAAAAAAAAAAAAAAAAAAAAAAAAAAAAAAAAAAAAAAAAAAAAAAAAAAAAAAAAAAAAAAAAAAAAAAAAAAAAAAAAAAAAAAAAAAAAAAAAAAAAAAAAAAAAAAAAAAAAAAAAAAAAAAAAAAAAAAAAAAAAAAAAAAAAAAAAAAAAAAAAAAAAAAAAAAAAAAAAAAAAAAAAAAAAAAAAAAAAAAAAAAAAAAAAAAAAAAAAAAAAAAAAAAAAAAAAAAAAAAAAAAAAAAAAAAAAAAAAAAAAAAAAAAAAAAAAAAAAAAAAAAAAAAAAAAAAAAAAAAAAAAAAAAAAAAAAAAAAAAAAAAAAAAAAAAAAAAAAAAAAAAAAAAAAAAAAAAAAAAAAAAAAAAAAAAAAAAAAAAAAAAAAAAAAAAAAAAAAAAAAAAAAAAAAAAAAAAAAAAAAAAAAAAAAAAAAAAAAAAAAAAAAAAAAAAAAAAAAAAAAAAAAAAAAAAAAAAAAAAAAAAAAAAAAAAAAAAAAAAAAAAAAAAAAAAAAAAAAAAAAAAAAAAAAAAAAAAAAAAAAAAAAAAAAAAAAAAAAAAAAAAAAAAAAAAAAAAAAAAAAAAAAAAAAAAAAAAAAAAAAAAAAAAAAAAAAAAAAAAAAAAAAAAAAAAAAAAAAAAAAAAAAAAAAAAAAAAAAAAAAAAAAAAAAAAAAAAAAAAAAAAAAAAAAAAAAAAAAAAAAAAAAAAAAAAAAAAAAAAAAAAAAAAAAAAAAAAAAAAAAAAAAAAAAAAAAAAAAAAAAAAAAAAAAAAAAAAAAAAAAAAAAAAAAAAAAAAAAAAAAAAAAAAAAAAAAAAAAAAAAAAAAAAAAAAAAAAAAAAAAAAAAAAAAAAAAAAAAAAAAAAAAAAAAAAAAAAAAAAAAAAAAAAAAAAAAAAAAAAAAAAAAAAAAAAAAAAAAAAAAAAAAAAAAAAAAAAAAAAAAAAAAAAAAAAAAAAAAAAAAAAAAAAAAAAAAAAAAAAAAAAAAAAAAAAAAAAAAAAAAAAAAAAAAAAAAAAAAAAAAAAAAAAAAAAAAAAAAAAAAAAAAAAAAAAAAAAAAAAAAAAAAAAAAAAAAAAAAAAAAAAAAAAAAAAAAAAAAAAAAAAAAAAAAAAAAAAAAAAAAAAAAAAAAAAAAAAAAAAAAAAAAAAAAAAAAAAAAAAAAAAAAAAAAAAAAAAAAAAAAAAAAAAAAAAAAAAAAAAAAAAAAAAAAAAAAAAAAAAAAAAAAAAAAAAAAAAAAAAAAAAAAAAAAAAAAAAAAAAAAAAAAAAAAAAAAAAAAAAAAAAAAAAAAAAAAAAAAAAAAAAAAAAAAAAAAAAAAAAAAAAAAAAAAAAAAAAAAAAAAAAAAAAAAAAAAAAAAAAAAAAAAAAAAAAAAAAAAAAAAAAAAAAAAAAAAAAAAAAAAAAAAAAAAAAAAAAAAAAAAAAAAAAAAAAAAAAAAAAAAAAAAAAAAAAAAAAAAAAAAAAAAAAAAAAAAAAAAAAAAAAAAAAAAAAAAAAAAAAAAAAAAAAAAAAAAAAAAAAAAAAAAAAAAAAAAAAAAAAAAAAAAAAAAAAAAAAAAAAAAAAAAAAAAAAAAAAAAAAAAAAAAAAAAAAAAAAAAAAAAAAAAAAAAAAAAAAAAAAAAAAAAAAAAAAAAAAAAAAAAAAAAAAAAAAAAAAAAAAAAAAAAAAAAAAAAAAAAAAAAAAAAAAAAAAAAAAAAAAAAAAAAAAAAAAAAAAAAAAAAAAAAAAAAAAAAAAAAAAAAAAAAAAAAAAAAAAAAAAAAAAAAAAAAAAAAAAAAAAAAAAAAAAAAAAAAAAAAAAAAAAAAAAAAAAAAAAAAAAAAAAAAAAAAAAAAAAAAAAAAAAAAAAAAAAAAAAAAAAAAAAAAAAAAAAAAAAAAAAAAAAAAAAAAAAAAAAAAAAAAAAAAAAAAAAAAAAAAAAAAAAAAAAAAAAAAAAAAAAAAAAAAAAAAAAAAAAAAAAAAAAAAAAAAAAAAAAAAAAAAAAAAAAAAAAAAAAAAAAAAAAAAAAAAAAAAAAAAAAAAAAAAAAAAAAAAAAAAAAAAAAAAAAAAAAAAAAAAAAAAAAAAAAAAAAAAAAAAAAAAAAAAAAAAAAAAAAAAAAAAAAAAAAAAAAAAAAAAAAAAAAAAAAAAAAAAAAAAAAAAAAAAAAAAAAAAAAAAAAAAAAAAAAAAAAAAAAAAAAAAAAAAAAAAAAAAAAAAAAAAAAAAAAAAAAAAAAAAAAAAAAAAAAAAAAAAAAAAAAAAAAAAAAAAAAAAAAAAAAAAAAAAAAAAAAAAAAAAAAAAAAAAAAAAAAAAAAAAAAAAAAAAAAAAAAAAAAAAAAAAAAAAAAAAAAAAAAAAAAAAAAAAAAAAAAAAAAAAAAAAAAAAAAAAAAAAAAAAAAAAAAAAAAAAAAAAAAAAAAAAAAAAAAAAAAAAAAAAAAAAAAAAAAAAAAAAAAAAAAAAAAAAAAAAAAAAAAAAAAAAAAAAAAAAAAAAAAAAAAAAAAAAAAAAAAAAAAAAAAAAAAAAAAAAAAAAAAAAAAAAAAAAAAAAAAAAAAAAAAAAAAAAAAAAAAAAAAAAAAAAAAAAAAAAAAAAAAAAAAAAAAAAAAAAAAAAAAAAAAAAAAAAAAAAAAAAAAAAAAAAAAAAAAAAAAAAAAAAAAAAAAAAAAAAAAAAAAAAAAAAAAAAAAAAAAAAAAAAAAAAAAAAAAAAAAAAAAAAAAAAAAAAAAAAAAAAAAAAAAAAAAAAAAAAAAAAAAAAAAAAAAAAAAAAAAAAAAAAAAAAAAAAAAAAAAAAAAAAAAAAAAAAAAAAAAAAAAAAAAAAAAAAAAAAAAAAAAAAAAAAAAAAAAAAAAAAAAAAAAAAAAAAAAAAAAAAAAAAAAAAAAAAAAAAAAAAAAAAAAAAAAAAAAAAAAAAAAAAAAAAAAAAAAAAAAAAAAAAAAAAAAAAAAAAAAAAAAAAAAAAAAAAAAAAAAAAAAAAAAAAAAAAAAAAAAAAAAAAAAAAAAAAAAAAAAAAAAAAAAAAAAAAAAAAAAAAAAAAAAAAAAAAAAAAAAAAAAAAAAAAAAAAAAAAAAAAAAAAAAAAAAAAAAAAAAAAAAAAAAAAAAAAAAAAAAAAAAAAAAAAAAAAAAAAAAAAAAAAAAAAAAAAAAAAAAAAAAAAAAAAAAAAAAAAAAAAAAAAAAAAAAAAAAAAAAAAAAAAAAAAAAAAAAAAAAAAAAAAAAAAAAAAAAAAAAAAAAAAAAAAAAAAAAAAAAAAAAAAAAAAAAAAAAAAAAAAAAAAAAAAAAAAAAAAAAAAAAAAAAAAAAAAAAAAAAAAAAAAAAAAAAAAAAAAAAAAAAAAAAAAAAAAAAAAAAAAAAAAAAAAAAAAAAAAAAAAAAAAAAAAAAAAAAAAAAAAAAAAAAAAAAAAAAAAAAAAAAAAAAAAAAAAAAAAAAAAAAAAAAAAAAAAAAAAAAAAAAAAAAAAAAAAAAAAAAAAAAAAAAAAAAAAAAAAAAAAAAAAAAAAAAAAAAAAAAAAAAAAAAAAAAAAAAAAAAAAAAAAAAAAAAAAAAAAAAAAAAAAAAAAAAAAAAAAAAAAAAAAAAAAAAAAAAAAAAAAAAAAAAAAAAAAAAAAAAAAAAAAAAAAAAAAAAAAAAAAAAAAAAAAAAAAAAAAAAAAAAAAAAAAAAAAAAAAAAAAAAAAAAAAAAAAAAAAAAAAAAAAAAAAAAAAAAAAAAAAAAAAAAAAAAAAAAAAAAAAAAAAAAAAAAAAAAAAAAAAAAAAAAAAAAAAAAAAAAAAAAAAAAAAAAAAAAAAAAAAAAAAAAAAAAAAAAAAAAAAAAAAAAAAAAAAAAAAAAAAAAAAAAAAAAAAAAAAAAAAAAAAAAAAAAAAAAAAAAAAAAAAAAAAAAAAAAAAAAAAAAAAAAAAAAAAAAAAAAAAAAAAAAAAAAAAAAAAAAAAAAAAAAAAAAAAAAAAAAAAAAAAAAAAAAAAAAAAAAAAAAAAAAAAAAAAAAAAAAAAAAAAAAAAAAAAAAAAAAAAAAAAAAAAAAAAAAAAAAAAAAAAAAAAAAAAAAAAAAAAAAAAAAAAAAAAAAAAAAAAAAAAAAAAAAAAAAAAAAAAAAAAAAAAAAAAAAAAAAAAAAAAAAAAAAAAAAAAAAAAAAAAAAAAAAAAAAAAAAAAAAAAAAAAAAAAAAAAAAAAAAAAAAAAAAAAAAAAAAAAAAAAAAAAAAAAAAAAAAAAAAAAAAAAAAAAAAAAAAAAAAAAAAAAAAAAAAAAAAAAAAAAAAAAAAAAAAAAAAAAAAAAAAAAAAAAAAAAAAAAAAAAAAAAAAAAAAAAAAAAAAAAAAAAAAAAAAAAAAAAAAAAAAAAAAAAAAAAAAAAAAAAAAAAAAAAAAAAAAAAAAAAAAAAAAAAAAAAAAAAAAAAAAAAAAAAAAAAAAAAAAAAAAAAAAAAAAAAAAAAAAAAAAAAAAAAAAAAAAAAAAAAAAAAAAAAAAAAAAAAAAAAAAAAAAAAAAAAAAAAAAAAAAAAAAAAAAAAAAAAAAAAAAAAAAAAAAAAAAAAAAAAAAAAAAAAAAAAAAAAAAAAAAAAAAAAAAAAAAAAAAAAAAAAAAAAAAAAAAAAAAAAAAAAAAAAAAAAAAAAAAAAAAAAAAAAAAAAAAAAAAAAAAAAAAAAAAAAAAAAAAAAAAAAAAAAAAAAAAAAAAAAAAAAAAAAAAAAAAAAAAAAAAAAAAAAAAAAAAAAAAAAAAAAAAAAAAAAAAAAAAAAAAAAAAAAAAAAAAAAAAAAAAAAAAAAAAAAAAAAAAAAAAAAAAAAAAAAAAAAAAAAAAAAAAAAAAAAAAAAAAAAAAAAAAAAAAAAAAAAAAAAAAAAAAAAAAAAAAAAAAAAAAAAAAAAAAAAAAAAAAAAAAAAAAAAAAAAAAAAAAAAAAAAAAAAAAAAAAAAAAAAAAAAAAAAAAAAAAAAAAAAAAAAAAAAAAAAAAAAAAAAAAAAAAAAAAAAAAAAAAAAAAAAAAAAAAAAAAAAAAAAAAAAAAAAAAAAAAAAAAAAAAAAAAAAAAAAAAAAAAAAAAAAAAAAAAAAAAAAAAAAAAAAAAAAAAAAAAAAAAAAAAAAAAAAAAAAAAAAAAAAAAAAAAAAAAAAAAAAAAAAAAAAAAAAAAAAAAAAAAAAAAAAAAAAAAAAAAAAAAAAAAAAAAAAAAAAAAAAAAAAAAAAAAAAAAAAAAAAAAAAAAAAAAAAAAAAAAAAAAAAAAAAAAAAAAAAAAAAAAAAAAAAAAAAAAAAAAAAAAAAAAAAAAAAAAAAAAAAAAAAAAAAAAAAAAAAAAAAAAAAAAAAAAAAAAAAAAAAAAAAAAAAAAAAAAAAAAAAAAAAAAAAAAAAAAAAAAAAAAAAAAAAAAAAAAAAAAAAAAAAAAAAAAAAAAAAAAAAAAAAAAAAAAAAAAAAAAAAAAAAAAAAAAAAAAAAAAAAAAAAAAAAAAAAAAAAAAAAAAAAAAAAAAAAAAAAAAAAAAAAAAAAAAAAAAAAAAAAAAAAAAAAAAAAAAAAAAAAAAAAAAAAAAAAAAAAAAAAAAAAAAAAAAAAAAAAAAAAAAAAAAAAAAAAAAAAAAAAAAAAAAAAAAAAAAAAAAAAAAAAAAAAAAAAAAAAAAAAAAAAAAAAAAAAAAAAAAAAAAAAAAAAAAAAAAAAAAAAAAAAAAAAAAAAAAAAAAAAAAAAAAAAAAAAAAAAAAAAAAAAAAAAAAAAAAAAAAAAAAAAAAAAAAAAAAAAAAAAAAAAAAAAAAAAAAAAAAAAAAAAAAAAAAAAAAAAAAAAAAAAAAAAAAAAAAAAAAAAAAAAAAAAAAAAAAAAAAAAAAAAAAAAAAAAAAAAAAAAAAAAAAAAAAAAAAAAAAAAAAAAAAAAAAAAAAAAAAAAAAAAAAAAAAAAAAAAAAAAAAAAAAAAAAAAAAAAAAAAAAAAAAAAAAAAAAAAAAAAAAAAAAAAAAAAAAAAAAAAAAAAAAAAAAAAAAAAAAAAAAAAAAAAAAAAAAAAAAAAAAAAAAAAAAAAAAAAAAAAAAAAAAAAAAAAAAAAAAAAAAAAAAAAAAAAAAAAAAAAAAAAAAAAAAAAAAAAAAAAAAAAAAAAAAAAAAAAAAAAAAAAAAAAAAAAAAAAAAAAAAAAAAAAAAAAAAAAAAAAAAAAAAAAAAAAAAAAAAAAAAAAAAAAAAAAAAAAAAAAAAAAAAAAAAAAAAAAAAAAAAAAAAAAAAAAAAAAAAAAAAAAAAAAAAAAAAAAAAAAAAAAAAAAAAAAAAAAAAAAAAAAAAAAAAAAAAAAAAAAAAAAAAAAAAAAAAAAAAAAAAAAAAAAAAAAAAAAAAAAAAAAAAAAAAAAAAAAAAAAAAAAAAAAAAAAAAAAAAAAAAAAAAAAAAAAAAAAAAAAAAAAAAAAAAAAAAAAAAAAAAAAAAAAAAAAAAAAAAAAAAAAAAAAAAAAAAAAAAAAAAAAAAAAAAAAAAAAAAAAAAAAAAAAAAAAAAAAAAAAAAAAAAAAAAAAAAAAAAAAAAAAAAAAAAAAAAAAAAAAAAAAAAAAAAAAAAAAAAAAAAAAAAAAAAAAAAAAAAAAAAAAAAAAAAAAAAAAAAAAAAAAAAAAAAAAAAAAAAAAAAAAAAAAAAAAAAAAAAAAAAAAAAAAAAAAAAAAAAAAAAAAAAAAAAAAAAAAAAAAAAAAAAAAAAAAAAAAAAAAAAAAAAAAAAAAAAAAAAAAAAAAAAAAAAAAAAAAAAAAAAAAAAAAAAAAAAAAAAAAAAAAAAAAAAAAAAAAAAAAAAAAAAAAAAAAAAAAAAAAAAAAAAAAAAAAAAAAAAAAAAAAAAAAAAAAAAAAAAAAAAAAAAAAAAAAAAAAAAAAAAAAAAAAAAAAAAAAAAAAAAAAAAAAAAAAAAAAAAAAAAAAAAAAAAAAAAAAAAAAAAAAAAAAAAAAAAAAAAAAAAAAAAAAAAAAAAAAAAAAAAAAAAAAAAAAAAAAAAAAAAAAAAAAAAAAAAAAAAAAAAAAAAAAAAAAAAAAAAAAAAAAAAAAAAAAAAAAAAAAAAAAAAAAAAAAAAAAAAAAAAAAAAAAAAAAAAAAAAAAAAAAAAAAAAAAAAAAAAAAAAAAAAAAAAAAAAAAAAAAAAAAAAAAAAAAAAAAAAAAAAAAAAAAAAAAAAAAAAAAAAAAAAAAAAAAAAAAAAAAAAAAAAAAAAAAAAAAAAAAAAAAAAAAAAAAAAAAAAAAAAAAAAAAAAAAAAAAAAAAAAAAAAAAAAAAAAAAAAAAAAAAAAAAAAAAAAAAAAAAAAAAAAAAAAAAAAAAAAAAAAAAAAAAAAAAAAAAAAAAAAAAAAAAAAAAAAAAAAAAAAAAAAAAAAAAAAAAAAAAAAAAAAAAAAAAAAAAAAAAAAAAAAAAAAAAAAAAAAAAAAAAAAAAAAAAAAAAAAAAAAAAAAAAAAAAAAAAAAAAAAAAAAAAAAAAAAAAAAAAAAAAAAAAAAAAAAAAAAAAAAAAAAAAAAAAAAAAAAAAAAAAAAAAAAAAAAAAAAAAAAAAAAAAAAAAAAAAAAAAAAAAAAAAAAAAAAAAAAAAAAAAAAAAAAAAAAAAAAAAAAAAAAAAAAAAAAAAAAAAAAAAAAAAAAAAAAAAAAAAAAAAAAAAAAAAAAAAAAAAAAAAAAAAAAAAAAAAAAAAAAAAAAAAAAAAAAAAAAAAAAAAAAAAAAAAAAAAAAAAAAAAAAAAAAAAAAAAAAAAAAAAAAAAAAAAAAAAAAAAAAAAAAAAAAAAAAAAAAAAAAAAAAAAAAAAAAAAAAAAAAAAAAAAAAAAAAAAAAAAAAAAAAAAAAAAAAAAAAAAAAAAAAAAAAAAAAAAAAAAAAAAAAAAAAAAAAAAAAAAAAAAAAAAAAAAAAAAAAAAAAAAAAAAAAAAAAAAAAAAAAAAAAAAAAAAAAAAAAAAAAAAAAAAAAAAAAAAAAAAAAAAAAAAAAAAAAAAAAAAAAAAAAAAAAAAAAAAAAAAAAAAAAAAAAAAAAAAAAAAAAAAAAAAAAAAAAAAAAAAAAAAAAAAAAAAAAAAAAAAAAAAAAAAAAAAAAAAAAAAAAAAAAAAAAAAAAAAAAAAAAAAAAAAAAAAAAAAAAAAAAAAAAAAAAAAAAAAAAAAAAAAAAAAAAAAAAAAAAAAAAAAAAAAAAAAAAAAAAAAAAAAAAAAAAAAAAAAAAAAAAAAAAAAAAAAAAAAAAAAAAAAAAAAAAAAAAAAAAAAAAAAAAAAAAAAAAAAAAAAAAAAAAAAAAAAAAAAAAAAAAAAAAAAAAAAAAAAAAAAAAAAAAAAAAAAAAAAAAAAAAAAAAAAAAAAAAAAAAAAAAAAAAAAAAAAAAAAAAAAAAAAAAAAAAAAAAAAAAAAAAAAAAAAAAAAAAAAAAAAAAAAAAAAAAAAAAAAAAAAAAAAAAAAAAAAAAAAAAAAAAAAAAAAAAAAAAAAAAAAAAAAAAAAAAAAAAAAAAAAAAAAAAAAAAAAAAAAAAAAAAAAAAAAAAAAAAAAAAAAAAAAAAAAAAAAAAAAAAAAAAAAAAAAAAAAAAAAAAAAAAAAAAAAAAAAAAAAAAAAAAAAAAAAAAAAAAAAAAAAAAAAAAAAAAAAAAAAAAAAAAAAAAAAAAAAAAAAAAAAAAAAAAAAAAAAAAAAAAAAAAAAAAAAAAAAAAAAAAAAAAAAAAAAAAAAAAAAAAAAAAAAAAAAAAAAAAAAAAAAAAAAAAAAAAAAAAAAAAAAAAAAAAAAAAAAAAAAAAAAAAAAAAAAAAAAAAAAAAAAAAAAAAAAAAAAAAAAAAAAAAAAAAAAAAAAAAAAAAAAAAAAAAAAAAAAAAAAAAAAAAAAAAAAAAAAAAAAAAAAAAAAAAAAAAAAAAAAAAAAAAAAAAAAAAAAAAAAAAAAAAAAAAAAAAAAAAAAAAAAAAAAAAAAAAAAAAAAAAAAAAAAAAAAAAAAAAAAAAAAAAAAAAAAAAAAAAAAAAAAAAAAAAAAAAAAAAAAAAAAAAAAAAAAAAAAAAAAAAAAAAAAAAAAAAAAAAAAAAAAAAAAAAAAAAAAAAAAAAAAAAAAAAAAAAAAAAAAAAAAAAAAAAAAAAAAAAAAAAAAAAAAAAAAAAAAAAAAAAAAAAAAAAAAAAAAAAAAAAAAAAAAAAAAAAAAAAAAAAAAAAAAAAAAAAAAAAAAAAAAAAAAAAAAAAAAAAAAAAAAAAAAAAAAAAAAAAAAAAAAAAAAAAAAAAAAAAAAAAAAAAAAAAAAAAAAAAAAAAAAAAAAAAAAAAAAAAAAAAAAAAAAAAAAAAAAAAAAAAAAAAAAAAAAAAAAAAAAAAAAAAAAAAAAAAAAAAAAAAAAAAAAAAAAAAAAAAAAAAAAAAAAAAAAAAAAAAAAAAAAAAAAAAAAAAAAAAAAAAAAAAAAAAAAAAAAAAAAAAAAAAAAAAAAAAAAAAAAAAAAAAAAAAAAAAAAAAAAAAAAAAAAAAAAAAAAAAAAAAAAAAAAAAAAAAAAAAAAAAAAAAAAAAAAAAAAAAAAAAAAAAAAAAAAAAAAAAAAAAAAAAAAAAAAAAAAAAAAAAAAAAAAAAAAAAAAAAAAAAAAAAAAAAAAAAAAAAAAAAAAAAAAAAAAAAAAAAAAAAAAAAAAAAAAAAAAAAAAAAAAAAAAAAAAAAAAAAAAAAAAAAAAAAAAAAAAAAAAAAAAAAAAAAAAAAAAAAAAAAAAAAAAAAAAAAAAAAAAAAAAAAAAAAAAAAAAAAAAAAAAAAAAAAAAAAAAAAAAAAAAAAAAAAAAAAAAAAAAAAAAAAAAAAAAAAAAAAAAAAAAAAAAAAAAAAAAAAAAAAAAAAAAAAAAAAAAAAAAAAAAAAAAAAAAAAAAAAAAAAAAAAAAAAAAAAAAAAAAAAAAAAAAAAAAAAAAAAAAAAAAAAAAAAAAAAAAAAAAAAAAAAAAAAAAAAAAAAAAAAAAAAAAAAAAAAAAAAAAAAAAAAAAAAAAAAAAAAAAAAAAAAAAAAAAAAAAAAAAAAAAAAAAAAAAAAAAAAAAAAAAAAAAAAAAAAAAAAAAAAAAAAAAAAAAAAAAAAAAAAAAAAAAAAAAAAAAAAAAAAAAAAAAAAAAAAAAAAAAAAAAAAAAAAAAAAAAAAAAAAAAAAAAAAAAAAAAAAAAAAAAAAAAAAAAAAAAAAAAAAAAAAAAAAAAAAAAAAAAAAAAAAAAAAAAAAAAAAAAAAAAAAAAAAAAAAAAAAAAAAAAAAAAAAAAAAAAAAAAAAAAAAAAAAAAAAAAAAAAAAAAAAAAAAAAAAAAAAAAAAAAAAAAAAAAAAAAAAAAAAAAAAAAAAAAAAAAAAAAAAAAAAAAAAAAAAAAAAAAAAAAAAAAAAAAAAAAAAAAAAAAAAAAAAAAAAAAAAAAAAAAAAAAAAAAAAAAAAAAAAAAAAAAAAAAAAAAAAAAAAAAAAAAAAAAAAAAAAAAAAAAAAAAAAAAAAAAAAAAAAAAAAAAAAAAAAAAAAAAAAAAAAAAAAAAAAAAAAAAAAAAAAAAAAAAAAAAAAAAAAAAAAAAAAAAAAAAAAAAAAAAAAAAAAAAAAAAAAAAAAAAAAAAAAAAAAAAAAAAAAAAAAAAAAAAAAAAAAAAAAAAAAAAAAAAAAAAAAAAAAAAAAAAAAAAAAAAAAAAAAAAAAAAAAAAAAAAAAAAAAAAAAAAAAAAAAAAAAAAAAAAAAAAAAAAAAAAAAAAAAAAAAAAAAAAAAAAAAAAAAAAAAAAAAAAAAAAAAAAAAAAAAAAAAAAAAAAAAAAAAAAAAAAAAAAAAAAAAAAAAAAAAAAAAAAAAAAAAAAAAAAAAAAAAAAAAAAAAAAAAAAAAAAAAAAAAAAAAAAAAAAAAAAAAAAAAAAAAAAAAAAAAAAAAAAAAAAAAAAAAAAAAAAAAAAAAAAAAAAAAAAAAAAAAAAAAAAAAAAAAAAAAAAAAAAAAAAAAAAAAAAAAAAAAAAAAAAAAAAAAAAAAAAAAAAAAAAAAAAAAAAAAAAAAAAAAAAAAAAAAAAAAAAAAAAAAAAAAAAAAAAAAAAAAAAAAAAAAAAAAAAAAAAAAAAAAAAAAAAAAAAAAAAAAAAAAAAAAAAAAAAAAAAAAAAAAAAAAAAAAAAAAAAAAAAAAAAAAAAAAAAAAAAAAAAAAAAAAAAAAAAAAAAAAAAAAAAAAAAAAAAAAAAAAAAAAAAAAAAAAAAAAAAAAAAAAAAAAAAAAAAAAAAAAAAAAAAAAAAAAAAAAAAAAAAAAAAAAAAAAAAAAAAAAAAAAAAAAAAAAAAAAAAAAAAAAAAAAAAAAAAAAAAAAAAAAAAAAAAAAAAAAAAAAAAAAAAAAAAAAAAAAAAAAAAAAAAAAAAAAAAAAAAAAAAAAAAAAAAAAAAAAAAAAAAAAAAAAAAAAAAAAAAAAAAAAAAAAAAAAAAAAAAAAAAAAAAAAAAAAAAAAAAAAAAAAAAAAAAAAAAAAAAAAAAAAAAAAAAAAAAAAAAAAAAAAAAAAAAAAAAAAAAAAAAAAAAAAAAAAAAAAAAAAAAAAAAAAAAAAAAAAAAAAAAAAAAAAAAAAAAAAAAAAAAAAAAAAAAAAAAAAAAAAAAAAAAAAAAAAAAAAAAAAAAAAAAAAAAAAAAAAAAAAAAAAAAAAAAAAAAAAAAAAAAAAAAAAAAAAAAAAAAAAAAAAAAAAAAAAAAAAAAAAAAAAAAAAAAAAAAAAAAAAAAAAAAAAAAAAAAAAAAAAAAAAAAAAAAAAAAAAAAAAAAAAAAAAAAAAAAAAAAAAAAAAAAAAAAAAAAAAAAAAAAAAAAAAAAAAAAAAAAAAAAAAAAAAAAAAAAAAAAAAAAAAAAAAAAAAAAAAAAAAAAAAAAAAAAAAAAAAAAAAAAAAAAAAAAAAAAAAAAAAAAAAAAAAAAAAAAAAAAAAAAAAAAAAAAAAAAAAAAAAAAAAAAAAAAAAAAAAAAAAAAAAAAAAAAAAAAAAAAAAAAAAAAAAAAAAAAAAAAAAAAAAAAAAAAAAAAAAAAAAAAAAAAAAAAAAAAAAAAAAAAAAAAAAAAAAAAAAAAAAAAAAAAAAAAAAAAAAAAAAAAAAAAAAAAAAAAAAAAAAAAAAAAAAAAAAAAAAAAAAAAAAAAAAAAAAAAAAAAAAAAAAAAAAAAAAAAAAAAAAAAAAAAAAAAAAAAAAAAAAAAAAAAAAAAAAAAAAAAAAAAAAAAAAAAAAAAAAAAAAAAAAAAAAAAAAAAAAAAAAAAAAAAAAAAAAAAAAAAAAAAAAAAAAAAAAAAAAAAAAAAAAAAAAAAAAAAAAAAAAAAAAAAAAAAAAAAAAAAAAAAAAAAAAAAAAAAAAAAAAAAAAAAAAAAAAAAAAAAAAAAAAAAAAAAAAAAAAAAAAAAAAAAAAAAAAAAAAAAAAAAAAAAAAAAAAAAAAAAAAAAAAAAAAAAAAAAAAAAAAAAAAAAAAAAAAAAAAAAAAAAAAAAAAAAAAAAAAAAAAAAAAAAAAAAAAAAAAAAAAAAAAAAAAAAAAAAAAAAAAAAAAAAAAAAAAAAAAAAAAAAAAAAAAAAAAAAAAAAAAAAAAAAAAAAAAAAAAAAAAAAAAAAAAAAAAAAAAAAAAAAAAAAAAAAAAAAAAAAAAAAAAAAAAAAAAAAAAAAAAAAAAAAAAAAAAAAAAAAAAAAAAAAAAAAAAAAAAAAAAAAAAAAAAAAAAAAAAAAAAAAAAAAAAAAAAAAAAAAAAAAAAAAAAAAAAAAAAAAAAAAAAAAAAAAAAAAAAAAAAAAAAAAAAAAAAAAAAAAAAAAAAAAAAAAAAAAAAAAAAAAAAAAAAAAAAAAAAAAAAAAAAAAAAAAAAAAAAAAAAAAAAAAAAAAAAAAAAAAAAAAAAAAAAAAAAAAAAAAAAAAAAAAAAAAAAAAAAAAAAAAAAAAAAAAAAAAAAAAAAAAAAAAAAAAAAAAAAAAAAAAAAAAAAAAAAAAAAAAAAAAAAAAAAAAAAAAAAAAAAAAAAAAAAAAAAAAAAAAAAAAAAAAAAAAAAAAAAAAAAAAAAAAAAAAAAAAAAAAAAAAAAAAAAAAAAAAAAAAAAAAAAAAAAAAAAAAAAAAAAAAAAAAAAAAAAAAAAAAAAAAAAAAAAAAAAAAAAAAAAAAAAAAAAAAAAAAAAAAAAAAAAAAAAAAAAAAAAAAAAAAAAAAAAAAAAAAAAAAAAAAAAAAAAAAAAAAAAAAAAAAAAAAAAAAAAAAAAAAAAAAAAAAAAAAAAAAAAAAAAAAAAAAAAAAAAAAAAAAAAAAAAAAAAAAAAAAAAAAAAAAAAAAAAAAAAAAAAAAAAAAAAAAAAAAAAAAAAAAAAAAAAAAAAAAAAAAAAAAAAAAAAAAAAAAAAAAAAAAAAAAAAAAAAAAAAAAAAAAAAAAAAAAAAAAAAAAAAAAAAAAAAAAAAAAAAAAAAAAAAAAAAAAAAAAAAAAAAAAAAAAAAAAAAAAAAAAAAAAAAAAAAAAAAAAAAAAAAAAAAAAAAAAAAAAAAAAAAAAAAAAAAAAAAAAAAAAAAAAAAAAAAAAAAAAAAAAAAAAAAAAAAAAAAAAAAAAAAAAAAAAAAAAAAAAAAAAAAAAAAAAAAAAAAAAAAAAAAAAAAAAAAAAAAAAAAAAAAAAAAAAAAAAAAAAAAAAAAAAAAAAAAAAAAAAAAAAAAAAAAAAAAAAAAAAAAAAAAAAAAAAAAAAAAAAAAAAAAAAAAAAAAAAAAAAAAAAAAAAAAAAAAAAAAAAAAAAAAAAAAAAAAAAAAAAAAAAAAAAAAAAAAAAAAAAAAAAAAAAAAAAAAAAAAAAAAAAAAAAAAAAAAAAAAAAAAAAAAAAAAAAAAAAAAAAAAAAAAAAAAAAAAAAAAAAAAAAAAAAAAAAAAAAAAAAAAAAAAAAAAAAAAAAAAAAAAAAAAAAAAAAAAAAAAAAAAAAAAAAAAAAAAAAAAAAAAAAAAAAAAAAAAAAAAAAAAAAAAAAAAAAAAAAAAAAAAAAAAAAAAAAAAAAAAAAAAAAAAAAAAAAAAAAAAAAAAAAAAAAAAAAAAAAAAAAAAAAAAAAAAAAAAAAAAAAAAAAAAAAAAAAAAAAAAAAAAAAAAAAAAAAAAAAAAAAAAAAAAAAAAAAAAAAAAAAAAAAAAAAAAAAAAAAAAAAAAAAAAAAAAAAAAAAAAAAAAAAAAAAAAAAAAAAAAAAAAAAAAAAAAAAAAAAAAAAAAAAAAAAAAAAAAAAAAAAAAAAAAAAAAAAAAAAAAAAAAAAAAAAAAAAAAAAAAAAAAAAAAAAAAAAAAAAAAAAAAAAAAAAAAAAAAAAAAAAAAAAAAAAAAAAAAAAAAAAAAAAAAAAAAAAAAAAAAAAAAAAAAAAAAAAAAAAAAAAAAAAAAAAAAAAAAAAAAAAAAAAAAAAAAAAAAAAAAAAAAAAAAAAAAAAAAAAAAAAAAAAAAAAAAAAAAAAAAAAAAAAAAAAAAAAAAAAAAAAAAAAAAAAAAAAAAAAAAAAAAAAAAAAAAAAAAAAAAAAAAAAAAAAAAAAAAAAAAAAAAAAAAAAAAAAAAAAAAAAAAAAAAAAAAAAAAAAAAAAAAAAAAAAAAAAAAAAAAAAAAAAAAAAAAAAAAAAAAAAAAAAAAAAAAAAAAAAAAAAAAAAAAAAAAAAAAAAAAAAAAAAAAAAAAAAAAAAAAAAAAAAAAAAAAAAAAAAAAAAAAAAAAAAAAAAAAAAAAAAAAAAAAAAAAAAAAAAAAAAAAAAAAAAAAAAAAAAAAAAAAAAAAAAAAAAAAAAAAAAAAAAAAAAAAAAAAAAAAAAAAAAAAAAAAAAAAAAAAAAAAAAAAAAAAAAAAAAAAAAAAAAAAAAAAAAAAAAAAAAAAAAAAAAAAAAAAAAAAAAAAAAAAAAAAAAAAAAAAAAAAAAAAAAAAAAAAAAAAAAAAAAAAAAAAAAAAAAAAAAAAAAAAAAAAAAAAAAAAAAAAAAAAAAAAAAAAAAAAAAAAAAAAAAAAAAAAAAAAAAAAAAAAAAAAAAAAAAAAAAAAAAAAAAAAAAAAAAAAAAAAAAAAAAAAAAAAAAAAAAAAAAAAAAAAAAAAAAAAAAAAAAAAAAAAAAAAAAAAAAAAAAAAAAAAAAAAAAAAAAAAAAAAAAAAAAAAAAAAAAAAAAAAAAAAAAAAAAAAAAAAAAAAAAAAAAAAAAAAAAAAAAAAAAAAAAAAAAAAAAAAAAAAAAAAAAAAAAAAAAAAAAAAAAAAAAAAAAAAAAAAAAAAAAAAAAAAAAAAAAAAAAAAAAAAAAAAAAAAAAAAAAAAAAAAAAAAAAAAAAAAAAAAAAAAAAAAAAAAAAAAAAAAAAAAAAAAAAAAAAAAAAAAAAAAAAAAAAAAAAAAAAAAAAAAAAAAAAAAAAAAAAAAAAAAAAAAAAAAAAAAAAAAAAAAAAAAAAAAAAAAAAAAAAAAAAAAAAAAAAAAAAAAAAAAAAAAAAAAAAAAAAAAAAAAAAAAAAAAAAAAAAAAAAAAAAAAAAAAAAAAAAAAAAAAAAAAAAAAAAAAAAAAAAAAAAAAAAAAAAAAAAAAAAAAAAAAAAAAAAAAAAAAAAAAAAAAAAAAAAAAAAAAAAAAAAAAAAAAAAAAAAAAAAAAAAAAAAAAAAAAAAAAAAAAAAAAAAAAAAAAAAAAAAAAAAAAAAAAAAAAAAAAAAAAAAAAAAAAAAAAAAAAAAAAAAAAAAAAAAAAAAAAAAAAAAAAAAAAAAAAAAAAAAAAAAAAAAAAAAAAAAAAAAAAAAAAAAAAAAAAAAAAAAAAAAAAAAAAAAAAAAAAAAAAAAAAAAAAAAAAAAAAAAAAAAAAAAAAAAAAAAAAAAAAAAAAAAAAAAAAAAAAAAAAAAAAAAAAAAAAAAAAAAAAAAAAAAAAAAAAAAAAAAAAAAAAAAAAAAAAAAAAAAAAAAAAAAAAAAAAAAAAAAAAAAAAAAAAAAAAAAAAAAAAAAAAAAAAAAAAAAAAAAAAAAAAAAAAAAAAAAAAAAAAAAAAAAAAAAAAAAAAAAAAAAAAAAAAAAAAAAAAAAAAAAAAAAAAAAAAAAAAAAAAAAAAAAAAAAAAAAAAAAAAAAAAAAAAAAAAAAAAAAAAAAAAAAAAAAAAAAAAAAAAAAAAAAAAAAAAAAAAAAAAAAAAAAAAAAAAAAAAAAAAAAAAAAAAAAAAAAAAAAAAAAAAAAAAAAAAAAAAAAAAAAAAAAAAAAAAAAAAAAAAAAAAAAAAAAAAAAAAAAAAAAAAAAAAAAAAAAAAAAAAAAAAAAAAAAAAAAAAAAAAAAAAAAAAAAAAAAAAAAAAAAAAAAAAAAAAAAAAAAAAAAAAAAAAAAAAAAAAAAAAAAAAAAAAAAAAAAAAAAAAAAAAAAAAAAAAAAAAAAAAAAAAAAAAAAAAAAAAAAAAAAAAAAAAAAAAAAAAAAAAAAAAAAAAAAAAAAAAAAAAAAAAAAAAAAAAAAAAAAAAAAAAAAAAAAAAAAAAAAAAAAAAAAAAAAAAAAAAAAAAAAAAAAAAAAAAAAAAAAAAAAAAAAAAAAAAAAAAAAAAAAAAAAAAAAAAAAAAAAAAAAAAAAAAAAAAAAAAAAAAAAAAAAAAAAAAAAAAAAAAAAAAAAAAAAAAAAAAAAAAAAAAAAAAAAAAAAAAAAAAAAAAAAAAAAAAAAAAAAAAAAAAAAAAAAAAAAAAAAAAAAAAAAAAAAAAAAAAAAAAAAAAAAAAAAAAAAAAAAAAAAAAAAAAAAAAAAAAAAAAAAAAAAAAAAAAAAAAAAAAAAAAAAAAAAAAAAAAAAAAAAAAAAAAAAAAAAAAAAAAAAAAAAAAAAAAAAAAAAAAAAAAAAAAAAAAAAAAAAAAAAAAAAAAAAAAAAAAAAAAAAAAAAAAAAAAAAAAAAAAAAAAAAAAAAAAAAAAAAAAAAAAAAAAAAAAAAAAAAAAAAAAAAAAAAAAAAAAAAAAAAAAAAAAAAAAAAAAAAAAAAAAAAAAAAAAAAAAAAAAAAAAAAAAAAAAAAAAAAAAAAAAAAAAAAAAAAAAAAAAAAAAAAAAAAAAAAAAAAAAAAAAAAAAAAAAAAAAAAAAAAAAAAAAAAAAAAAAAAAAAAAAAAAAAAAAAAAAAAAAAAAAAAAAAAAAAAAAAAAAAAAAAAAAAAAAAAAAAAAAAAAAAAAAAAAAAAAAAAAAAAAAAAAAAAAAAAAAAAAAAAAAAAAAAAAAAAAAAAAAAAAAAAAAAAAAAAAAAAAAAAAAAAAAAAAAAAAAAAAAAAAAAAAAAAAAAAAAAAAAAAAAAAAAAAAAAAAAAAAAAAAAAAAAAAAAAAAAAAAAAAAAAAAAAAAAAAAAAAAAAAAAAAAAAAAAAAAAAAAAAAAAAAAAAAAAAAAAAAAAAAAAAAAAAAAAAAAAAAAAAAAAAAAAAAAAAAAAAAAAAAAAAAAAAAAAAAAAAAAAAAAAAAAAAAAAAAAAAAAAAAAAAAAAAAAAAAAAAAAAAAAAAAAAAAAAAAAAAAAAAAAAAAAAAAAAAAAAAAAAAAAAAAAAAAAAAAAAAAAAAAAAAAAAAAAAAAAAAAAAAAAAAAAAAAAACAAAAAAAAAAAAAAAAAAAAAAAAAAAAAAAAAAAAAAAAAAAAAAAAAAAAAAAAAAAAAAAAAAAAAAAAAAAAAAAAAAAAAAAAAAAAAAAAAAAAAAAAAAAAAAAAAAAAAAAAAAAAAAAAAAAAAAAAAAAAAAAAAAAAAAAAAAAAAAAAAAAAAAAAAAAAAAAAAAAAAAAAAAAAAAAAAAAAAAAAAAAAAAAAAAAAAAAAAAAAAAAAAAAAAAAAAAAAAAAAAAAAAAAAAAAAAAAAAAAAAAAAAAAAAAAAAAAAAAAAAAAAAAAAAAAAAAAAAAAAAAAAAAAAAAAAAAAAAAAAAAAAAAAAAAAAAAAAAAAAAAAAAAAAAAAAAAAAAAAAAAAAAAAAAAAAAAAAAAAAAAAAAAAAAAAAAAAAAAAAAAAAAAAAAAAAAAAAAAAAAAAAAAAAAAAAAAAAAAAAAAAAAAAAAAAAAAAAAAAAAAAAAAAAAAAAAAAAAAAAAAAAAAAAAAAAAAAAAAAAAAAAAAAAAAAAAAAAAAAAAAAAAAAAAAAAAAAAAAAAAAAAAAAAAAAAAAAAAAAAAAAAAAAAAAAAAAAAAAAAAAAAAAAAAAAAAAAAAAAAAAAAAAAAAAAAAAAAAAAAAAAAAAAAAAAAAAAAAAAAAAAAAAAAAAAAAAAAAAAAAAAAAAAAAAAAAAAAAAAAAAAAAAAAAAAAAAAAAAAAAAAAAAAAAAAAAAAAAAAAAAAAAAAAAAAAAAAAAAAAAAAAAAAAAAAAAAAAAAAAAAAAAAAAAAAAAAAAAAAAAAAAAAAAAAAAAAAAAAAAAAAAAAAAAAAAAAAAAAAAAAAAAAAAAAAAAAAAAAAAAAAAAAAAAAAAAAAAAAAAAAAAAAAAAAAAAAAAAAAAAAAAAAAAAAAAAAAAAAAAAAAAAAAAAAAAAAAAAAAAAAAAAAAAAAAAAAAAAAAAAAAAAAAAAAAAAAAAAAAAAAAAAAAAAAAAAAAAAAAAAAAAAAAAAAAAAAAAAAAAAAAAAAAAAAAAAAAAAAAAAAAAAAAAAAAAAAAAAAAAAAAAAAAAAAAAAAAAAAAAAAAAAAAAAAAAAAAAAAAAAAAAAAAAAAAAAAAAAAAAAAAAAAAAAAAAAAAAAAAAAAAAAAAAAAAAAAAAAAAAAAAAAAAAAAAAAAAAAAAAAAAAAAAAAAAAAAAAAAAAAAAAAAAAAAAAAAAAAAAAAAAAAAAAAAAAAAAAAAAAAAAAAAAAAAAAAAAAAAAAAAAAAAAAAAAAAAAAAAAAAAAAAAAAAAAAAAAAAAAAAAAAAAAAAAAAAAAAAAAAAAAAAAAAAAAAAAAAAAAAAAAAAAAAAAAAAAAAAAAAAAAAAAAAAAAAAAAAAAAAAAAAAAAAAAAAAAAAAAAAAAAAAAAAAAAAAAAAAAAAAAAAAAAAAAAAAAAAAAAAAAAAAAAAAAAAAAAAAAAAAAAAAAAAAAAAAAAAAAAAAAAAAAAAAAAAAAAAAAAAAAAAAAAAAAAAAAAAAAAAAAAAAAAAAAAAAAAAAAAAAAAAAAAAAAAAAAAAAAAAAAAAAAAAAAAAAAAAAAAAAAAAAAATAAAAAAAAAAAAAAAAAAAAAAAAAAAAAAAAAAAAAAAAAAAAAAAAAAAAAAAAAAAAAAAAAAAAAAAAAAAAAAAAAAAAAAAAAAAAAAAAAAAAAAAAAAAAAAAAAAAAAAAAAAAAAAAAAAAAAAAAAAAAAAAAAAAAAAAAAAAAAAAAAAAAAAAAAAAAAAAAAAAAAAAAAAAAAAAAAAAAAAAAAAAAAAAAAAAAAAAAAAAAAAAAAAAAAAAAAAAAAAAAAAAAAAAAAAAAAAAAAAAAAAAAAAAAAAAAAAAAAAAAAAAAAAAAAAAAAAAAAAAAAAAAAAAAAAAAAAAAAAAAAAAAAAAAAAAAAAAAAAAAAAAAAAAAAAAAAAAAAAAAAAAAAAAAAAAAAAAAAAAAAAAAAAAAAAAAAAAAAAAAAAAAAAAAAAAAAAAAAAAAAAAAAAAAAAAAAAAAAAAAAAAAAAAAAAAAAAAAAAAAAAAAAAAAAAAAAAAAAAAAAAAAAAAAAAAAAAAAAAAAAAAAAAAAAAAAAAAAAAAAAAAAAAAAAAAAAAAAAAAAAAAAAAAAAAAAAAAAAAAAAAAAAAAAAAAAAAAAAAAAAAAAAAAAAAAAAAAAAAAAAAAAAAAAAAAAAAAAAAAAAAAAAAAAAAAAAAAAAAAAAAAAAAAAAAAAAAAAAAAAAAAAAAAAAAAAAAAAAAAAAAAAAAAAAAAAAAAAAAAAAAAAAAAAAAAAAAAAAAAAAAAAAAAAAAAAAAAAAAAAAAAAAAAAAAAAAAAAAAAAAAAAAAAAAAAAAAAAAAAAAAAAAAAAAAAAAAAAAAAAAAAAAAAAAAAAAAAAAAAAAAAAAAAAAAAAAAAAAAAAAAAAAAAAAAAAAAAAAAAAAAAAAAAAAAAAAAAAAAAAAAAAAAAAAAAAAAAAAAAAAAAAAAAAAAAAAAAAAAAAAAAAAAAAAAAAAAAAAAAAAAAAAAAAAAAAAAAAAAAAAAAAAAAAAAAAAAAAAAAAAAAAAAAAAAAAAAAAAAAAAAAAAAAAAAAAAAAAAAAAAAAAAAAAAAAAAAAAAAAAAAAAAAAAAAAAAAAAAAAAAAAAAAAAAAAAAAAAAAAAAAAAAAAAAAAAAAAAAAAAAAAAAAAAAAAAAAAAAAAAAAAAAAAAAAAAAAAAAAAAAAAAAAAAAAAAAAAAAAAAAAAAAAAAAAAAAAAAAAAAAAAAAAAAAAAAAAAAAAAAAAAAAAAAAAAAAAAAAAAAAAAAAAAAAAAAAAAAAAAAAAAAAAAAAAAAAAAAAAAAAAAAAAAAAAAAAAAAAAAAAAAAAAAAAAAAAAAAAAAAAAAAAAAAAAAAAAAAAAAAAAAAAAAAAAAAAAAAAAAAAAAAAAAAAAAAAAAAAAAAAAAAAAAAAAAAAAAAAAAAAAAAAAAAAAAAAAAAAAAAAAAAAAAAAAAAAAAAAAAAAAAAAAAAAAAAAAAAAAAAAAAAAAAAAAAAAAAAAAAAAAAAAAAAAAAAAAAAAAAAAAAAAAAAAAAAAAAAAAAAAAAAAAAAAAAAAAAAAAAAAAAAAAAAAAAAAAAAAAAAAAAAAAAAAAAAAAAAAAAAAAAAAAAAAAAAAAAAAAAAAAAAAAAAAAAAAAAAAAAAAAAAAAAAAAAAAAAAAAAAAAAAAAAAAAAAAAAAAAAAAAAAAAAAAAAAAAAAAAAAAAAAAAAAAAAAAAAAAAAAAAAAAAAAAAAAAAAAAAAAAAAAAAAAAAAAAAAAAAAAAAAAAAAAAAAAAAAAAAAAAAAAAAAAAAAAAAAAAAAAAAAAAAAAAAAAAAAAAAAAAAAAAAAAAAAAAAAAAAAAAAAAAAAAAAAAAAAAAAAAAAAAAAAAAAAAAAAAAAAAAAAAAAAAAAAAAAAAAAAAAAAAAAAAAAAAAAAAAAAAAAAAAAAAAAAAAAAAAAAAAAAAAAAAAAAAAAAAAAAAAAAAAAAAAAAAAAAAAAAAAAAAAAAAAAAAAAAAAAAAAAAAAAAAAAAAAAAAAAAAAAAAAAAAAAAAAAAAAAAAAAAAAAAAAAAAAAAAAAAAAAAAAAAAAAAAAAAAAAAAAAAAAAAAAAAAAAAAAAAAAAAAAAAAAAAAAAAAAAAAAAAAAAAAAAAAAAAAAAAAAAAAAAAAAAAAAAAAAAAAAAAAAAAAAAAAAAAAAAAAAAAAAAAAAAAAAAAAAAAAAAAAAAAAAAAAAAAAAAAAAAAAAAAAAAAAAAAAAAAAAAAAAAAAAAAAAAAAAAAAAAAAAAAAAAAAAAAAAAAAAAAAAAAAAAAAAAAAAAAAAAAAAAAAAAAAAAAAAAAAAAAAAAAAAAAAAAAAAAAAAAAAAAAAAAAAAAAAAAAAAAAAAAAAAAAAAAAAAAAAAAAAAAAAAAAAAAAAAAAAAAAAAAAAAAAAAAAAAAAAAAAAAAAAAAAAAAAAAAAAAAAAAAAAAAAAAAAAAAAAAAAAAAAAAAAAAAAAAAAAAAAAAAAAAAAAAAAAAAAAAAAAAAAAAAAAAAAAAAAAAAAAAAAAAAAAAAAAAAAAAAAAAAAAAAAAAAAAAAAAAAAAAAAAAAAAAAAAAAAAAAAAAAAAAAAAAAAAAAAAAAAAAAAAAAAAAAAAAAAAAAAAAAAAAAAAAAAAAAAAAAAAAAAAAAAAAAAAAAAAAAAAAAAAAAAAAAAAAAAAAAAAAAAAAAAAAAAAAAAAAAAAAAAAAAAAAAAAAAAAAAAAAAAAAAAAAAAAAAAAAAAAAAAAAAAAAAAAAAAAAAAAAAAAAAAAAAAAAAAAAAAAAAAAAAAAAAAAAAAAAAAAAAAAAAAAAAAAAAAAAAAAAAAAAAAAAAAAAAAAAAAAAAAAAAAAAAAAAAAAAAAAAAAAAAAAAAAAAAAAAAAAAAAAAAAAAAAAAAAAAAAAAAAAAAAAAAAAAAAAAAAAAAAAAAAAAAAAAAAAAAAAAAAAAAAAAAAAAAAAAAAAAAAAAAAAAAAAAAAAAAAAAAAAAAAAAAAAAAAAAAAAAAAAAAAAAAAAAAAAAAAAAAAAAAAAAAAAAAAAAAAAAAAAAAAAAAAAAAAAAAAAAAAAAAAAAAAAAAAAAAAAAAAAAAAAAAAAAAAAAAAAAAAAAAAAAAAAAAAAAAAAAAAAAAAAAAAAAAAAAAAAAAAAAAAAAAAAAAAAAAAAAAAAAAAAAAAAAAAAAAAAAAAAAAAAAAAAAAAAAAAAAAAAAAAAAAAAAAAAAAAAAAAAAAAAAAAAAAAAAAAAAAAAAAAAAAAAAAAAAAAAAAAAAAAAAAAAAAAAAAAAAAAAAAAAAAAAAAAAAAAAAAAAAAAAAAAAAAAAAAAAAAAAAAAAAAAAAAAAAAAAAAAAAAAAAAAAAAAAAAAAAAAAAAAAAAAAAAAAAAAAAAAAAAAAAAAAAAAAAAAAAAAAAAAAAAAAAAAAAAAAAAAAAAAAAAAAAAAAAAAAAAAAAAAAAAAAAAAAAAAAAAAAAAAAAAAAAAAAAAAAAAAAAAAAAAAAAAAAAAAAAAAAAAAAAAAAAAAAAAAAAAAAAAAAAAAAAAAAAAAAAAAAAAAAAAAAAAAAAAAAAAAAAAAAAAAAAAAAAAAAAAAAAAAAAAAAAAAAAAAAAAAAAAAAAAAAAAAAAAAAAAAAAAAAAAAAAAAAAAAAAAAAAAAAAAAAAAAAAAAAAAAAAAAAAAAAAAAAAAAAAAAAAAAAAAAAAAAAAAAAAAAAAAAAAAAAAAAAAAAAAAAAAAAAAAAAAAAAAAAAAAAAAAAAAAAAAAAAAAAAAAAAAAAAAAAAAAAAAAAAAAAAAAAAAAAAAAAAAAAAAAAAAAAAAAAAAAAAAAAAAAAAAAAAAAAAAAAAAAAAAAAAAAAAAAAAAAAAAAAAAAAAAAAAAAAAAAAAAAAAAAAAAAAAAAAAAAAAAAAAAAAAAAAAAAAAAAAAAAAAAAAAAAAAAAAAAAAAAAAAAAAAAAAAAAAAAAAAAAAAAAAAAAAAAAAAAAAAAAAAAAAAAAAAAAAAAAAAAAAAAAAAAAAAAAAAAAAAAAAAAAAAAAAAAAAAAAAAAAAAAAAAAAAAAAAAAAAAAAAAAAAAAAAAAAAAAAAAAAAAAAAAAAAAAAAAAAAAAAAAAAAAAAAAAAAAAAAAAAAAAAAAAAAAAAAAAAAAAAAAAAAAAAAAAAAAAAAAAAAAAAAAAAAAAAAAAAAAAAAAAAAAAAAAAAAAAAAAAAAAAAAAAAAAAAAAAAAAAAAAAAAAAAAAAAAAAAAAAAAAAAAAAAAAAAAAAAAAAAAAAAAAAAAAAAAAAAAAAAAAAAAAAAAAAAAAAAAAAAAAAAAAAAAAAAAAAAAAAAAAAAAAAAAAAAAAAAAAAAAAAAAAAAAAAAAAAAAAAAAAAAAAAAAAAAAAAAAAAAAAAAAAAAAAAAAAAAAAAAAAAAAAAAAAAAAAAAAAAAAAAAAAAAAAAAAAAAAAAAAAAAAAAAAAAAAAAAAAAAAAAAAAAAAAAAAAAAAAAAAAAAAAAAAAAAAAAAAAAAAAAAAAAAAAAAAAAAAAAAAAAAAAAAAAAAAAAAAAAAAAAAAAAAAAAAAAAAAAAAAAAAAAAAAAAAAAAAAAAAAAAAAAAAAAAAAAAAAAAAAAAAAAAAAAAAAAAAAAAAAAAAAAAAAAAAAAAAAAAAAAAAAAAAAAAAAAAAAAAAAAAAAAAAAAAAAAAAAAAAAAAAAAAAAAAAAAAAAAAAAAAAAAAAAAAAAAAAAAAAAAAAAAAAAAAAAAAAAAAAAAAAAAAAAAAAAAAAAAAAAAAAAAAAAAAAAAAAAAAAAAAAAAAAAAAAAAAAAAAAAAAAAAAAAAAAAAAAAAAAAAAAAAAAAAAAAAAAAAAAAAAAAAAAAAAAAAAAAAAAAAAAAAAAAAAAAAAAAAAAAAAAAAAAAAAAAAAAAAAAAAAAAAAAAAAAAAAAAAAAAAAAAAAAAAAAAAAAAAAAAAAAAAAAAAAAAAAAAAAAAAAAATAAAAAAAAAAAAAAAAAAAAAAAAAAAAAAAAAAAAAAAAAAAAAAAAAAAAAAAAAAAAAAAAAAAAAAAAAAAAAAAAAAAAAAAAAAAAAAAAAAAAAAAAAAAAAAAAAAAAAAAAAAAAAAAAAAAAAAAAAAAAAAAAAAAAAAAAAAAAAAAAAAAAAAAAAAAAAAAAAAAAAAAAAAAAAAAAAAAAAAAAAAAAAAAAAAAAAAAAAAAAAAAAAAAAAAAAAAAAAAAAAAAAAAAAAAAAAAAAAAAAAAAAAAAAAAAAAAAAAAAAAAAAAAAAAAAAAAAAAAAAAAAAAAAAAAAAAAAAAAAAAAAAAAAAAAAAAAAAAAAAAAAAAAAAAAAAAAAAAAAAAAAAAAAAAAAAAAAAAAAAAAAAAAAAAAAAAAAAAAAAAAAAAAAAAAAAAAAAAAAAAAAAAAAAAAAAAAAAAAAAAAAAAAAAAAAAAAAAAAAAAAAAAAAAAAAAAAAAAAAAAAAAAAAAAAAAAAAAAAAAAAAAAAAAAAAAAAAAAAAAAAAAAAAAAAAAAAAAAAAAAAAAAAAAAAAAAAAAAAAAAAAAAAAAAAAAAAAAAAAAAAAAAAAAAAAAAAAAAAAAAAAAAAAAAAAAAAAAAAAAAAAAAAAAAAAAAAAAAAAAAAAAAAAAAAAAAAAAAAAAAAAAAAAAAAAAAAAAAAAAAAAAAAAAAAAAAAAAAAAAAAAAAAAAAAAAAAAAAAAAAAAAAAAAAAAAAAAAAAAAAAAAAAAAAAAAAAAAAAAAAAAAAAAAAAAAAAAAAAAAAAAAAAAAAAAAAAAAAAAAAAAAAAAAAAAAAAAAAAAAAAAAAAAAAAAAAAAAAAAAAAAAAAAAAAAAAAAAAAAAAAAAAAAAAAAAAAAAAAAAAAAAAAATAAAAAAAAAAAAAAAAAAAAAAAAAAAAAAAAAAAAAAAAAAAAAAAAAAAAAAAAAAAAAAAAAAAAAAAAAAAAAAAAAAAAAAAAAAAAAAAAAAAAAAAAAAAAAAAAAAAAAAAAAAAAAAAAAAAAAAAAAAAAAAAAAAAAAAAAAAAAAAAAAAAAAAAAAAAAAAAAAAAAAAAAAAAAAAAAAAAAAAAAAAAAAAAAAAAAAAAAAAAAAAAAAAAAAAAAAAAAAAAAAAAAAAAAAAAAAAAAAAAAAAAAAAAAAAAAAAAAAAAAAAAAAAAAAAAAAAAAAAAAAAAAAAAAAAAAAAAAAAAAAAAAAAAAAAAAAAAAAAAAAAAAAAAAAAAAAAAAAAAAAAAAAAAAAAAAAAAAAAAAAAAAAAAAAAAAAAAAAAAAAAAAAAAAAAAAAAAAAAAAAAAAAAAAAAAAAAAAAAAAAAAAAAAAAAAAAAAAAAAAAAAAAAAAAAAAAAAAAAAAAAAAAAAAAAAAAAAAAAAAAAAAAAAAAAAAAAAAAAAAAAAAAAAAAAAAAAAAAAAAAAAAAAAAAAAAAAAAAAAAAAAAAAAAAAAAAAAAAAAAAAAAAAAAAAAAAAAAAAAAAAAAAAAAAAAAAAAAAAAAAAAAAAAAAAAAAAAAAAAAAAAAAAAAAAAAAAAAAAAAAAAAAAAAAAAAAAAAAAAAAAAAAAAAAAAAAAAAAAAAAAAAAAAAAAAAAAAAAAAAAAAAAAAAAAAAAAAAAAAAAAAAAAAAAAAAAAAAAAAAAAAAAAAAAAAAAAAAAAAAAAAAAAAAAAAAAAAAAAAAAAAAAAAAAAAAAAAAAAAAAAAAAAAAAAAAAAAAAAAAAAAAAAAAAAAAAAAAAAAAAAAAAAAAAAAAAAAAAAAAAAAAAAAAAAAAAAAAAAAAAAAAAAAAAAAAAAAAAAAAAAAAAAAAAAAAAAAAAAAAAAAAAAAAAAAAAAAAAAAAAAAAAAAAAAAAAAAAAAAAAAAAAAAAAAAAAAAAAAAAAAAAAAAAAAAAAAAAAAAAAAAAAAAAAAAAAAAAAAAAAAAAAAAAAAAAAAAAAAAAAAAAAAAAAAAAAAAAAAAAAAAAAAAAAAAAAAAAAAAAAAAAAAAAAAAAAAAAAAAAAAAAAAAAAAAAAAAAAAAAAAAAAAAAAAAAAAAAAAAAAAAAAAAAAAAAAAAAAAAAAAAAAAAAAAAAAAAAAAAAAAAAAAAAAAAAAAAAAAAAAAAAAAAAAAAAAAAAAAAAAAAAAAAAAAAAAAAAAAAAAAAAAAAAAAAAAAAAAAAAAAAAAAAAAAAAAAAAAAAAAAAAAAAAAAAAAAAAAAAAAAAAAAAAAAAAAAAAAAAAAAAAAAAAAAAAAAAAAAAAAAAAAAAAAAAAAAAAAAAAAAAAAAAAAAAAAAAAAAAAAAAAAAAAAAAAAAAAAAAAAAAAAAAAAAAAAAAAAAAAAAAAAAAAAAAAAAAAAAAAAAAAAAAAAAAAAAAAAAAAAAAAAAAAAAAAAAAAAAAAAAAAAAAAAAAAAAAAAAAAAAAAAAAAAAAAAAAAAAAAAAAAAAAAAAAAAAAAAAAAAAAAAAAAAAAAAAAAAAAAAAAAAAAAAAAAAAAAAAAAAAAAAAAAAAAAAAAAAAAAAAAAAAAAAAAAAAAAAAAAAAAAAAAAAAAAAAAAAAAAAAAAAAAAAAAAAAAAAAAAAAAAAAAAAAAAAAAAAAAAAAAAAAAAAAAAAAAAAAAAAAAAAAAAAAAAAAAAAAAAAAAAAAAAAAAAAAAAAAAAAAAAAAAAAAAAAAAAAAAAAAAAAAAAAAAAAAAAAAAAAAAAAAAAAAAAAAAAAAAAAAAAAAAAAAAAAAAAAAAAAAAAAAAAAAAAAAAAAAAAAAAAAAAAAAAAAAAAAAAAAAAAAAAAAAAAAAAAAAAAAAAAAAAAAAAAAAAAAAAAAAAAAAAAAAAAAAAAAAAAAAAAAAAAAAAAAAAAAAAAAAAAAAAAAAAAAAAAAAAAAAAAAAAAAAAAAAAAAAAAAAAAAAAAAAAAAAAAAAAAAAAAAAAAAAAAAAAAAAAAAAAAAAAAAAAAAAAAAAAAAAAAAAAAAAAAAAAAAAAAAAAAAAAAAAAAAAAAAAAAAAAAAAAAAAAAAAAAAAAAAAAAAAAAAAAAAAAAAAAAAAAAAAAAAAAAAAAAAAAAAAAAAAAAAAAAAAAAAAAAAAAAAAAAAAAAAAAAAAAAAAAAAAAAAAAAAAAAAAAAAAAAAAAAAAAAAAAAAAAAAAAAAAAAAAAAAAAAAAAAAAAAAAAAAAAAAAAAAAAAAAAAAAAAAAAAAAAAAAAAAAAAAAAAAAAAAAAAAAAAAAAAAAAAAAAAAAAAAAAAAAAAAAAAAAAAAAAAAAAAAAAAAAAAAAAAAAAAAAAAAAAAAAAAAAAAAAAAAAAAAAAAAAAAAAAAAAAAAAAAAAAAAAAAAAAAAAAAAAAAAAAAAAAAAAAAAAAAAAAAAAAAAAAAAAAAAAAAAAAAAAAAAAAAAAAAAAAAAAAAAAAAAAAAAAAAAAAAAAAAAAAAAAAAAAAAAAAAAAAAAAAAAAAAAAAAAAAAAAAAAAAAAAAAAAAAAAAAAAAAAAAAAAAAAAAAAAAAAAAAAAAAAAAAAAAAAAAAAAAAAAAAAAAAAAAAAAAAAAAAAAAAAAAAAAAAAAAAAAAAAAAAAAAAAAAAAAAAAAAAAAAAAAAAAAAAAAAAAAAAAAAAAAAAAAAAAAAAAAAAAAAAAAAAAAAAAAAAAAAAAAAAAAAAAAAAAAAAAAAAAAAAAAAAAAAAAAAAAAAAAAAAAAAAAAAAAAAAAAAAAAAAAAAAAAAAAAAAAAAAAAAAAAAAAAAAAAAAAAAAAAAAAAAAAAAAAAAAAAAAAAAAAAAAAAAAAAAAAAAAAAAAAAAAAAAAAAAAAAAAAAAAAAAAAAAAAAAAAAAAAAAAAAAAAAAAAAAAAAAAAAAAAAAAAAAAAAAAAAAAAAAAAAAAAAAAAAAAAAAAAAAAAAAAAAAAAAAAAAAAAAAAAAAAAAAAAAAAAAAAAAAAAAAAAAAAAAAAAAAAAAAAAAAAAAAAAAAAAAAAAAAAAAAAAAAAAAAAAAAAAAAAAAAAAAAAAAAAAAAAAAAAAAAAAAAAAAAAAAAAAAAAAAAAAAAAAAAAAAAAAAAAAAAAAAAAAAAAAAAAAAAAAAAAAAAAAAAAAAAAAAAAAAAAAAAAAAAAAAAAAAAAAAAAAAAAAAAAAAAAAAAAAAAAAAAAAAAAAAAAAAAAAAAAAAAAAAAAAAAAAAAAAAAAAAAAAAAAAAAAAAAAAAAAAAAAAAAAAAAAAAAAAAAAAAAAAAAAAAAAAAAAAAAAAAAAAAAAAAAAAAAAAAAAAAAAAAAAAAAAAAAAAAAAAAAAAAAAAAAAAAAAAAAAAAAAAAAAAAAAAAAAAAAAAAAAAAAAAAAAAAAAAAAAAAAAAAAAAAAAAAAAAAAAAAAAAAAAAAAAAAAAAAAAAAAAAAAAAAAAAAAAAAAAAAAAAAAAAAAAAAAAAAAAAAAAAAAAAAAAAAAAAAAAAAAAAAAAAAAAAAAAAAAAAAAAAAAAAAAAAAAAAAAAAAAAAAAAAAAAAAAAAAAAAAAAAAAAAAAAAAAAAAAAAAAAAAAAAAAAAAAAAAAAAAAAAAAAAAAAAAAAAAAAAAAAAAAAAAAAAAAAAAAAAAAAAAAAAAAAAAAAAAAAAAAAAAAAAAAAAAAAAAAAAAAAAAAAAAAAAAAAAAAAAAAAAAAAAAAAAAAAAAAAAAAAAAAAAAAAAAAAAAAAAAAAAAAAAAAAAAAAAAAAAAAAAAAAAAAAAAAAAAAAAAAAAAAAAAAAAAAAAAAAAAAAAAAAAAAAAAAAAAAAAAAAAAAAAAAAAAAAAAAAAAAAAAAAAAAAAAAAAAAAAAAAAAAAAAAAAAAAAAAAAAAAAAAAAAAAAAAAAAAAAAAAAAAAAAAAAAAAAAAAAAAAAAAAAAAAAAAAAAAAAAAAAAAAAAAAAAAAAAAAAAAAAAAAAAAAAAAAAAAAAAAAAAAAAAAAAAAAAAAAAAAAAAAAAAAAAAAAAAAAAAAAAAAAAAAAAAAAAAAAAAAAAAAAAAAAAAAAAAAAAAAAAAAAAAAAAAAAAAAAAAAAAAAAAAAAAAAAAAAAAAAAAAAAAAAAAAAAAAAAAAAAAAAAAAAAAAAAAAAAAAAAAAAAAAAAAAAAAAAAAAAAAAAAAAAAAAAAAAAAAAAAAAAAAAAAAAAAAAAAAAAAAAAAAAAAAAAAAAAAAAAAAAAAAAAAAAAAAAAAAAAAAAAAAAAAAAAAAAAAAAAAAAAAAAAAAAAAAAAAAAAAAAAAAAAAAAAAAAAAAAAAAAAAAAAAAAAAAAAAAAAAAAAAAAAAAAAAAAAAAAAAAAAAAAAAAAAAAAAAAAAAAAAAAAAAAAAAAAAAAAAAAAAAAAAAAAAAAAAAAAAAAAAAAAAAAAAAAAAAAAAAAAAAAAAAAAAAAAAAAAAAAAAAAAAAAAAAAAAAAAAAAAAAAAAAAAAAAAAAAAAAAAAAAAAAAAAAAAAAAAAAAAAAAAAAAAAAAAAAAAAAAAAAAAAAAAAAAAAAAAAAAAAAAAAAAAAAAAAAAAAAAAAAAAAAAAAAAAAAAAAAAAAAAAAAAAAAAAAAAAAAAAAAAAAAAAAAAAAAAAAAAAAAAAAAAAAAAAAAAAAAAAAAAAAAAAAAAAAAAAAAAAAAAAAAAAAAAAAAAAAAAAAAAAAAAAAAAAAAAAAAAAAAAAAAAAAAAAAAAAAAAAAAAAAAAAAAAAAAAAAAAAAAAAAAAAAAAAAAAAAAAAAAAAAAAAAAAAAAAAAAAAAAAAAAAAAAAAAAAAAAAAAAAAAAAAAAAAAAAAAAAAAAAAAAAAAAAAAAAAAAAAAAAAAAAAAAAAAAAAAAAAAAAAAAAAAAAAAAAAAAAAAAAAAAAAAAAAAAAAAAAAAAAAAAAAAAAAAAAAAAAAAAAAAAAAAAAAAAAAAAAAAAAAAAAAAAAAAAAAAAAAAAAAAAAAAAAAAAAAAAAAAAAAAAAAAAAAAAAAAAAAAAAAAAAAAAAAAAAAAAAAAAAAAAAAAAAAAAAAAAAAAAAAAAAAAAAAAAAAAAAAAAAAAAAAAAAAAAAAAAAAAAAAAAAAAAAAAAAAAAAAAAAAAAAAAAAAAAAAAAAAAAAAAAAAAAAAAAAAAAAAAAAAAAAAAAAAAAAAAAAAAAAAAAAAAAAAAAAAAAAAAAAAAAAAAAAAAAAAAAAAAAAAAAAAAAAAAAAAAAAAAAAAAAAAAAAAAAAAAAAAAAAAAAAAAAAAAAAAAAAAAAAAAAAAAAAAAAAAAAAAAAAAAAAAAAAAAAAAAAAAAAAAAAAAAAAAAAAAAAAAAAAAAAAAAAAAAAAAAAAAAAAAAAAAAAAAAAAAAAAAAAAAAAAAAAAAAAAAAAAAAAAAAAAAAAAAAAAAAAAAAAAAAAAAAAAAAAAAAAAAAAAAAAAAAAAAAAAAAAAAAAAAAAAAAAAAAAAAAAAAAAAAAAAAAAAAAAAAAAAAAAAAAAAAAAAAAAAAAAAAAAAAAAAAAAAAAAAAAAAAAAAAAAAAAAAAAAAAAAAAAAAAAAAAAAAAAAAAAAAAAAAAAAAAAAAAAAAAAAAAAAAAAAAAAAAAAAAAAAAAAAAAAAAAAAAAAAAAAAAAAAAAAAAAAAAAAAAAAAAAAAAAAAAAAAAAAAAAAAAAAAAAAAAAAAAAAAAAAAAAAAAAAAAAAAAAAAAAAAAAAAAAAAAAAAAAAAAAAAAAAAAAAAAAAAAAAAAAAAAAAAAAAAAAAAAAAAAAAAAAAAAAAAAAAAAAAAAAAAAAAAAAAAAAAAAAAAAAAAAAAAAAAAAAAAAAAAAAAAAAAAAAAAAAAAAAAAAAAAAAAAAAAAAAAAAAAAAAAAAAAAAAAAAAAAAAAAAAAAAAAAAAAAAAAAAAAAAAAAAAAAAAAAAAAAAAAAAAAAAAAAAAAAAAAAAAAAAAAAAAAAAAAAAAAAAAAAAAAAAAAAAAAAAAAAAAAAAAAAAAAAAAAAAAAAAAAAAAAAAAAAAAAAAAAAAAAAAAAAAAAAAAAAAAAAAAAAAAAAAAAAAAAAAAAAAAAAAAAAAAAAAAAAAAAAAAAAAAAAAAAAAAAAAAAAAAAAAAAAAAAAAAAAAAAAAAAAAAAAAAAAAAAAAAAAAAAAAAAAAAAAAAAAAAAAAAAAAAAAAAAAAAAAAAAAAAAAAAAAAAAAAAAAAAAAAAAAAAAAAAAAAAAAAAAAAAAAAAAAAAAAAAAAAAAAAAAAAAAAAAAAAAAAAAAAAAAAAAAAAAAAAAAAAAAAAAAAAAAAAAAAAAAAAAAAAAAAAAAAAAAAAAAAAAAAAAAAAAAAAAAAAAAAAAAAAAAAAAAAAAAAAAAAAAAAAAAAAAAAAAAAAAAAAAAAAAAAAAAAAAAAAAAAAAAAAAAAAAAAAAAAAAAAAAAAAAAAAAAAAAAAAAAAAAAAAAAAAAAAAAAAAAAAAAAAAAAAAAAAAAAAAAAAAAAAAAAAAAAAAAAAAAAAAAAAAAAAAAAAAAAAAAAAAAAAAAAAAAAAAAAAAAAAAAAAAAAAAAAAAAAAAAAAAAAAAAAAAAAAAAAAAAAAAAAAAAAAAAAAAAAAAAAAAAAAAAAAAAAAAAAAAAAAAAAAAAAAAAAAAAAAAAAAAAAAAAAAAAAAAAAAAAAAAAAAAAAAAAAAAAAAAAAAAAAAAAAAAAAAAAAAAAAAAAAAAAAAAAAAAAAAAAAAAAAAAAAAAAAAAAAAAAAAAAAAAAAAAAAAAAAAAAAAAAAAAAAAAAAAAAAAAAAAAAAAAAAAAAAAAAAAAAAAAAAAAAAAAAAAAAAAAAAAAAAAAAAAAAAAAAAAAAAAAAAAAAAAAAAAAAAAAAAAAAAAAAAAAAAAAAAAAAAAAAAAAAAAAAAAAAAAAAAAAAAAAAAAAAAAAAAAAAAAAAAAAAAAAAAAAAAAAAAAAAAAAAAAAAAAAAAAAAAAAAAAAAAAAAAAAAAAAAAAAAAAAAAAAAAAAAAAAAAAAAAAAAAAAAAAAAAAAAAAAAAAAAAAAAAAAAAAAAAAAAAAAAAAAAAAAAAAAAAAAAAAAAAAAAAAAAAAAAAAAAAAAAAAAAAAAAAAAAAAAAAAAAAAAAAAAAAAAAAAAAAAAAAAAAAAAAAAAAAAAAAAAAAAAAAAAAAAAAAAAAAAAAAAAAAAAAAAAAAAAAAAAAAAAAAAAAAAAAAAAAAAAAAAAAAAAAAAAAAAAAAAAAAAAAAAAAAAAAAAAAAAAAAAAAAAAAAAAAAAAAAAAAAAAAAAAAAAAAAAAAAAAAAAAAAAAAAAAAAAAAAAAAAAAAAAAAAAAAAAAAAAAAAAAAAAAAAAAAAAAAAAAAAAAAAAAAAAAAAAAAAAAAAAAAAAAAAAAAAAAAAAAAAAAAAAAAAAAAAAAAAAAAAAAAAAAAAAAAAAAAAAAAAAAAAAAAAAAAAAAAAAAAAAAAAAAAAAAAAAAAAAAAAAAAAAAAAAAAAAAAAAAAAAAAAAAAAAAAAAAAAAAAAAAAAAAAAAAAAAAAAAAAAAAAAAAAAAAAAAAAAAAAAAAAAAAAAAAAAAAAAAAAAAAAAAAAAAAAAAAAAAAAAAAAAAAAAAAAAAAAAAAAAAAAAAAAAAAAAAAAAAAAAAAAAAAAAAAAAAAAAAAAAAAAAAAAAAAAAAAAAAAAAAAAAAAAAAAAAAAAAAAAAAAAAAAAAAAAAAAAAAAAAAAAAAAAAAAAAAAAAAAAAAAAAAAAAAAAAAAAAAAAAAAAAAAAAAAAAAAAAAAAAAAAAAAAAAAAAAAAAAAAAAAAAAAAAAAAAAAAAAAAAAAAAAAAAAAAAAAAAAAAAAAAAAAAAAAAAAAAAAAAAAAAAAAAAAAAAAAAAAAAAAAAAAAAAAAAAAAAAAAAAAAAAAAAAAAAAAAAAAAAAAAAAAAAAAAAAAAAAAAAAAAAAAAAAAAAAAAAAAAAAAAAAAAAAAAAAAAAAAAAAAAAAAAAAAAAAAAAAAAAAAAAAAAAAAAAAAAAAAAAAAAAAAAAAAAAAAAAAAAAAAAAAAAAAAAAAAAAAAAAAAAAAAAAAAAAAAAAAAAAAAAAAAAAAAAAAAAAAAAAAAAAAAAAAAAAAAAAAAAAAAAAAAAAAAAAAAAAAAAAAAAAAAAAAAAAAAAAAAAAAAAAAAAAAAAAAAAAAAAAAAAAAAAAAAAAAAAAAAAAAAAAAAAAAAAAAAAAAAAAAAAAAAAAAAAAAAAAAAAAAAAAAAAAAAAAAAAAAAAAAAAAAAAAAAAAAAAAAAAAAAAAAAAAAAAAAAAAAAAAAAAAAAAAAAAAAAAAAAAAAAAAAAAAAAAAAAAAAAAAAAAAAAAAAAAAAAAAAAAAAAAAAAAAAAAAAAAAAAAAAAAAAAAAAAAAAAAAAAAAAAAAAAAAAAAAAAAAAAAAAAAAAAAAAAAAAAAAAAAAAAAAAAAAAAAAAAAAAAAAAAAAAAAAAAAAAAAAAAAAAAAAAAAAAAAAAAAAAAAAAAAAAAAAAAAAAAAAAAAAAAAAAAAAAAAAAAAAAAAAAAAAAAAAAAAAAAAAAAAAAAAAAAAAAAAAAAAAAAAAAAAAAAAAAAAAAAAAAAAAAAAAAAAAAAAAAAAAAAAAAAAAAAAAAAAAAAAAAAAAAAAAAAAAAAAAAAAAAAAAAAAAAAAAAAAAAAAAAAAAAAAAAAAAAAAAAAAAAAAAAAAAAAAAAAAAAAAAAAAAAAAAAAAAAAAAAAAAAAAAAAAAAAAAAAAAAAAAAAAAAAAAAAAAAAAAAAAAAAAAAAAAAAAAAAAAAAAAAAAAAAAAAAAAAAAAAAAAAAAAAAAAAAAAAAAAAAAAAAAAAAAAAAAAAAAAAAAAAAAAAAAAAAAAAAAAAAAAAAAAAAAAAAAAAAAAAAAAAAAAAAAAAAAAAAAAAAAAAAAAAAAAAAAAAAAAAAAAAAAAAAAAAAAAAAAAAAAAAAAAAAAAAAAAAAAAAAAAAAAAAAAAAAAAAAAAAAAAAAAAAAAAAAAAAAAAAAAAAAAAAAAAAAAAAAAAAAAAAAAAAAAAAAAAAAAAAAAAAAAAAAAAAAAAAAAAAAAAAAAAAAAAAAAAAAAAAAAAAAAAAAAAAAAAAAAAAAAAAAAAAAAAAAAAAAAAAAAAAAAAAAAAAAAAAAAAAAAAAAAAAAAAAAAAAAAAAAAAAAAAAAAAAAAAAAAAAAAAAAAAAAAAAAAAAAAAAAAAAAAAAAAAAAAAAAAAAAAAAAAAAAAAAAAAAAAAAAAAAAAAAAAAAAAAAAAAAAAAAAAAAAAAAAAAAAAAAAAAAAAAAAAAAAAAAAAAAAAAAAAAAAAAAAAAAAAAAAAAAAAAAAAAAAAAAAAAAAAAAAAAAAAAAAAAAAAAAAAAAAAAAAAAAAAAAAAAAAAAAAAAAAAAAAAAAAAAAAAAAAAAAAAAAAAAAAAAAAAAAAAAAAAAAAAAAAAAAAAAAAAAAAAAAAAAAAAAAAAAAAAAAAAAAAAAAAAAAAAAAAAAAAAAAAAAAAAAAAAAAAAAAAAAAAAAAAAAAAAAAAAAAAAAAAAAAAAAAAAAAAAAAAAAAAAAAAAAAAAAAAAAAAAAAAAAAAAAAAAAAAAAAAAAAAAAAAAAAAAAAAAAAAAAAAAAAAAAAAAAAAAAAAAAAAAAAAAAAAAAAAAAAAAAAAAAAAAAAAAAAAAAAAAAAAAAAAAAAAAAAAAAAAAAAAAAAAAAAAAAAAAAAAAAAAAAAAAAAAAAAAAAAAAAAAAAAAAAAAAAAAAAAAAAAAAAAAAAAAAAAAAAAAAAAAAAAAAAAAAAAAAAAAAAAAAAAAAAAAAAAAAAAAAAAAAAAAAAAAAAAAAAAAAAAAAAAAAAAAAAAAAAAAAAAAAAAAAAAAAAAAAAAAAAAAAAAAAAAAAAAAAAAAAAAAAAAAAAAAAAAAAAAAAAAAAAAAAAAAAAAAAAAAAAAAAAAAAAAAAAAAAAAAAAAAAAAAAAAAAAAAAAAAAAAAAAAAAAAAAAAAAAAAAAAAAAAAAAAAAAAAAAAAAAAAAAAAAAAAAAAAAAAAAAAAAAAAAAAAAAAAAAAAAAAAAAAAAAAAAAAAAAAAAAAAAAAAAAAAAAAAAAAAAAAAAAAAAAAAAAAAAAAAAAAAAAAAAAAAAAAAAAAAAAAAAAAAAAAAAAAAAAAAAAAAAAAAAAAAAAAAAAAAAAAAAAAAAAAAAAAAAAAAAAAAAAAAAAAAAAAAAAAAAAAAAAAAAAAAAAAAAAAAAAAAAAAAAAAAAAAAAAAAAAAAAAAAAAAAAAAAAAAAAAAAAAAAAAAAAAAAAAAAAAAAAAAAAAAAAAAAAAAAAAAAAAAAAAAAAAAAAAAAAAAAAAAAAAAAAAAAAAAAAAAAAAAAAAAAAAAAAAAAAAAAAAAAAAAAAAAAAAAAAAAAAAAAAAAAAAAAAAAAAAAAAAAAAAAAAAAAAAAAAAAAAAAAAAAAAAAAAAAAAAAAAAAAAAAAAAAAAAAAAAAAAAAAAAAAAAAAAAAAAAAAAAAAAAAAAAAAAAAAAAAAAAAAAAAAAAAAAAAAAAAAAAAAAAAAAAAAAAAAAAAAAAAAAAAAAAAAAAAAAAAAAAAAAAAAAAAAAAAAAAAAAAAAAAAAAAAAAAAAAAAAAAAAAAAAAAAAAAAAAAAAAAAAAAAAAAAAAAAAAAAAAAAAAAAAAAAAAAAAAAAAAAAAAAAAAAAAAAAAAAAAAAAAAAAAAAAAAAAAAAAAAAAAAAAAAAAAAAAAAAAAAAAAAAAAAAAAAAAAAAAAAAAAAAAAAAAAAAAAAAAAAAAAAAAAAAAAAAAAAAAAAAAAAAAAAAAAAAAAAAAAAAAAAAAAAAAAAAAAAAAAAAAAAAAAAAAAAAAAAAAAAAAAAAAAAAAAAAAAAAAAAAAAAAAAAAAAAAAAAAAAAAAAAAAAAAAAAAAAAAAAAAAAAAAAAAAAAAAAAAAAAAAAAAAAAAAAAAAAAAAAAAAAAAAAAAAAAAAAAAAAAAAAAAAAAAAAAAAAAAAAAAAAAAAAAAAAAAAAAAAAAAAAAAAAAAAAAAAAAAAAAAAAAAAAAAAAAAAAAAAAAAAAAAAAAAAAAAAAAAAAAAAAAAAAAAAAAAAAAAAAAAAAAAAAAAAAAAAAAAAAAAAAAAAAAAAAAAAAAAAAAAAAAAAAAAAAAAAAAAAAAAAAAAAAAAAAAAAAAAAAAAAAAAAAAAAAAAAAAAAAAAAAAAAAAAAAAAAAAAAAAAAAAAAAAAAAAAAAAAAAAAAAAAAAAAAAAAAAAAAAAAAAAAAAAAAAAAAAAAAAAAAAAAAAAAAAAAAAAAAAAAAAAAAAAAAAAAAAAAAAAAAAAAAAAAAAAAAAAAAAAAAAAAAAAAAAAAAAAAAAAAAAAAAAAAAAAAAAAAAAAAAAAAAAAAAAAAAAAAAAAAAAAAAAAAAAAAAAAAAAAAAAAAAAAAAAAAAAAAAAAAAAAAAAAAAAAAAAAAAAAAAAAAAAAAAAAAAAAAAAAAAAAAAAAAAAAAAAAAAAAAAAAAAAAAAAAAAAAAAAAAAAAAAAAAAAAAAAAAAAAAAAAAAAAAAAAAAAAAAAAAAAAAAAAAAAAAAAAAAAAAAAAAAAAAAAAAAAAAAAAAAAAAAAAAAAAAAAAAAAAAAAAAAAAAAAAAAAAAAAAAAAAAAAAAAAAAAAAAAAAAAAAAAAAAAAAAAAAAAAAAAAAAAAAAAAAAAAAAAAAAAAAAAAAAAAAAAAAAAAAAAAAAAAAAAAAAAAAAAAAAAAAAAAAAAAAAAAAAAAAAAAAAAAAAAAAAAAAAAAAAAAAAAAAAAAAAAAAAAAAAAAAAAAAAAAAAAAAAAAAAAAAAAAAAAAAAAAAAAAAAAAAAAAAAAAAAAAAAAAAAAAAAAAAAAAAAAAAAAAAAAAAAAAAAAAAAAAAAAAAAAAAAAAAAAAAAAAAAAAAAAAAAAAAAAAAAAAAAAAAAAAAAAAAAAAAAAAAAAAAAAAAAAAAAAAAAAAAAAAAAAAAAAAAAAAAAAAAAAAAAAAAAAAAAAAAAAAAAAAAAAAAAAAAAAAAAAAAAAAAAAAAAAAAAAAAAAAAAAAAAAAAAAAAAAAAAAAAAAAAAAAAAAAAAAAAAAAAAAAAAAAAAAAAAAAAAAAAAAAAAAAAAAAAAAAAAAAAAAAAAAAAAAAAAAAAAAAAAAAAAAAAAAAAAAAAAAAAAAAAAAAAAAAAAAAAAAAAAAAAAAAAAAAAAAAAAAAAAAAAAAAAAAAAAAAAAAAAAAAAAAAAAAAAAAAAAAAAAAAAAAAAAAAAAAAAAAAAAAAAAAAAAAAAAAAAAAAAAAAAAAAAAAAAAAAAAAAAAAAAAAAAAAAAAAAAAAAAAAAAAAAAAAAAAAAAAAAAAAAAAAAAAAAAAAAAAAAAAAAAAAAAAAAAAAAAAAAAAAAAAAAAAAAAAAAAAAAAAAAAAAAAAAAAAAAAAAAAAAAAAAAAAAAAAAAAAAAAAAAAAAAAAAAAAAAAAAAAAAAAAAAAAAAAAAAAAAAAAAAAAAAAAAAAAAAAAAAAAAAAAAAAAAAAAAAAAAAAAAAAAAAAAAAAAAAAAAAAAAAAAAAAAAAAAAAAAAAAAAAAAAAAAAAAAAAAAAAAAAAAAAAAAAAAAAAAAAAAAAAAAAAAAAAAAAAAAAAAAAAAAAAAAAAAAAAAAAAAAAAAAAAAAAAAAAAAAAAAAAAAAAAAAAAAAAAAAAAAAAAAAAAAAAAAAAAAAAAAAAAAAAAAAAAAAAAAAAAAAAAAAAAAAAAAAAAAAAAAAAAAAAAAAAAAAAAAAAAAAAAAAAAAAAAAAAAAAAAAAAAAAAAAAAAAAAAAAAAAAAAAAAAAAAAAAAAAAAAAAAAAAAAAAAAAAAAAAAAAAAAAAAAAAAAAAAAAAAAAAAAAAAAAAAAAAAAAAAAAAAAAAAAAAAAAAAAAAAAAAAAAAAAAAAAAAAAAAAAAAAAAAAAAAAAAAAAAAAAAAAAAAAAAAAAAAAAAAAAAAAAAAAAAAAAAAAAAAAAAAAAAAAAAAAAAAAAAAAAAAAAAAAAAAAAAAAAAAAAAAAAAAAAAAAAAAAAAAAAAAAAAAAAAAAAAAAAAAAAAAAAAAAAAAAAAAAAAAAAAAAAAAAAAAAAAAAAAAAAAAAAAAAAAAAAAAAAAAAAAAAAAAAAAAAAAAAAAAAAAAAAAAAAAAAAAAAAAAAAAAAAAAAAAAAAAAAAAAAAAAAAAAAAAAAAAAAAAAAAAAAAAAAAAAAAAAAAAAAAAAAAAAAAAAAAAAAAAAAAAAAAAAAAAAAAAAAAAAAAAAAAAAAAAAAAAAAAAAAAAAAAAAAAAAAAAAAAAAAAAAAAAAAAAAAAAAAAAAAAAAAAAAAAAAAAAAAAAAAAAAAAAAAAAAAAAAAAAAAAAAAAAAAAAAAAAAAAAAAAAAAAAAAAAAAAAAAAAAAAAAAAAAAAAAAAAAAAAAAAAAAAAAAAAAAAAAAAAAAAAAAAAAAAAAAAAAAAAAAAAAAAAAAAAAAAAAAAAAAAAAAAAAAAAAAAAAAAAAAAAAAAAAAAAAAAAAAAAAAAAAAAAAAAAAAAAAAAAAAAAAAAAAAAAAAAAAAAAAAAAAAAAAAAAAAAAAAAAAAAAAAAAAAAAAAAAAAAAAAAAAAAAAAAAAAAAAAAAAAAAAAAAAAAAAAAAAAAAAAAAAAAAAAAAAAAAAAAAAAAAAAAAAAAAAAAAAAAAAAAAAAAAAAAAAAAAAAAAAAAAAAAAAAAAAAAAAAAAAAAAAAAAAAAAAAAAAAAAAAAAAAAAAAAAAAAAAAAAAAAAAAAAAAAAAAAAAAAAAAAAAAAAAAAAAAAAAAAAAAAAAAAAAAAAAAAAAAAAAAAAAAAAAAAAAAAAAAAAAAAAAAAAAAAAAAAAAAAAAAAAAAAAAAAAAAAAAAAAAAAAAAAAAAAAAAAAAAAAAAAAAAAAAAAAAAAAAAAAAAAAAAAAAAAAAAAAAAAAAAAAAAAAAAAAAAAAAAAAAAAAAAAAAAAAAAAAAAAAAAAAAAAAAAAAAAAAAAAAAAAAAAAAAAAAAAAAAAAAAAAAAAAAAAAAAAAAAAAAAAAAAAAAAAAAAAAAAAAAAAAAAAAAAAAAAAAAAAAAAAAAAAAAAAAAAAAAAAAAAAAAAAAAAAAAAAAAAAAAAAAAAAAAAAAAAAAAAAAAAAAAAAAAAAAAAAAAAAAAAAAAAAAAAAAAAAAAAAAAAAAAAAAAAAAAAAAAAAAAAAAAAAAAAAAAAAAAAAAAAAAAAAAAAAAAAAAAAAAAAAAAAAAAAAAAAAAAAAAAAAAAAAAAAAAAAAAAAAAAAAAAAAAAAAAAAAAAAAAAAAAAAAAAAAAAAAAAAAAAAAAAAAAAAAAAAAAAAAAAAAAAAAAAAAAAAAAAAAAAAAAAAAAAAAAAAAAAAAAAAAAAAAAAAAAAAAAAAAAAAAAAAAAAAAAAAAAAAAAAAAAAAAAAAAAAAAAAAAAAAAAAAAAAAAAAAAAAAAAAAAAAAAAAAAAAAAAAAAAAAAAAAAAAAAAAAAAAAAAAAAAAAAAAAAAAAAAAAAAAAAAAAAAAAAAAAAAAAAAAAAAAAAAAAAAAAAAAAAAAAAAAAAAAAAAAAAAAAAAAAAAAAAAAAAAAAAAAAAAAAAAAAAAAAAAAAAAAAAAAAAAAAAAAAAAAAAAAAAAAAAAAAAAAAAAAAAAAAAAAAAAAAAAAAAAAAAAAAAAAAAAAAAAAAAAAAAAAAAAAAAAAAAAAAAAAAAAAAAAAAAAAAAAAAAAAAAAAAAAAAAAAAAAAAAAAAAAAAAAAAAAAAAAAAAAAAAAAAAAAAAAAAAAAAAAAAAAAAAAAAAAAAAAAAAAAAAAAAAAAAAAAAAAAAAAAAAAAAAAAAAAAAAAAAAAAAAAAAAAAAAAAAAAAAAAAAAAAAAAAAAAAAAAAAAAAAAAAAAAAAAAAAAAAAAAAAAAAAAAAAAAAAAAAAAAAAAAAAAAAAAAAAAAAAAAAAAAAAAAAAAAAAAAAAAAAAAAAAAAAAAAAAAAAAAAAAAAAAAAAAAAAAAAAAAAAAAAAAAAAAAAAAAAAAAAAAAAAAAAAAAAAAAAAAAAAAAAAAAAAAAAAAAAAAAAAAAAAAAAAAAAAAAAAAAAAAAAAAAAAAAAAAAAAAAAAAAAAAAAAAAAAAAAAAAAAAAAAAAAAAAAAAAAAAAAAAAAAAAAAAAAAAAAAAAAAAAAAAAAAAAAAAAAAAAAAAAAAAAAAAAAAAAAAAAAAAAAAAAAAAAAAAAAAAAAAAAAAAAAAAAAAAAAAAAAAAAAAAAAAAAAAAAAAAAAAAAAAAAAAAAAAAAAAAAAAAAAAAAAAAAAAAAAAAAAAAAAAAAAAAAAAAAAAAAAAAAAAAAAAAAAAAAAAAAAAAAAAAAAAAAAAAAAAAAAAAAAAAAAAAAAAAAAAAAAAAAAAAAAAAAAAAAAAAAAAAAAAAAAAAAAAAAAAAAAAAAAAAAAAAAAAAAAAAAAAAAAAAAAAAAAAAAAAAAAAAAAAAAAAAAAAAAAAAAAAAAAAAAAAAAAAAAAAAAAAAAAAAAAAAAAAAAAAAAAAAAAAAAAAAAAAAAAAAAAAAAAAAAAAAAAAAAAAAAAAAAAAAAAAAAAAAAAAAAAAAAAAAAAAAAAAAAAAAAAAAAAAAAAAAAAAAAAAAAAAAAAAAAAAAAAAAAAAAAAAAAAAAAAAAAAAAAAAAAAAAAAAAAAAAAAAAAAAAAAAAAAAAAAAAAAAAAAAAAAAAAAAAAAAAAAAAAAAAAAAAAAAAAAAAAAAAAAAAAAAAAAAAAAAAAAAAAAAAAAAAAAAAAAAAAAAAAAAAAAAAAAAAAAAAAAAAAAAAAAAAAAAAAAAAAAAAAAAAAAAAAAAAAAAAAAAAAAAAAAAAAAAAAAAAAAAAAAAAAAAAAAAAAAAAAAAAAAAAAAAAAAAAAAAAAAAAAAAAAAAAAAAAAAAAAAAAAAAAAAAAAAAAAAAAAAAAAAAAAAAAAAAAAAAAAAAAAAAAAAAAAAAAAAAAAAAAAAAAAAAAAAAAAAAAAAAAAAAAAAAAAAAAAAAAAAAAAAAAAAAAAAAAAAAAAAAAAAAAAAAAAAAAAAAAAAAAAAAAAAAAAAAAAAAAAAAAAAAAAAAAAAAAAAAAAAAAAAAAAAAAAAAAAAAAAAAAAAAAAAAAAAAAAAAAAAAAAAAAAAAAAAAAAAAAAAAAAAAAAAAAAAAAAAAAAAAAAAAAAAAAAAAAAAAAAAAAAAAAAAAAAAAAAAAAAAAAAAAAAAAAAAAAAAAAAAAAAAAAAAAAAAAAAAAAAAAAAAAAAAAAAAAAAAAAAAAAAAAAAAAAAAAAAAAAAAAAAAAAAAAAAAAAAAAAAAAAAAAAAAAAAAAAAAAAAAAAAAAAAAAAAAAAAAAAAAAAAAAAAAAAAAAAAAAAAAAAAAAAAAAAAAAAAAAAAAAAAAAAAAAAAAAAAAAAAAAAAAAAAAAAAAAAAAAAAAAAAAAAAAAAAAAAAAAAAAAAAAAAAAAAAAAAAAAAAAAAAAAAAAAAAAAAAAAAAAAAAAAAAAAAAAAAAAAAAAAAAAAAAAAAAAAAAAAAAAAAAAAAAAAAAAAAAAAAAAAAAAAAAAAAAAAAAAAAAAAAAAAAAAAAAAAAAAAAAAAAAAAAAAAAAAAAAAAAAAAAAAAAAAAAAAAAAAAAAAAAAAAAAAAAAAAAAAAAAAAAAAAAAAAAAAAAAAAAAAAAAAAAAAAAAAAAAAAAAAAAAAAAAAAAAAAAAAAAAAAAAAAAAAAAAAAAAAAAAAAAAAAAAAAAAAAAAAAAAAAAAAAAAAAAAAAAAAAAAAAAAAAAAAAAAAAAAAAAAAAAAAAAAAAAAAAAAAAAAAAAAAAAAAAAAAAAAAAAAAAAAAAAAAAAAAAAAAAAAAAAAAAAAAAAAAAAAAAAAAAAAAAAAAAAAAAAAAAAAAAAAAAAAAAAAAAAAAAAAAAAAAAAAAAAAAAAAAAAAAAAAAAAAAAAAAAAAAAAAAAAAAAAAAAAAAAAAAAAAAAAAAAAAAAAAAAAAAAAAAAAAAAAAAAAAAAAAAAAAAAAAAAAAAAAAAAAAAAAAAAAAAAAAAAAAAAAAAAAAAAAAAAAAAAAAAAAAAAAAAAAAAAAAAAAAAAAAAAAAAAAAAAAAAAAAAAAAAAAAAAAAAAAAAAAAAAAAAAAAAAAAAAAAAAAAAAAAAAAAAAAAAAAAAAAAAAAAAAAAAAAAAAAAAAAAAAAAAAAAAAAAAAAAAAAAAAAAAAAAAAAAAAAAAAAAAAAAAAAAAAAAAAAAAAAAAAAAAAAAAAAAAAAAAAAAAAAAAAAAAAAAAAAAAAAAAAAAAAAAAAAAAAAAAAAAAAAAAAAAAAAAAAAAAAAAAAAAAAAAAAAAAAAAAAAAAAAAAAAAAAAAAAAAAAAAAAAAAAAAAAAAAAAAAAAAAAAAAAAAAAAAAAAAAAAAAAAAAAAAAAAAAAAAAAAAAAAAAAAAAAAAAAAAAAAAAAAAAAAAAAAAAAAAAAAAAAAAAAAAAAAAAAAAAAAAAAAAAAAAAAAAAAAAAAAAAAAAAAAAAAAAAAAAAAAAAAAAAAAAAAAAAAAAAAAAAAAAAAAAAAAAAAAAAAAAAAAAAAAAAAAAAAAAAAAAAAAAAAAAAAAAAAAAAAAAAAAAAAAAAAAAAAAAAAAAAAAAAAAAAAAAAAAAAAAAAAAAAAAAAAAAAAAAAAAAAAAAAAAAAAAAAAAAAAAAAAAAAAAAAAAAAAAAAAAAAAAAAAAAAAAAAAAAAAAAAAAAAAAAAAAAAAAAAAAAAAAAAAAAAAAAAAAAAAAAAAAAAAAAAAAAAAAAAAAAAAAAAAAAAAAAAAAAAAAAAAAAAAAAAAAAAAAAAAAAAAAAAAAAAAAAAAAAAAAAAAAAAAAAAAAAAAAAAAAAAAAAAAAAAAAAAAAAAAAAAAAAAAAAAAAAAAAAAAAAAAAAAAAAAAAAAAAAAAAAAAAAAAAAAAAAAAAAAAAAAAAAAAAAAAAAAAAAAAAAAAAAAAAAAAAAAAAAAAAAAAAAAAAAAAAAAAAAAAAAAAAAAAAAAAAAAAAAAAAAAAAAAAAAAAAAAAAAAAAAAAAAAAAAAAAAAAAAAAAAAAAAAAAAAAAAAAAAAAAAAAAAAAAAAAAAAAAAAAAAAAAAAAAAAAAAAAAAAAAAAAAAAAAAAAAAAAAAAAAAAAAAAAAAAAAAAAAAAAAAAAAAAAAAAAAAAAAAAAAAAAAAAAAAAAAAAAAAAAAAAAAAAAAAAAAAAAAAAAAAAAAAAAAAAAAAAAAAAAAAAAAAAAAAAAAAAAAAAAAAAAAAAAAAAAAAAAAAAAAAAAAAAAAAAAAAAAAAAAAAAAAAAAAAAAAAAAAAAAAAAAAAAAAAAAAAAAAAAAAAAAAAAAAAAAAAAAAAAAAAAAAAAAAAAAAAAAAAAAAAAAAAAAAAAAAAAAAAAAAAAAAAAAAAAAAAAAAAAAAAAAAAAAAAAAAAAAAAAAAAAAAAAAAAAAAAAAAAAAAAAAAAAAAAAAAAAAAAAAAAAAAAAAAAAAAAAAAAAAAAAAAAAAAAAAAAAAAAAAAAAAAAAAAAAAAAAAAAAAAAAAAAAAAAAAAAAAAAAAAAAAAAAAAAAAAAAAAAAAAAAAAAAAAAAAAAAAAAAAAAAAAAAAAAAAAAAAAAAAAAAAAAAAAAAAAAAAAAAAAAAAAAAAAAAAAAAAAAAAAAAAAAAAAAAAAAAAAAAAAAAAAAAAAAAAAAAAAAAAAAAAAAAAAAAAAAAAAAAAAAAAAAAAAAAAAAAAAAAAAAAAAAAAAAAAAAAAAAAAAAAAAAAAAAAAAAAAAAAAAAAAAAAAAAAAAAAAAAAAAAAAAAAAAAAAAAAAAAAAAAAAAAAAAAAAAAAAAAAAAAAAAAAAAAAAAAAAAAAAAAAAAAAAAAAAAAAAAAAAAAAAAAAAAAAAAAAAAAAAAAAAAAAAAAAAAAAAAAAAAAAAAAAAAAAAAAAAAAAAAAAAAAAAAAAAAAAAAAAAAAAAAAAAAAAAAAAAAAAAAAAAAAAAAAAAAAAAAAAAAAAAAAAAAAAAAAAAAAAAAAAAAAAAAAAAAAAAAAAAAAAAAAAAAAAAAAAAAAAAAAAAAAAAAAAAAAAAAAAAAAAAAAAAAAAAAAAAAAAAAAAAAAAAAAAAAAAAAAAAAAAAAAAAAAAAAAAAAAAAAAAAAAAAAAAAAAAAAAAAAAAAAAAAAAAAAAAAAAAAAAAAAAAAAAAAAAAAAAAAAAAAAAAAAAAAAAAAAAAAAAAAAAAAAAAAAAAAAAAAAAAAAAAAAAAAAAAAAAAAAAAAAAAAAAAAAAAAAAAAAAAAAAAAAAAAAAAAAAAAAAAAAAAAAAAAAAAAAAAAAAAAAAAAAAAAAAAAAAAAAAAAAAAAAAAAAAAAAAAAAAAAAAAAAAAAAAAAAAAAAAAAAAAAAAAAAAAAAAAAAAAAAAAAAAAAAAAAAAAAAAAAAAAAAAAAAAAAAAAAAAAAAAAAAAAAAAAAAAAAAAAAAAAAAAAAAAAAAAAAAAAAAAAAAAAAAAAAAAAAAAAAAAAAAAAAAAAAAAAAAAAAAAAAAAAAAAAAAAAAAAAAAAAAAAAAAAAAAAAAAAAAAAAAAAAAAAAAAAAAAAAAAAAAAAAAAAAAAAAAAAAAAAAAAAAAAAAAAAAAAAAAAAAAAAAAAAAAAAAAAAAAAAAAAAAAAAAAAAAAAAAAAAAAAAAAAAAAAAAAAAAAAAAAAAAAAAAAAAAAAAAAAAAAAAAAAAAAAAAAAAAAAAAAAAAAAAAAAAAAAAAAAAAAAAAAAAAAAAAAAAAAAAAAAAAAAAAAAAAAAAAAAAAAAAAAAAAAAAAAAAAAAAAAAAAAAAAAAAAAAAAAAAAAAAAAAAAAAAAAAAAAAAAAAAAAAAAAAAAAAAAAAAAAAAAAAAAAAAAAAAAAAAAAAAAAAAAAAAAAAAAAAAAAAAAAAAAAAAAAAAAAAAAAAAAAAAAAAAAAAAAAAAAAAAAAAAAAAAAAAAAAAAAAAAAAAAAAAAAAAAAAAAAAAAAAAAAAAAAAAAAAAAAAAAAAAAAAAAAAAAAAAAAAAAAAAAAAAAAAAAAAAAAAAAAAAAAAAAAAAAAAAAAAAAAAAAAAAAAAAAAAAAAAAAAAAAAAAAAAAAAAAAAAAAAAAAAAAAAAAAAAAAAAAAAAAAAAAAAAAAAAAAAAAAAAAAAAAAAAAAAAAAAAAAAAAAAAAAAAAAAAAAAAAAAAAAAAAAAAAAAAAAAAAAAAAAAAAAAAAAAAAAAAAAAAAAAAAAAAAAAAAAAAAAAAAAAAAAAAAAAAAAAAAAAAAAAAAAAAAAAAAAAAAAAAAAAAAAAAAAAAAAAAAAAAAAAAAAAAAAAAAAAAAAAAAAAAAAAAAAAAAAAAAAAAAAAAAAAAAAAAAAAAAAAAAAAAAAAAAAAAAAAAAAAAAAAAAAAAAAAAAAAAAAAAAAAAAAAAAAAAAAAAAAAAAAAAAAAAAAAAAAAAAAAAAAAAAAAAAAAAAAAAAAAAAAAAAAAAAAAAAAAAAAAAAAAAAAAAAAAAAAAAAAAAAAAAAAAAAAAAAAAAAAAAAAAAAAAAAAAAAAAAAAAAAAAAAAAAAAAAAAAAAAAAAAAAAAAAAAAAAAAAAAAAAAAAAAAAAAAAAAAAAAAAAAAAAAAAAAAAAAAAAAAAAAAAAAAAAAAAAAAAAAAAAAAAAAAAAAAAAAAAAAAAAAAAAAAAAAAAAAAAAAAAAAAAAAAAAAAAAAAAAAAAAAAAAAAAAAAAAAAAAAAAAAAAAAAAAAAAAAAAAAAAAAAAAAAAAAAAAAAAAAAAAAAAAAAAAAAAAAAAAAAAAAAAAAAAAAAAAAAAAAAAAAAAAAAAAAAAAAAAAAAAAAAAAAAAAAAAAAAAAAAAAAAAAAAAAAAAAAAAAAAAAAAAAAAAAAAAAAAAAAAAAAAAAAAAAAAAAAAAAAAAAAAAAAAAAAAAAAAAAAAAAAAAAAAAAAAAAAAAAAAAAAAAAAAAAAAAAAAAAAAAAAAAAAAAAAAAAAAAAAAAAAAAAAAAAAAAAAAAAAAAAAAAAAAAAAAAAAAAAAAAAAAAAAAAAAAAAAAAAAAAAAAAAAAAAAAAAAAAAAAAAAAAAAAAAAAAAAAAAAAAAAAAAAAAAAAAAAAAAAAAAAAAAAAAAAAAAAAAAAAAAAAAAAAAAAAAAAAAAAAAAAAAAAAAAAAAAAAAAAAAAAAAAAAAAAAAAAAAAAAAAAAAAAAAAAAAAAAAAAAAAAAAAAAAAAAAAAAAAAAAAAAAAAAAAAAAAAAAAAAAAAAAAAAAAAAAAAAAAAAAAAAAAAAAAAAAAAAAAAAAAAAAAAAAAAAAAAAAAAAAAAAAAAAAAAAAAAAAAAAAAAAAAAAAAAAAAAAAAAAAAAAAAAAAAAAAAAAAAAAAAAAAAAAAAAAAAAAAAAAAAAAAAAAAAAAAAAAAAAAAAAAAAAAAAAAAAAAAAAAAAAAAAAAAAAAAAAAAAAAAAAAAAAAAAAAAAAAAAAAAAAAAAAAAAAAAAAAAAAAAAAAAAAAAAAAAAAAAAAAAAAAAAAAAAAAAAAAAAAAAAAAAAAAAAAAAAAAAAAAAAAAAAAAAAAAAAAAAAAAAAAAAAAAAAAAAAAAAAAAAAAAAAAAAAAAAAAAAAAAAAAAAAAAAAAAAAAAAAAAAAAAAAAAAAAAAAAAAAAAAAAAAAAAAAAAAAAAAAAAAAAAAAAAAAAAAAAAAAAAAAAAAAAAAAAAAAAAAAAAAAAAAAAAAAAAAAAAAAAAAAAAAAAAAAAAAAAAAAAAAAAAAAAAAAAAAAAAAAAAAAAAAAAAAAAAAAAAAAAAAAAAAAAAAAAAAAAAAAAAAAAAAAAAAAAAAAAAAAAAAAAAAAAAAAAAAAAAAAAAAAAAAAAAAAAAAAAAAAAAAAAAAAAAAAAAAAAAAAAAAAAAAAAAAAAAAAAAAAAAAAAAAAAAAAAAAAAAAAAAAAAAAAAAAAAAAAAAAAAAAAAAAAAAAAAAAAAAAAAAAAAAAAAAAAAAAAAAAAAAAAAAAAAAAAAAAAAAAAAAAAAAAAAAAAAAAAAAAAAAAAAAAAAAAAAAAAAAAAAAAAAAAAAAAAAAAAAAAAAAAAAAAAAAAAAAAAAAAAAAAAAAAAAAAAAAAAAAAAAAAAAAAAAAAAAAAAAAAAAAAAAAAAAAAAAAAAAAAAAAAAAAAAAAAAAAAAAAAAAAAAAAAAAAAAAAAAAAAAAAAAAAAAAAAAAAAAAAAAAAAAAAAAAAAAAAAAAAAAAAAAAAAAAAAAAAAAAAAAAAAAAAAAAAAAAAAAAAAAAAAAAAAAAAAAAAAAAAAAAAAAAAAAAAAAAAAAAAAAAAAAAAAAAAAAAAAAAAAAAAAAAAAAAAAAAAAAAAAAAAAAAAAAAAAAAAAAAAAAAAAAAAAAAAAAAAAAAAAAAAAAAAAAAAAAAAAAAAAAAAAAAAAAAAAAAAAAAAAAAAAAAAAAAAAAAAAAAAAAAAAAAAAAAAAAAAAAAAAAAAAAAAAAAAAAAAAAAAAAAAAAAAAAAAAAAAAAAAAAAAAAAAAAAAAAAAAAAAAAAAAAAAAAAAAAAAAAAAAAAAAAAAAAAAAAAAAAAAAAAAAAAAAAAAAAAAAAAAAAAAAAAAAAAAAAAAAAAAAAAAAAAAAAAAAAAAAAAAAAAAAAAAAAAAAAAAAAAAAAAAAAAAAAAAAAAAAAAAAAAAAAAAAAAAAAAAAAAAAAAAAAAAAAAAAAAAAAAAAAAAAAAAAAAAAAAAAAAAAAAAAAAAAAAAAAAAAAAAAAAAAAAAAAAAAAAAAAAAAAAAAAAAAAAAAAAAAAAAAAAAAAAAAAAAAAAAAAAAAAAAAAAAAAAAAAAAAAAAAAAAAAAAAAAAAAAAAAAAAAAAAAAAAAAAAAAAAAAAAAAAAAAAAAAAAAAAAAAAAAAAAAAAAAAAAAAAAAAAAAAAAAAAAAAAAAAAAAAAAAAAAAAAAAAAAAAAAAAAAAAAAAAAAAAAAAAAAAAAAAAAAAAAAAAAAAAAAAAAAAAAAAAAAAAAAAAAAAAAAAAAAAAAAAAAAAAAAAAAAAAAAAAAAAAAAAAAAAAAAAAAAAAAAAAAAAAAAAAAAAAAAAAAAAAAAAAAAAAAAAAAAAAAAAAAAAAAAAAAAAAAAAAAAAAAAAAAAAAAAAAAAAAAAAAAAAAAAAAAAAAAAAAAAAAAAAAAAAAAAAAAAAAAAAAAAAAAAAAAAAAAAAAAAAAAAAAAAAAAAAAAAAAAAAAAAAAAAAAAAAAAAAAAAAAAAAAAAAAAAAAAAAAAAAAAAAAAAAAAAAAAAAAAAAAAAAAAAAAAAAAAAAAAAAAAAAAAAAAAAAAAAAAAAAAAAAAAAAAAAAAAAAAAAAAAAAAAAAAAAAAAAAAAAAAAAAAAAAAAAAAAAAAAAAAAAAAAAAAAAAAAAAAAAAAAAAAAAAAAAAAAAAAAAAAAAAAAAAAAAAAAAAAAAAAAAAAAAAAAAAAAAAAAAAAAAAAAAAAAAAAAAAAAAAAAAAAAAAAAAAAAAAAAAAAAAAAAAAAAAAAAAAAAAAAAAAAAAAAAAAAAAAAAAAAAAAAAAAAAAAAAAAAAAAAAAAAAAAAAAAAAAAAAAAAAAAAAAAAAAAAAAAAAAAAAAAAAAAAAAAAAAAAAAAAAAAAAAAAAAAAAAAAAAAAAAAAAAAAAAAAAAAAAAAAAAAAAAAAAAAAAAAAAAAAAAAAAAAAAAAAAAAAAAAAAAAAAAAAAAAAAAAAAAAAAAAAAAAAAAAAAAAAAAAAAAAAAAAAAAAAAAAAAAAAAAAAAAAAAAAAAAAAAAAAAAAAAAAAAAAAAAAAAAAAAAAAAAAAAAAAAAAAAAAAAAAAAAAAAAAAAAAAAAAAAAAAAAAAAAAAAAAAAAAAAAAAAAAAAAAAAAAAAAAAAAAAAAAAAAAAAAAAAAAAAAAAAAAAAAAAAAAAAAAAAAAAAAAAAAAAAAAAAAAAAAAAAAAAAAAAAAAAAAAAAAAAAAAAAAAAAAAAAAAAAAAAAAAAAAAAAAAAAAAAAAAAAAAAAAAAAAAAAAAAAAAAAAAAAAAAAAAAAAAAAAAAAAAAAAAAAAAAAAAAAAAAAAAAAAAAAAAAAAAAAAAAAAAAAAAAAAAAAAAAAAAAAAAAAAAAAAAAAAAAAAAAAAAAAAAAAAAAAAAAAAAAAAAAAAAAAAAAAAAAAAAAAAAAAAAAAAAAAAAAAAAAAAAAAAAAAAAAAAAAAAAAAAAAAAAAAAAAAAAAAAAAAAAAAAAAAAAAAAAAAAAAAAAAAAAAAAAAAAAAAAAAAAAAAAAAAAAAAAAAAAAAAAAAAAAAAAAAAAAAAAAAAAAAAAAAAAAAAAAAAAAAAAAAAAAAAAAAAAAAAAAAAAAAAAAAAAAAAAAAAAAAAAAAAAAAAAAAAAAAAAAAAAAAAAAAAAAAAAAAAAAAAAAAAAAAAAAAAAAAAAAAAAAAAAAAAAAAAAAAAAAAAAAAAAAAAAAAAAAAAAAAAAAAAAAAAAAAAAAAAAAAAAAAAAAAAAAAAAAAAAAAAAAAAAAAAAAAAAAAAAAAAAAAAAAAAAAAAAAAAAAAAAAAAAAAAAAAAAAAAAAAAAAAAAAAAAAAAAAAAAAAAAAAAAAAAAAAAAAAAAAAAAAAAAAAAAAAAAAAAAAAAAAAAAAAAAAAAAAAAAAAAAAAAAAAAAAAAAAAAAAAAAAAAAAAAAAAAAAAAAAAAAAAAAAAAAAAAAAAAAAAAAAAAAAAAAAAAAAAAAAAAAAAAAAAAAAAAAAAAAAAAAAAAAAAAAAAAAAAAAAAAAAAAAAAAAAAAAAAAAAAAAAAAAAAAAAAAAAAAAAAAAAAAAAAAAAAAAAAAAAAAAAAAAAAAAAAAAAAAAAAAAAAAAAAAAAAAAAAAAAAAAAAAAAAAAAAAAAAAAAAAAAAAAAAAAAAAAAAAAAAAAAAAAAAAAAAAAAAAAAAAAAAAAAAAAAAAAAAAAAAAAAAAAAAAAAAAAAAAAAAAAAAAAAAAAAAAAAAAAAAAAAAAAAAAAAAAAAAAAAAAAAAAAAAAAAAAAAAAAAAAAAAAAAAAAAAAAAAAAAAAAAAAAAAAAAAAAAAAAAAAAAAAAAAAAAAAAAAAAAAAAAAAAAAAAAAAAAAAAAAAAAAAAAAAAAAAAAAAAAAAAAAAAAAAAAAAAAAAAAAAAAAAAAAAAAAAAAAAAAAAAAAAAAAAAAAAAAAAAAAAAAAAAAAAAAAAAAAAAAAAAAAAAAAAAAAAAAAAAAAAAAAAAAAAAAAAAAAAAAAAAAAAAAAAAAAAAAAAAAAAAAAAAAAAAAAAAAAAAAAAAAAAAAAAAAAAAAAAAAAAAAAAAAAAAAAAAAAAAAAAAAAAAAAAAAAAAAAAAAAAAAAAAAAAAAAAAAAAAAAAAAAAAAAAAAAAAAAAAAAAAAAAAAAAAAAAAAAAAAAAAAAAAAAAAAAAAAAAAAAAAAAAAAAAAAAAAAAAAAAAAAAAAAAAAAAAAAAAAAAAAAAAAAAAAAAAAAAAAAAAAAAAAAAAAAAAAAAAAAAAAAAAAAAAAAAAAAAAAAAAAAAAAAAAAAAAAAAAAAAAAAAAAAAAAAAAAAAAAAAAAAAAAAAAAAAAAAAAAAAAAAAAAAAAAAAAAAAAAAAAAAAAAAAAAAAAAAAAAAAAAAAAAAAAAAAAAAAAAAAAAAAAAAAAAAAAAAAAAAAAAAAAAAAAAAAAAAAAAAAAAAAAAAAAAAAAAAAAAAAAAAAAAAAAAAAAAAAAAAAAAAAAAAAAAAAAAAAAAAAAAAAAAAAAAAAAAAAAAAAAAAAAAAAAAAAAAAAAAAAAAAAAAAAAAAAAAAAAAAAAAAAAAAAAAAAAAAAAAAAAAAAAAAAAAAAAAAAAAAAAAAAAAAAAAAAAAAAAAAAAAAAAAAAAAAAAAAAAAAAAAAAAAAAAAAAAAAAAAAAAAAAAAAAAAAAAAAAAAAAAAAAAAAAAAAAAAAAAAAAAAAAAAAAAAAAAAAAAAAAAAAAAAAAAAAAAAAAAAAAAAAAAAAAAAAAAAAAAAAAAAAAAAAAAAAAAAAAAAAAAAAAAAAAAAAAAAAAAAAAAAAAAAAAAAAAAAAAAAAAAAAAAAAAAAAAAAAAAAAAAAAAAAAAAAAAAAAAAAAAAAAAAAAAAAAAAAAAAAAAAAAAAAAAAAAAAAAAAAAAAAAAAAAAAAAAAAAAAAAAAAAAAAAAAAAAAAAAAAAAAAAAAAAAAAAAAAAAAAAAAAAAAAAAAAAAAAAAAAAAAAAAAAAAAAAAAAAAAAAAAAAAAAAAAAAAAAAAAAAAAAAAAAAAAAAAAAAAAAAAAAAAAAAAAAAAAAAAAAAAAAAAAAAAAAAAAAAAAAAAAAAAAAAAAAAAAAAAAAAAAAAAAAAAAAAAAAAAAAAAAAAAAAAAAAAAAAAAAAAAAAAAAAAAAAAAAAAAAAAAAAAAAAAAAAAAAAAAAAAAAAAAAAAAAAAAAAAAAAAAAAAAAAAAAAAAAAAAAAAAAAAAAAAAAAAAAAAAAAAAAAAAAAAAAAAAAAAAAAAAAAAAAAAAAAAAAAAAAAAAAAAAAAAAAAAAAAAAAAAAAAAAAAAAAAAAAAAAAAAAAAAAAAAAAAAAAAAAAAAAAAAAAAAAAAAAAAAAAAAAAAAAAAAAAAAAAAAAAAAAAAAAAAAAAAAAAAAAAAAAAAAAAAAAAAAAAAAAAAAAAAAAAAAAAAAAAAAAAAAAAAAAAAAAAAAAAAAAAAAAAAAAAAAAAAAAAAAAAAAAAAAAAAAAAAAAAAAAAAAAAAAAAAAAAAAAAAAAAAAAAAAAAAAAAAAAAAAAAAAAAAAAAAAAAAAAAAAAAAAAAAAAAAAAAAAAAAAAAAAAAAAAAAAAAAAAAAAAAAAAAAAAAAAAAAAAAAAAAAAAAAAAAAAAAAAAAAAAAAAAAAAAAAAAAAAAAAAAAAAAAAAAAAAAAAAAAAAAAAAAAAAAAAAAAAAAAAAAAAAAAAAAAAAAAAAAAAAAAAAAAAAAAAAAAAAAAAAAAAAAAAAAAAAAAAAAAAAAAAAAAAAAAAAAAAAAAAAAAAAAAAAAAAAAAAAAAAAAAAAAAAAAAAAAAAAAAAAAAAAAAAAAAAAAAAAAAAAAAAAAAAAAAAAAAAAAAAAAAAAAAAAAAAAAAAAAAAAAAAAAAAAAAAAAAAAAAAAAAAAAAAAAAAAAAAAAAAAAAAAAAAAAAAAAAAAAAAAAAAAAAAAAAAAAAAAAAAAAAAAAAAAAAAAAAAAAAAAAAAAAAAAAAAAAAAAAAAAAAAAAAAAAAAAAAAAAAAAAAAAAAAAAAAAAAAAAAAAAAAAAAAAAAAAAAAAAAAAAAAAAAAAAAAAAAAAAAAAAAAAAAAAAAAAAAAAAAAAAAAAAAAAAAAAAAAAAAAAAAAAAAAAAAAAAAAAAAAAAAAAAAAAAAAAAAAAAAAAAAAAAAAAAAAAAAAAAAAAAAAAAAAAAAAAAAAAAAAAAAAAAAAAAAAAAAAAAAAAAAAAAAAAAAAAAAAAAAAAAAAAAAAAAAAAAAAAAAAAAAAAAAAAAAAAAAAAAAAAAAAAAAAAAAAAAAAAAAAAAAAAAAAAAAAAAAAAAAAAAAAAAAAAAAAAAAAAAAAAAAAAAAAAAAAAAAAAAAAAAAAAAAAAAAAAAAAAAAAAAAAAAAAAAAAAAAAAAAAAAAAAAAAAAAAAAAAAAAAAAAAAAAAAAAAAAAAAAAAAAAAAAAAAAAAAAAAAAAAAAAAAAAAAAAAAAAAAAAAAAAAAAAAAAAAAAAAAAAAAAAAAAAAAAAAAAAAAAAAAAAAAAAAAAAAAAAAAAAAAAAAAAAAAAAAAAAAAAAAAAAAAAAAAAAAAAAAAAAAAAAAAAAAAAAAAAAAAAAAAAAAAAAAAAAAAAAAAAAAAAAAAAAAAAAAAAAAAAAAAAAAAAAAAAAAAAAAAAAAAAAAAAAAAAAAAAAAAAAAAAAAAAAAAAAAAAAAAAAAAAAAAAAAAAAAAAAAAAAAAAAAAAAAAAAAAAAAAAAAAAAAAAAAAAAAAAAAAAAAAAAAAAAAAAAAAAAAAAAAAAAAAAAAAAAAAAAAAAAAAAAAAAAAAAAAAAAAAAAAAAAAAAAAAAAAAAAAAAAAAAAAAAAAAAAAAAAAAAAAAAAAAAAAAAAAAAAAAAAAAAAAAAAAAAAAAAAAAAAAAAAAAAAAAAAAAAAAAAAAAAAAAAAAAAAAAAAAAAAAAAAAAAAAAAAAAAAAAAAAAAAAAAAAAAAAAAAAAAAAAAAAAAAAAAAAAAAAAAAAAAAAAAAAAAAAAAAAAAAAAAAAAAAAAAAAAAAAAAAAAAAAAAAAAAAAAAAAAAAAAAAAAAAAAAAAAAAAAAAAAAAAAAAAAAAAAAAAAAAAAAAAAAAAAAAAAAAAAAAAAAAAAAAAAAAAAAAAAAAAAAAAAAAAAAAAAAAAAAAAAAAAAAAAAAAAAAAAAAAAAAAAAAAAAAAAAAAAAAAAAAAAAAAAAAAAAAAAAAAAAAAAAAAAAAAAAAAAAAAAAAAAAAAAAAAAAAAAAAAAAAAAAAAAAAAAAAAAAAAAAAAAAAAAAAAAAAAAAAAAAAAAAAAAAAAAAAAAAAAAAAAAAAAAAAAAAAAAAAAAAAAAAAAAAAAAAAAAAAAAAAAAAAAAAAAAAAAAAAAAAAAAAAAAAAAAAAAAAAAAAAAAAAAAAAAAAAAAAAAAAAAAAAAAAAAAAAAAAAAAAAAAAAAAAAAAAAAAAAAAAAAAAAAAAAAAAAAAAAAAAAAAAAAAAAAAAAAAAAAAAAAAAAAAAAAAAAAAAAAAAAAAAAAAAAAAAAAAAAAAAAAAAAAAAAAAAAAAAAAAAAAAAAAAAAAAAAAAAAAAAAAAAAAAAAAAAAAAAAAAAAAAAAAAAAAAAAAAAAAAAAAAAAAAAAAAAAAAAAAAAAAAAAAAAAAAAAAAAAAAAAAAAAAAAAAAAAAAAAAAAAAAAAAAAAAAAAAAAAAAAAAAAAAAAAAAAAAAAAAAAAAAAAAAAAAAAAAAAAAAAAAAAAAAAAAAAAAAAAAAAAAAAAAAAAAAAAAAAAAAAAAAAAAAAAAAAAAAAAAAAAAAAAAAAAAAAAAAAAAAAAAAAAAAAAAAAAAAAAAAAAAAAAAAAAAAAAAAAAAAAAAAAAAAAAAAAAAAAAAAAAAAAAAAAAAAAAAAAAAAAAAAAAAAAAAAAAAAAAAAAAAAAAAAAAAAAAAAAAAAAAAAAAAAAAAAAAAAAAAAAAAAAAAAAAAAAAAAAAAAAAAAAAAAAAAAAAAAAAAAAAAAAAAAAAAAAAAAAAAAAAAAAAAAAAAAAAAAAAAAAAAAAAAAAAAAAAAAAAAAAAAAAAAAAAAAAAAAAAAAAAAAAAAAAAAAAAAAAAAAAAAAAAAAAAAAAAAAAAAAAAAAAAAAAAAAAAAAAAAAAAAAAAAAAAAAAAAAAAAAAAAAAAAAAAAAAAAAAAAAAAAAAAAAAAAAAAAAAAAAAAAAAAAAAAAAAAAAAAAAAAAAAAAAAAAAAAAAAAAAAAAAAAAAAAAAAAAAAAAAAAAAAAAAAAAAAAAAAAAAAAAAAAAAAAAAAAAAAAAAAAAAAAAAAAAAAAAAAAAAAAAAAAAAAAAAAAAAAAAAAAAAAAAAAAAAAAAAAAAAAAAAAAAAAAAAAAAAAAAAAAAAAAAAAAAAAAAAAAAAAAAAAAAAAAAAAAAAAAAAAAAAAAAAAAAAAAAAAAAAAAAAAAAAAAAAAAAAAAAAAAAAAAAAAAAAAAAAAAAAAAAAAAAAAAAAAAAAAAAAAAAAAAAAAAAAAAAAAAAAAAAAAAAAAAAAAAAAAAAAAAAAAAAAAAAAAAAAAAAAAAAAAAAAAAAAAAAAAAAAAAAAAAAAAAAAAAAAAAAAAAAAAAAAAAAAAAAAAAAAAAAAAAAAAAAAAAAAAAAAAAAAAAAAAAAAAAAAAAAAAAAAAAAAAAAAAAAAAAAAAAAAAAAAAAAAAAAAAAAAAAAAAAAAAAAAAAAAAAAAAAAAAAAAAAAAAAAAAAAAAAAAAAAAAAAAAAAAAAAAAAAAAAAAAAAAAAAAAAAAAAAAAAAAAAAAAAAAAAAAAAAAAAAAAAAAAAAAAAAAAAAAAAAAAAAAAAAAAAAAAAAAAAAAAAAAAAAAAAAAAAAAAAAAAAAAAAAAAAAAAAAAAAAAAAAAAAAAAAAAAAAAAAAAAAAAAAAAAAAAAAAAAAAAAAAAAAAAAAAAAAAAAAAAAAAAAAAAAAAAAAAAAAAAAAAAAAAAAAAAAAAAAAAAAAAAAAAAAAAAAAAAAAAAAAAAAAAAAAAAAAAAAAAAAAAAAAAAAAAAAAAAAAAAAAAAAAAAAAAAAAAAAAAAAAAAAAAAAAAAAAAAAAAAAAAAAAAAAAAAAAAAAAAAAAAAAAAAAAAAAAAAAAAAAAAAAAAAAAAAAAAAAAAAAAAAAAAAAAAAAAAAAAAAAAAAAAAAAAAAAAAAAAAAAAAAAAAAAAAAAAAAAAAAAAAAAAAAAAAAAAAAAAAAAAAAAAAAAAAAAAAAAAAAAAAAAAAAAAAAAAAAAAAAAAAAAAAAAAAAAAAAAAAAAAAAAAAAAAAAAAAAAAAAAAAAAAAAAAAAAAAAAAAAAAAAAAAAAAAAAAAAAAAAAAAAAAAAAAAAAAAAAAAAAAAAAAAAAAAAAAAAAAAAAAAAAAAAAAAAAAAAAAAAAAAAAAAAAAAAAAAAAAAAAAAAAAAAAAAAAAAAAAAAAAAAAAAAAAAAAAAAAAAAAAAAAAAAAAAAAAAAAAAAAAAAAAAAAAAAAAAAAAAAAAAAAAAAAAAAAAAAAAAAAAAAAAAAAAAAAAAAAAAAAAAAAAAAAAAAAAAAAAAAAAAAAAAAAAAAAAAAAAAAAAAAAAAAAAAAAAAAAAAAAAAAAAAAAAAAAAAAAAAAAAAAAAAAAAAAAAAAAAAAAAAAAAAAAAAAAAAAAAAAAAAAAAAAAAAAAAAAAAAAAAAAAAAAAAAAAAAAAAAAAAAAAAAAAAAAAAAAAAAAAAAAAAAAAAAAAAAAAAAAAAAAAAAAAAAAAAAAAAAAAAAAAAAAAAAAAAAAAAAAAAAAAAAAAAAAAAAAAAAAAAAAAAAAAAAAAAAAAAAAAAAAAAAAAAAAAAAAAAAAAAAAAAAAAAAAAAAAAAAAAAAAAAAAAAAAAAAAAAAAAAAAAAAAAAAAAAAAAAAAAAAAAAAAAAAAAAAAAAAAAAAAAAAAAAAAAAAAAAAAAAAAAAAAAAAAAAAAAAAAAAAAAAAAAAAAAAAAAAAAAAAAAAAAAAAAAAAAAAAAAAAAAAAAAAAAAAAAAAAAAAAAAAAAAAAAAAAAAAAAAAAAAAAAAAAAAAAAAAAAAAAAAAAAAAAAAAAAAAAAAAAAAAAAAAAAAAAAAAAAAAAAAAAAAAAAAAAAAAAAAAAAAAAAAAAAAAAAAAAAAAAAAAAAAAAAAAAAAAAAAAAAAAAAAAAAAAAAAAAAAAAAAAAAAAAAAAAAAAAAAAAAAAAAAAAAAAAAAAAAAAAAAAAAAAAAAAAAAAAAAAAAAAAAAAAAAAAAAAAAAAAAAAAAAAAAAAAAAAAAAAAAAAAAAAAAAAAAAAAAAAAAAAAAAAAAAAAAAAAAAAAAAAAAAAAAAAAAAAAAAAAAAAAAAAAAAAAAAAAAAAAAAAAAAAAAAAAAAAAAAAAAAAAAAAAAAAAAAAAAAAAAAAAAAAAAAAAAAAAAAAAAAAAAAAAAAAAAAAAAAAAAAAAAAAAAAAAAAAAAAAAAAAAAAAAAAAAAAAAAAAAAAAAAAAAAAAAAAAAAAAAAAAAAAAAAAAAAAAAAAAAAAAAAAAAAAAAAAAAAAAAAAAAAAAAAAAAAAAAAAAAAAAAAAAAAAAAAAAAAAAAAAAAAAAAAAAAAAAAAAAAAAAAAAAAAAAAAAAAAAAAAAAAAAAAAAAAAAAAAAAAAAAAAAAAAAAAAAAAAAAAAAAAAAAAAAAAAAAAAAAAAAAAAAAAAAAAAAAAAAAAAAAAAAAAAAAAAAAAAAAAAAAAAAAAAAAAAAAAAAAAAAAAAAAAAAAAAAAAAAAAAAAAAAAAAAAAAAAAAAAAAAAAAAAAAAAAAAAAAAAAAAAAAAAAAAAAAAAAAAAAAAAAAAAAAAAAAAAAAAAAAAAAAAAAAAAAAAAAAAAAAAAAAAAAAAAAAAAAAAAAAAAAAAAAAAAAAAAAAAAAAAAAAAAAAAAAAAAAAAAAAAAAAAAAAAAAAAAAAAAAAAAAAAAAAAAAAAAAAAAAAAAAAAAAAAAAAAAAAAAAAAAAAAAAAAAAAAAAAAAAAAAAAAAAAAAAAAAAAAAAAAAAAAAAAAAAAAAAAAAAAAAAAAAAAAAAAAAAAAAAAAAAAAAAAAAAAAAAAAAAAAAAAAAAAAAAAAAAAAAAAAAAAAAAAAAAAAAAAAAAAAAAAAAAAAAAAAAAAAAAAAAAAAAAAAAAAAAAAAAAAAAAAAAAAAAAAAAAAAAAAAAAAAAAAAAAAAAAAAAAAAAAAAAAAAAAAAAAAAAAAAAAAAAAAAAAAAAAAAAAAAAAAAAAAAAAAAAAAAAAAAAAAAAAAAAAAAAAAAAAAAAAAAAAAAAAAAAAAAAAAAAAAAAAAAAAAAAAAAAAAAAAAAAAAAAAAAAAAAAAAAAAAAAAAAAAAAAAAAAAAAAAAAAAAAAAAAAAAAAAAAAAAAAAAAAAAAAAAAAAAAAAAAAAAAAAAAAAAAAAAAAAAAAAAAAAAAAAAAAAAAAAAAAAAAAAAAAAAAAAAAAAAAAAAAAAAAAAAAAAAAAAAAAAAAAAAAAAAAAAAAAAAAAAAAAAAAAAAAAAAAAAAAAAAAAAAAAAAAAAAAAAAAAAAAAAAAAAAAAAAAAAAAAAAAAAAAAAAAAAAAAAAAAAAAAAAAAAAAAAAAAAAAAAAAAAAAAAAAAAAAAAAAAAAAAAAAAAAAAAAAAAAAAAAAAAAAAAAAAAAAAAAAAAAAAAAAAAAAAAAAAAAAAAAAAAAAAAAAAAAAAAAAAAAAAAAAAAAAAAAAAAAAAAAAAAAAAAAAAAAAAAAAAAAAAAAAAAAAAAAAAAAAAAAAAAAAAAAAAAAAAAAAAAAAAAAAAAAAAAAAAAAAAAAAAAAAAAAAAAAAAAAAAAAAAAAAAAAAAAAAAAAAAAAAAAAAAAAAAAAAAAAAAAAAAAAAAAAAAAAAAAAAAAAAAAAAAAAAAAAAAAAAAAAAAAAAAAAAAAAAAAAAAAAAAAAAAAAAAAAAAAAAAAAAAAAAAAAAAAAAAAAAAAAAAAAAAAAAAAAAAAAAAAAAAAAAAAAAAAAAAAAAAAAAAAAAAAAAAAAAAAAAAAAAAAAAAAAAAAAAAAAAAAAAAAAAAAAAAAAAAAAAAAAAAAAAAAAAAAAAAAAAAAAAAAAAAAAAAAAAAAAAAAAAAAAAAAAAAAAAAAAAAAAAAAAAAAAAAAAAAAAAAAAAAAAAAAAAAAAAAAAAAAAAAAAAAAAAAAAAAAAAAAAAAAAAAAAAAAAAAAAAAAAAAAAAAAAAAAAAAAAAAAAAAAAAAAAAAAAAAAAAAAAAAAAAAAAAAAAAAAAAAAAAAAAAAAAAAAAAAAAAAAAAAAAAAAAAAAAAAAAAAAAAAAAAAAAAAAAAAAAAAAAAAAAAAAAAAAAAAAAAAAAAAAAAAAAAAAAAAAAAAAAAAAAAAAAAAAAAAAAAAAAAAAAAAAAAAAAAAAAAAAAAAAAAAAAAAAAAAAAAAAAAAAAAAAAAAAAAAAAAAAAAAAAAAAAAAAAAAAAAAAAAAAAAAAAAAAAAAAAAAAAAAAAAAAAAAAAAAAAAAAAAAAAAAAAAAAAAAAAAAAAAAAAAAAAAAAAAAAAAAAAAAAAAAAAAAAAAAAAAAAAAAAAAAAAAAAAAAAAAAAAAAAAAAAAAAAAAAAAAAAAAAAAAAAAAAAAAAAAAAAAAAAAAAAAAAAAAAAAAAAAAAAAAAAAAAAAAAAAAAAAAAAAAAAAAAAAAAAAAAAAAAAAAAAAAAAAAAAAAAAAAAAAAAAAAAAAAAAAAAAAAAAAAAAAAAAAAAAAAAAAAAAAAAAAAAAAAAAAAAAAAAAAAAAAAAAAAAAAAAAAAAAAAAAAAAAAAAAAAAAAAAAAAAAAAAAAAAAAAAAAAAAAAAAAAAAAAAAAAAAAAAAAAAAAAAAAAAAAAAAAAAAAAAAAAAAAAAAAAAAAAAAAAAAAAAAAAAAAAAAAAAAAAAAAAAAAAAAAAAAAAAAAAAAAAAAAAAAAAAAAAAAAAAAAAAAAAAAAAAAAAAAAAAAAAAAAAAAAAAAAAAAAAAAAAAAAAAAAAAAAAAAAAAAAAAAAAAAAAAAAAAAAAAAAAAAAAAAAAAAAAAAAAAAAAAAAAAAAAAAAAAAAAAAAAAAAAAAAAAAAAAAAAAAAAAAAAAAAAAAAAAAAAAAAAAAAAAAAAAAAAAAAAAAAAAAAAAAAAAAAAAAAAAAAAAAAAAAAAAAAAAAAAAAAAAAAAAAAAAAAAAAAAAAAAAAAAAAAAAAAAAAAAAAAAAAAAAAAAAAAAAAAAAAAAAAAAAAAAAAAAAAAAAAAAAAAAAAAAAAAAAAAAAAAAAAAAAAAAAAAAAAAAAAAAAAAAAAAAAAAAAAAAAAAAAAAAAAAAAAAAAAAAAAAAAAAAAAAAAAAAAAAAAAAAAAAAAAAAAAAAAAAAAAAAAAAAAAAAAAAAAAAAAAAAAAAAAAAAAAAAAAAAAAAAAAAAAAAAAAAAAAAAAAAAAAAAAAAAAAAAAAAAAAAAAAAAAAAAAAAAAAAAAAAAAAAAAAAAAAAAAAAAAAAAAAAAAAAAAAAAAAAAAAAAAAAAAAAAAAAAAAAAAAAAAAAAAAAAAAAAAAAAAAAAAAAAAAAAAAAAAAAAAAAAAAAAAAAAAAAAAAAAAAAAAAAAAAAAAAAAAAAAAAAAAAAAAAAAAAAAAAAAAAAAAAAAAAAAAAAAAAAAAAAAAAAAAAAAAAAAAAAAAAAAAAAAAAAAAAAAAAAAAAAAAAAAAAAAAAAAAAAAAAAAAAAAAAAAAAAAAAAAAAAAAAAAAAAAAAAAAAAAAAAAAAAAAAAAAAAAAAAAAAAAAAAAAAAAAAAAAAAAAAAAAAAAAAAAAAAAAAAAAAAAAAAAAAAAAAAAAAAAAAAAAAAAAAAAAAAAAAAAAAAAAAAAAAAAAAAAAAAAAAAAAAAAAAAAAAAAAAAAAAAAAAAAAAAAAAAAAAAAAAAAAAAAAAAAAAAAAAAAAAAAAAAAAAAAAAAAAAAAAAAAAAAAAAAAAAAAAAAAAAAAAAAAAAAAAAAAAAAAAAAAAAAAAAAAAAAAAAAAAAAAAAAAAAAAAAAAAAAAAAAAAAAAAAAAAAAAAAAAAAAAAAAAAAAAAAAAAAAAAAAAAAAAAAAAAAAAAAAAAAAAAAAAAAAAAAAAAAAAAAAAAAAAAAAAAAAAAAAAAAAAAAAAAAAAAAAAAAAAAAAAAAAAAAAAAAAAAAAAAAAAAAAAAAAAAAAAAAAAAAAAAAAAAAAAAAAAAAAAAAAAAAAAAAAAAAAAAAAAAAAAAAAAAAAAAAAAAAAAAAAAAAAAAAAAAAAAAAAAAAAAAAAAAAAAAAAAAAAAAAAAAAAAAAAAAAAAAAAAAAAAAAAAAAAAAAAAAAAAAAAAAAAAAAAAAAAAAAAAAAAAAAAAAAAAAAAAAAAAAAAAAAAAAAAAAAAAAAAAAAAAAAAAAAAAAAAAAAAAAAAAAAAAAAAAAAAAAAAAAAAAAAAAAAAAAAAAAAAAAAAAAAAAAAAAAAAAAAAAAAAAAAAAAAAAAAAAAAAAAAAAAAAAAAAAAAAAAAAAAAAAAAAAAAAAAAAAAAAAAAAAAAAAAAAAAAAAAAAAAAAAAAAAAAAAAAAAAAAAAAAAAAAAAAAAAAAAAAAAAAAAAAAAAAAAAAAAAAAAAAAAAAAAAAAAAAAAAAAAAAAAAAAAAAAAAAAAAAAAAAAAAAAAAAAAAAAAAAAAAAAAAAAAAAAAAAAAAAAAAAAAAAAAAAAAAAAAAAAAAAAAAAAAAAAAAAAAAAAAAAAAAAAAAAAAAAAAAAAAAAAAAAAAAAAAAAAAAAAAAAAAAAAAAAAAAAAAAAAAAAAAAAAAAAAAAAAAAAAAAAAAAAAAAAAAAAAAAAAAAAAAAAAAAAAAAAAAAAAAAAAAAAAAAAAAAAAAAAAAAAAAAAAAAAAAAAAAAAAAAAAAAAAAAAAAAAAAAAAAAAAAAAAAAAAAAAAAAAAAAAAAAAAAAAAAAAAAAAAAAAAAAAAAAAAAAAAAAAAAAAAAAAAAAAAAAAAAAAAAAAAAAAAAAAAAAAAAAAAAAAAAAAAAAAAAAAAAAAAAAAAAAAAAAAAAAAAAAAAAAAAAAAAAAAAAAAAAAAAAAAAAAAAAAAAAAAAAAAAAAAAAAAAAAAAAAAAAAAAAAAAAAAAAAAAAAAAAAAAAAAAAAAAAAAAAAAAAAAAAAAAAAAAAAAAAAAAAAAAAAAAAAAAAAAAAAAAAAAAAAAAAAAAAAAAAAAAAAAAAAAAAAAAAAAAAAAAAAAAAAAAAAAAAAAAAAAAAAAAAAAAAAAAAAAAAAAAAAAAAAAAAAAAAAAAAAAAAAAAAAAAAAAAAAAAAAAAAAAAAAAAAAAAAAAAAAAAAAAAAAAAAAAAAAAAAAAAAAAAAAAAAAAAAAAAAAAAAAAAAAAAAAAAAAAAAAAAAAAAAAAAAAAAAAAAAAAAAAAAAAAAAAAAAAAAAAAAAAAAAAAAAAAAAAAAAAAAAAAAAAAAAAAAAAAAAAAAAAAAAAAAAAAAAAAAAAAAAAAAAAAAAAAAAAAAAAAAAAAAAAAAAAAAAAAAAAAAAAAAAAAAAAAAAAAAAAAAAAAAAAAAAAAAAAAAAAAAAAAAAAAAAAAAAAAAAAAAAAAAAAAAAAAAAAAAAAAAAAAAAAAAAAAAAAAAAAAAAAAAAAAAAAAAAAAAAAAAAAAAAAAAAAAAAAAAAAAAAAAAAAAAAAAAAAAAAAAAAAAAAAAAAAAAAAAAAAAAAAAAAAAAAAAAAAAAAAAAAAAAAAAAAAAAAAAAAAAAAAAAAAAAAAAAAAAAAAAAAAAAAAAAAAAAAAAAAAAAAAAAAAAAAAAAAAAAAAAAAAAAAAAAAAAAAAAAAAAAAAAAAAAAAAAAAAAAAAAAAAAAAAAAAAAAAAAAAAAAAAAAAAAAAAAAAAAAAAAAAAAAAAAAAAAAAAAAAAAAAAAAAAAAAAAAAAAAAAAAAAAAAAAAAAAAAAAAAAAAAAAAAAAAAAAAAAAAAAAAAAAAAAAAAAAAAAAAAAAAAAAAAAAAAAAAAAAAAAAAAAAAAAAAAAAAAAAAAAAAAAAAAAAAAAAAAAAAAAAAAAAAAAAAAAAAAAAAAAAAAAAAAAAAAAAAAAAAAAAAAAAAAAAAAAAAAAAAAAAAAAAAAAAAAAAAAAAAAAAAAAAAAAAAAAAAAAAAAAAAAAAAAAAAAAAAAAAAAAAAAAAAAAAAAAAAAAAAAAAAAAAAAAAAAAAAAAAAAAAAAAAAAAAAAAAAAAAAAAAAAAAAAAAAAAAAAAAAAAAAAAAAAAAAAAAAAAAAAAAAAAAAAAAAAAAAAAAAAAAAAAAAAAAAAAAAAAAAAAAAAAAAAAAAAAAAAAAAAAAAAAAAAAAAAAAAAAAAAAAAAAAAAAAAAAAAAAAAAAAAAAAAAAAAAAAAAAAAAAAAAAAAAAAAAAAAAAAAAAAAAAAAAAAAAAAAAAAAAAAAAAAAAAAAAAAAAAAAAAAAAAAAAAAAAAAAAAAAAAAAAAAAAAAAAAAAAAAAAAAAAAAAAAAAAAAAAAAAAAAAAAAAAAAAAAAAAAAAAAAAAAAAAAAAAAAAAAAAAAAAAAAAAAAAAAAAAAAAAAAAAAAAAAAAAAAAAAAAAAAAAAAAAAAAAAAAAAAAAAAAAAAAAAAAAAAAAAAAAAAAAAAAAAAAAAAAAAAAAAAAAAAAAAAAAAAAAAAAAAAAAAAAAAAAAAAAAAAAAAAAAAAAAAAAAAAAAAAAAAAAAAAAAAAAAAAAAAAAAAAAAAAAAAAAAAAAAAAAAAAAAAAAAAAAAAAAAAAAAAAAAAAAAAAAAAAAAAAAAAAAAAAAAAAAAAAAAAAAAAAAAAAAAAAAAAAAAAAAAAAAAAAAAAAAAAAAAAAAAAAAAAAAAAAAAAAAAAAAAAAAAAAAAAAAAAAAAAAAAAAAAAAAAAAAAAAAAAAAAAAAAAAAAAAAAAAAAAAAAAAAAAAAAAAAAAAAAAAAAAAAAAAAAAAAAAAAAAAAAAAAAAAAAAAAAAAAAAAAAAAAAAAAAAAAAAAAAAAAAAAAAAAAAAAAAAAAAAAAAAAAAAAAAAAAAAAAAAAAAAAAAAAAAAAAAAAAAAAAAAAAAAAAAAAAAAAAAAAAAAAAAAAAAAAAAAAAAAAAAAAAAAAAAAAAAAAAAAAAAAAAAAAAAAAAAAAAAAAAAAAAAAAAAAAAAAAAAAAAAAAAAAAAAAAAAAAAAAAAAAAAAAAAAAAAAAAAAAAAAAAAAAAAAAAAAAAAAAAAAAAAAAAAAAAAAAAAAAAAAAAAAAAAAAAAAAAAAAAAAAAAAAAAAAAAAAAAAAAAAAAAAAAAAAAAAAAAAAAAAAAAAAAAAAAAAAAAAAAAAAAAAAAAAAAAAAAAAAAAAAAAAAAAAAAAAAAAAAAAAAAAAAAAAAAAAAAAAAAAAAAAAAAAAAAAAAAAAAAAAAAAAAAAAAAAAAAAAAAAAAAAAAAAAAAAAAAAAAAAAAAAAAAAAAAAAAAAAAAAAAAAAAAAAAAAAAAAAAAAAAAAAAAAAAAAAAAAAAAAAAAAAAAAAAAAAAAAAAAAAAAAAAAAAAAAAAAAAAAAAAAAAAAAAAAAAAAAAAAAAAAAAAAAAAAAAAAAAAAAAAAAAAAAAAAAAAAAAAAAAAAAAAAAAAAAAAAAAAAAAAAAAAAAAAAAAAAAAAAAAAAAAAAAAAAAAAAAAAAAAAAAAAAAAAAAAAAAAAAAAAAAAAAAAAAAAAAAAAAAAAAAAAAAAAAAAAAAAAAAAAAAAAAAAAAAAAAAAAAAAAAAAAAAAAAAAAAAAAAAAAAAAAAAAAAAAAAAAAAAAAAAAAAAAAAAAAAAAAAAAAAAAAAAAAAAAAAAAAAAAAAAAAAAAAAAAAAAAAAAAAAAAAAAAAAAAAAAAAAAAAAAAAAAAAAAAAAAAAAAAAAAAAAAAAAAAAAAAAAAAAAAAAAAAAAAAAAAAAAAAAAAAAAAAAAAAAAAAAAAAAAAAAAAAAAAAAAAAAAAAAAAAAAAAAAAAAAAAAAAAAAAAAAAAAAAAAAAAAAAAAAAAAAAAAAAAAAAAAAAAAAAAAAAAAAAAAAAAAAAAAAAAAAAAAAAAAAAAAAAAAAAAAAAAAAAAAAAAAAAAAAAAAAAAAAAAAAAAAAAAAAAAAAAAAAAAAAAAAAAAAAAAAAAAAAAAAAAAAAAAAAAAAAAAAAAAAAAAAAAAAAAAAAAAAAAAAAAAAAAAAAAAAAAAAAAAAAAAAAAAAAAAAAAAAAAAAAAAAAAAAAAAAAAAAAAAAAAAAAAAAAAAAAAAAAAAAAAAAAAAAAAAAAAAAAAAAAAAAAAAAAAAAAAAAAAAAAAAAAAAAAAAAAAAAAAAAAAAAAAAAAAAAAAAAAAAAAAAAAAAAAAAAAAAAAAAAAAAAAAAAAAAAAAAAAAAAAAAAAAAAAAAAAAAAAAAAAAAAAAAAAAAAAAAAAAAAAAAAAAAAAAAAAAAAAAAAAAAAAAAAAAAAAAAAAAAAAAAAAAAAAAAAAAAAAAAAAAAAAAAAAAAAAAAAAAAAAAAAAAAAAAAAAAAAAAAAAAAAAAAAAAAAAAAAAAAAAAAAAAAAAAAAAAAAAAAAAAAAAAAAAAAAAAAAAAAAAAAAAAAAAAAAAAAAAAAAAAAAAAAAAAAAAAAAAAAAAAAAAAAAAAAAAAAAAAAAAAAAAAAAAAAAAAAAAAAAAAAAAAAAAAAAAAAAAAAAAAAAAAAAAAAAAAAAAAAAAAAAAAAAAAAAAAAAAAAAAAAAAAAAAAAAAAAAAAAAAAAAAAAAAAAAAAAAAAAAAAAAAAAAAAAAAAAAAAAAAAAAAAAAAAAAAAAAAAAAAAAAAAAAAAAAAAAAAAAAAAAAAAAAAAAAAAAAAAAAAAAAAAAAAAAAAAAAAAAAAAAAAAAAAAAAAAAAAAAAAAAAAAAAAAAAAAAAAAAAAAAAAAAAAAAAAAAAAAAAAAAAAAAAAAAAAAAAAAAAAAAAAAAAAAAAAAAAAAAAAAAAAAAAAAAAAAAAAAAAAAAAAAAAAAAAAAAAAAAAAAAAAAAAAAAAAAAAAAAAAAAAAAAAAAAAAAAAAAAAAAAAAAAAAAAAAAAAAAAAAAAAAAAAAAAAAAAAAAAAAAAAAAAAAAAAAAAAAAAAAAAAAAAAAAAAAAAAAAAAAAAAAAAAAAAAAAAAAAAAAAAAAAAAAAAAAAAAAAAAAAAAAAAAAAAAAAAAAAAAAAAAAAAAAAAAAAAAAAAAAAAAAAAAAAAAAAAAAAAAAAAAAAAAAAAAAAAAAAAAAAAAAAAAAAAAAAAAAAAAAAAAAAAAAAAAAAAAAAAAAAAAAAAAAAAAAAAAAAAAAAAAAAAAAAAAAAAAAAAAAAAAAAAAAAAAAAAAAAAAAAAAAAAAAAAAAAAAAAAAAAAAAAAAAAAAAAAAAAAAAAAAAAAAAAAAAAAAAAAAAAAAAAAAAAAAAAAAAAAAAAAAAAAAAAAAAAAAAAAAAAAAAAAAAAAAAAAAAAAAAAAAAAAAAAAAAAAAAAAAAAAAAAAAAAAAAAAAAAAAAAAAAAAAAAAAAAAAAAAAAAAAAAAAAAAAAAAAAAAAAAAAAAAAAAAAAAAAAAAAAAAAAAAAAAAAAAAAAAAAAAAAAAAAAAAAAAAAAAAAAAAAAAAAAAAAAAAAAAAAAAAAAAAAAAAAAAAAAAAAAAAAAAAAAAAAAAAAAAAAAAAAAAAAAAAAAAAAAAAAAAAAAAAAAAAAAAAAAAAAAAAAAAAAAAAAAAAAAAAAAAAAAAAAAAAAAAAAAAAAAAAAAAAAAAAAAAAAAAAAAAAAAAAAAAAAAAAAAAAAAAAAAAAAAAAAAAAAAAAAAAAAAAAAAAAAAAAAAAAAAAAAAAAAAAAAAAAAAAAAAAAAAAAAAAAAAAAAAAAAAAAAAAAAAAAAAAAAAAAAAAAAAAAAAAAAAAAAAAAAAAAAAAAAAAAAAAAAAAAAAAAAAAAAAAAAAAAAAAAAAAAAAAAAAAAAAAAAAAAAAAAAAAAAAAAAAAAAAAAAAAAAAAAAAAAAAAAAAAAAAAAAAAAAAAAAAAAAAAAAAAAAAAAAAAAAAAAAAAAAAAAAAAAAAAAAAAAAAAAAAAAAAAAAAAAAAAAAAAAAAAAAAAAAAAAAAAAAAAAAAAAAAAAAAAAAAAAAAAAAAAAAAAAAAAAAAAAAAAAAAAAAAAAAAAAAAAAAAAAAAAAAAAAAAAAAAAAAAAAAAAAAAAAAAAAAAAAAAAAAAAAAAAAAAAAAAAAAAAAAAAAAAAAAAAAAAAAAAAAAAAAAAAAAAAAAAAAAAAAAAAAAAAAAAAAAAAAAAAAAAAAAAAAAAAAAAAAAAAAAAAAAAAAAAAAAAAAAAAAAAAAAAAAAAAAAAAAAAAAAAAAAAAAAAAAAAAAAAAAAAAAAAAAAAAAAAAAAAAAAAAAAAAAAAAAAAAAAAAAAAAAAAAAAAAAAAAAAAAAAAAAAAAAAAAAAAAAAAAAAAAAAAAAAAAAAAAAAAAAAAAAAAAAAAAAAAAAAAAAAAAAAAAAAAAAAAAAAAAAAAAAAAAAAAAAAAAAAAAAAAAAAAAAAAAAAAAAAAAAAAAAAAAAAAAAAAAAAAAAAAAAAAAAAAAAAAAAAAAAAAAAAAAAAAAAAAAAAAAAAAAAAAAAAAAAAAAAAAAAAAAAAAAAAAAAAAAAAAAAAAAAAAAAAAAAAAAAAAAAAAAAAAAAAAAAAAAAAAAAAAAAAAAAAAAAAAAAAAAAAAAAAAAAAAAAAAAAAAAAAAAAAAAAAAAAAAAAAAAAAAAAAAAAAAAAAAAAAAAAAAAAAAAAAAAAAAAAAAAAAAAAAAAAAAAAAAAAAAAAAAAAAAAAAAAAAAAAAAAAAAAAAAAAAAAAAAAAAAAAAAAAAAAAAAAAAAAAAAAAAAAAAAAAAAAAAAAAAAAAAAAAAAAAAAAAAAAAAAAAAAAAAAAAAAAAAAAAAAAAAAAAAAAAAAAAAAAAAAAAAAAAAAAAAAAAAAAAAAAAAAAAAAAAAAAAAAAAAAAAAAAAAAAAAAAAAAAAAAAAAAAAAAAAAAAAAAAAAAAAAAAAAAAAAAAAAAAAAAAAAAAAAAAAAAAAAAAAAAAAAAAAAAAAAAAAAAAAAAAAAAAAAAAAAAAAAAAAAAAAAAAAAAAAAAAAAAAAAAAAAAAAAAAAAAAAAAAAAAAAAAAAAAAAAAAAAAAAAAAAAAAAAAAAAAAAAAAAAAAAAAAAAAAAAAAAAAAAAAAAAAAAAAAAAAAAAAAAAAAAAAAAAAAAAAAAAAAAAAAAAAAAAAAAAAAAAAAAAAAAAAAAAAAAAAAAAAAAAAAAAAAAAAAAAAAAAAAAAAAAAAAAAAAAAAAAAAAAAAAAAAAAAAAAAAAAAAAAAAAAAAAAAAAAAAAAAAAAAAAAAAAAAAAAAAAAAAAAAAAAAAAAAAAAAAAAAAAAAAAAAAAAAAAAAAAAAAAAAAAAAAAAAAAAAAAAAAAAAAAAAAAAAAAAAAAAAAAAAAAAAAAAAAAAAAAAAAAAAAAAAAAAAAAAAAAAAAAAAAAAAAAAAAAAAAAAAAAAAAAAAAAAAAAAAAAAAAAAAAAAAAAAAAAAAAAAAAAAAAAAAAAAAAAAAAAAAAAAAAAAAAAAAAAAAAAAAAAAAAAAAAAAAAAAAAAAAAAAAAAAAAAAAAAAAAAAAAAAAAAAAAAAAAAAAAAAAAAAAAAAAAAAAAAAAAAAAAAAAAAAAAAAAAAAAAAAAAAAAAAAAAAAAAAAAAAAAAAAAAAAAAAAAAAAAAAAAAAAAAAAAAAAAAAAAAAAAAAAAAAAAAAAAAAAAAAAAAAAAAAAAAAAAAAAAAAAAAAAAAAAAAAAAAAAAAAAAAAAAAAAAAAAAAAAAAAAAAAAAAAAAAAAAAAAAAAAAAAAAAAAAAAAAAAAAAAAAAAAAAAAAAAAAAAAAAAAAAAAAAAAAAAAAAAAAAAAAAAAAAAAAAAAAAAAAAAAAAAAAAAAAAAAAAAAAAAAAAAAAAAAAAAAAAAAAAAAAAAAAAAAAAAAAAAAAAAAAAAAAAAAAAAAAAAAAAAAAAAAAAAAAAAAAAAAAAAAAAAAAAAAAAAAAAAAAAAAAAAAAAAAAAAAAAAAAAAAAAAAAAAAAAAAAAAAAAAAAAAAAAAAAAAAAAAAAAAAAAAAAAAAAAAAAAAAAAAAAAAAAAAAAAAAAAAAAAAAAAAAAAAAAAAAAAAAAAAAAAAAAAAAAAAAAAAAAAAAAAAAAAAAAAAAAAAAAAAAAAAAAAAAAAAAAAAAAAAAAAAAAAAAAAAAAAAAAAAAAAAAAAAAAAAAAAAAAAAAAAAAAAAAAAAAAAAAAAAAAAAAAAAAAAAAAAAAAAAAAAAAAAAAAAAAAAAAAAAAAAAAAAAAAAAAAAAAAAAAAAAAAAAAAAAAAAAAAAAAAAAAAAAAAAAAAAAAAAAAAAAAAAAAAAAAAAAAAAAAAAAAAAAAAAAAAAAAAAAAAAAAAAAAAAAAAAAAAAAAAAAAAAAAAAAAAAAAAAAAAAAAAAAAAAAAAAAAAAAAAAAAAAAAAAAAAAAAAAAAAAAAAAAAAAAAAAAAAAAAAAAAAAAAAAAAAAAAAAAAAAAAAAAAAAAAAAAAAAAAAAAAAAAAAAAAAAAAAAAAAAAAAAAAAAAAAAAAAAAAAAAAAAAAAAAAAAAAAAAAAAAAAAAAAAAAAAAAAAAAAAAAAAAAAAAAAAAAAAAAAAAAAAAAAAAAAAAAAAAAAAAAAAAAAAAAAAAAAAAAAAAAAAAAAAAAAAAAAAAAAAAAAAAAAAAAAAAAAAAAAAAAAAAAAAAAAAAAAAAAAAAAAAAAAAAAAAAAAAAAAAAAAAAAAAAAAAAAAAAAAAAAAAAAAAAAAAAAAAAAAAAAAAAAAAAAAAAAAAAAAAAAAAAAAAAAAAAAAAAAAAAAAAAAAAAAAAAAAAAAAAAAAAAAAAAAAAAAAAAAAAAAAAAAAAAAAAAAAAAAAAAAAAAAAAAAAAAAAAAAAAAAAAAAAAAAAAAAAAAAAAAAAAAAAAAAAAAAAAAAAAAAAAAAAAAAAAAAAAAAAAAAAAAAAAAAAAAAAAAAAAAAAAAAAAAAAAAAAAAAAAAAAAAAAAAAAAAAAAAAAAAAAAAAAAAAAAAAAAAAAAAAAAAAAAAAAAAAAAAAAAAAAAAAAAAAAAAAAAAAAAAAAAAAAAAAAAAAAAAAAAAAAAAAAAAAAAAAAAAAAAAAAAAAAAAAAAAAAAAAAAAAAAAAAAAAAAAAAAAAAAAAAAAAAAAAAAAAAAAAAAAAAAAAAAAAAAAAAAAAAAAAAAAAAAAAAAAAAAAAAAAAAAAAAAAAAAAAAAAAAAAAAAAAAAAAAAAAAAAAAAAAAAAAAAAAAAAAAAAAAAAAAAAAAAAAAAAAAAAAAAAAAAAAAAAAAAAAAAAAAAAAAAAAAAAAAAAAAAAAAAAAAAAAAAAAAAAAAAAAAAAAAAAAAAAAAAAAAAAAAAAAAAAAAAAAAAAAAAAAAAAAAAAAAAAAAAAAAAAAAAAAAAAAAAAAAAAAAAAAAAAAAAAAAAAAAAAAAAAAAAAAAAAAAAAAAAAAAAAAAAAAAAAAAAAAAAAAAAAAAAAAAAAAAAAAAAAAAAAAAAAAAAAAAAAAAAAAAAAAAAAAAAAAAAAAAAAAAAAAAAAAAAAAAAAAAAAAAAAAAAAAAAAAAAAAAAAAAAAAAAAAAAAAAAAAAAAAAAAAAAAAAAAAAAAAAAAAAAAAAAAAAAAAAAAAAAAAAAAAAAAAAAAAAAAAAAAAAAAAAAAAAAAAAAAAAAAAAAAAAAAAAAAAAAAAAAAAAAAAAAAAAAAAAAAAAAAAAAAAAAAAAAAAAAAAAAAAAAAAAAAAAAAAAAAAAAAAAAAAAAAAAAAAAAAAAAAAAAAAAAAAAAAAAAAAAAAAAAAAAAAAAAAAAAAAAAAAAAAAAAAAAAAAAAAAAAAAAAAAAAAAAAAAAAAAAAAAAAAAAAAAAAAAAAAAAAAAAAAAAAAAAAAAAAAAAAAAAAAAAAAAAAAAAAAAAAAAAAAAAAAAAAAAAAAAAAAAAAAAAAAAAAAAAAAAAAAAAAAAAAAAAAAAAAAAAAAAAAAAAAAAAAAAAAAAAAAAAAAAAAAAAAAAAAAAAAAAAAAAAAAAAAAAAAAAAAAAAAAAAAAAAAAAAAAAAAAAAAAAAAAAAAAAAAAAAAAAAAAAAAAAAAAAAAAAAAAAAAAAAAAAAAAAAAAAAAAAAAAAAAAAAAAAAAAAAAAAAAAAAAAAAAAAAAAAAAAAAAAAAAAAAAAAAAAAAAAAAAAAAAAAAAAAAAAAAAAAAAAAAAAAAAAAAAAAAAAAAAAAAAAAAAAAAAAAAAAAAAAAAAAAAAAAAAAAAAAAAAAAAAAAAAAAAAAAAAAAAAAAAAAAAAAAAAAAAAAAAAAAAAAAAAAAAAAAAAAAAAAAAAAAAAAAAAAAAAAAAAAAAAAAAAAAAAAAAAAAAAAAAAAAAAAAAAAAAAAAAAAAAAAAAAAAAAAAAAAAAAAAAAAAAAAAAAAAAAAAAAAAAAAAAAAAAAAAAAAAAAAAAAAAAAAAAAAAAAAAAAAAAAAAAAAAAAAAAAAAAAAAAAAAAAAAAAAAAAAAAAAAAAAAAAAAAAAAAAAAAAAAAAAAAAAAAAAAAAAAAAAAAAAAAAAAAAAAAAAAAAAAAAAAAAAAAAAAAAAAAAAAAAAAAAAAAAAAAAAAAAAAAAAAAAAAAAAAAAAAAAAAAAAAAAAAAAAAAAAAAAAAAAAAAAAAAAAAAAAAAAAAAAAAAAAAAAAAAAAAAAAAAAAAAAAAAAAAAAAAAAAAAAAAAAAAAAAAAAAAAAAAAAAAAAAAAAAAAAAAAAAAAAAAAAAAAAAAAAAAAAAAAAAAAAAAAAAAAAAAAAAAAAAAAAAAAAAAAAAAAAAAAAAAAAAAAAAAAAAAAAAAAAAAAAAAAAAAAAAAAAAAAAAAAAAAAAAAAAAAAAAAAAAAAAAAAAAAAAAAAAAAAAAAAAAAAAAAAAAAAAAAAAAAAAAAAAAAAAAAAAAAAAAAAAAAAAAAAAAAAAAAAAAAAAAAAAAAAAAAAAAAAAAAAAAAAAAAAAAAAAAAAAAAAAAAAAAAAAAAAAAAAAAAAAAAAAAAAAAAAAAAAAAAAAAAAAAAAAAAAAAAAAAAAAAAAAAAAAAAAAAAAAAAAAAAAAAAAAAAAAAAAAAAAAAAAAAAAAAAAAAAAAAAAAAAAAAAAAAAAAAAAAAAAAAAAAAAAAAAAAAAAAAAAAAAAAAAAAAAAAAAAAAAAAAAAAAAAAAAAAAAAAAAAAAAAAAAAAAAAAAAAAAAAAAAAAAAAAAAAAAAAAAAAAAAAAAAAAAAAAAAAAAAAAAAAAAAAAAAAAAAAAAAAAAAAAAAAAAAAAAAAAAAAAAAAAAAAAAAAAAAAAAAAAAAAAAAAAAAAAAAAAAAAAAAAAAAAAAAAAAAAAAAAAAAAAAAAAAAAAAAAAAAAAAAAAAAAAAAAAAAAAAAAAAAAAAAAAAAAAAAAAAAAAAAAAAAAAAAAAAAAAAAAAAAAAAAAAAAAAAAAAAAAAAAAAAAAAAAAAAAAAAAAAAAAAAAAAAAAAAAAAAAAAAAAAAAAAAAAAAAAAAAAAAAAAAAAAAAAAAAAAAAAAAAAAAAAAAAAAAAAAAAAAAAAAAAAAAAAAAAAAAAAAAAAAAAAAAAAAAAAAAAAAAAAAAAAAAAAAAAAAAAAAAAAAAAAAAAAAAAAAAAAAAAAAAAAAAAAAAAAAAAAAAAAAAAAAAAAAAAAAAAAAAAAAAAAAAAAAAAAAAAAAAAAAAAAAAAAAAAAAAAAAAAAAAAAAAAAAAAAAAAAAAAAAAAAAAAAAAAAAAAAAAAAAAAAAAAAAAAAAAAAAAAAAAAAAAAAAAAAAAAAAAAAAAAAAAAAAAAAAAAAAAAAAAAAAAAAAAAAAAAAAAAAAAAAAAAAAAAAAAAAAAAAAAAAAAAAAAAAAAAAAAAAAAAAAAAAAAAAAAAAAAAAAAAAAAAAAAAAAAAAAAAAAAAAAAAAAAAAAAAAAAAAAAAAAAAAAAAAAAAAAAAAAAAAAAAAAAAAAAAAAAAAAAAAAAAAAAAAAAAAAAAAAAAAAAAAAAAAAAAAAAAAAAAAAAAAAAAAAAAAAAAAAAAAAAAAAAAAAAAAAAAAAAAAAAAAAAAAAAAAAAAAAAAAAAAAAAAAAAAAAAAAAAAAAAAAAAAAAAAAAAAAAAAAAAAAAAAAAAAAAAAAAAAAAAAAAAAAAAAAAAAAAAAAAAAAAAAAAAAAAAAAAAAAAAAAAAAAAAAAAAAAAAAAAAAAAAAAAAAAAAAAAAAAAAAAAAAAAAAAAAAAAAAAAAAAAAAAAAAAAAAAAAAAAAAAAAAAAAAAAAAAAAAAAAAAAAAAAAAAAAAAAAAAAAAAAAAAAAAAAAAAAAAAAAAAAAAAAAAAAAAAAAAAAAAAAAAAAAAAAAAAAAAAAAAAAAAAAAAAAAAAAAAAAAAAAAAAAAAAAAAAAAAAAAAAAAAAAAAAAAAAAAAAAAAAAAAAAAAAAAAAAAAAAAAAAAAAAAAAAAAAAAAAAAAAAAAAAAAAAAAAAAAAAAAAAAAAAAAAAAAAAAAAAAAAAAAAAAAAAAAAAAAAAAAAAAAAAAAAAAAAAAAAAAAAAAAAAAAAAAAAAAAAAAAAAAAAAAAAAAAAAAAAAAAAAAAAAAAAAAAAAAAAAAAAAAAAAAAAAAAAAAAAAAAAAAAAAAAAAAAAAAAAAAAAAAAAAAAAAAAAAAAAAAAAAAAAAAAAAAAAAAAAAAAAAAAAAAAAAAAAAAAAAAAAAAAAAAAAAAAAAAAAAAAAAAAAAAAAAAAAAAAAAAAAAAAAAAAAAAAAAAAAAAAAAAAAAAAAAAAAAAAAAAAAAAAAAAAAAAAAAAAAAAAAAAAAAAAAAAAAAAAAAAAAAAAAAAAAAAAAAAAAAAAAAAAAAAAAAAAAAAAAAAAAAAAAAAAAAAAAAAAAAAAAAAAAAAAAAAAAAAAAAAAAAAAAAAAAAAAAAAAAAAAAAAAAAAAAAAAAAAAAAAAAAAAAAAAAAAAAAAAAAAAAAAAAAAAAAAAAAAAAAAAAAAAAAAAAAAAAAAAAAAAAAAAAAAAAAAAAAAAAAAAAAAAAAAAAAAAAAAAAAAAAAAAAAAAAAAAAAAAAAAAAAAAAAAAAAAAAAAAAAAAAAAAAAAAAAAAAAAAAAAAAAAAAAAAAAAAAAAAAAAAAAAAAAAAAAAAAAAAAAAAAAAAAAAAAAAAAAAAAAAAAAAAAAAAAAAAAAAAAAAAAAAAAAAAAAAAAAAAAAAAAAAAAAAAAAAAAAAAAAAAAAAAAAAAAAAAAAAAAAAAAAAAAAAAAAAAAAAAAAAAAAAAAAAAAAAAAAAAAAAAAAAAAAAAAAAAAAAAAAAAAAAAAAAAAAAAAAAAAAAAAAAAAAAAAAAAAAAAAAAAAAAAAAAAAAAAAAAAAAAAAAAAAAAAAAAAAAAAAAAAAAAAAAAAAAAAAAAAAAAAAAAAAAAAAAAAAAAAAAAAAAAAAAAAAAAAAAAAAAAAAAAAAAAAAAAAAAAAAAAAAAAAAAAAAAAAAAAAAAAAAAAAAAAAAAAAAAAAAAAAAAAAAAAAAAAAAAAAAAAAAAAAAAAAAAAAAAAAAAAAAAAAAAAAAAAAAAAAAAAAAAAAAAAAAAAAAAAAAAAAAAAAAAAAAAAAAAAAAAAAAAAAAAAAAAAAAAAAAAAAAAAAAAAAAAAAAAAAAAAAAAAAAAAAAAAAAAAAAAAAAAAAAAAAAAAAAAAAAAAAAAAAAAAAAAAAAAAAAAAAAAAAAAAAAAAAAAAAAAAAAAAAAAAAAAAAAAAAAAAAAAAAAAAAAAAAAAAAAAAAAAAAAAAAAAAAAAAAAAAAAAAAAAAAAAAAAAAAAAAAAAAAAAAAAAAAAAAAAAAAAAAAAAAAAAAAAAAAAAAAAAAAAAAAAAAAAAAAAAAAAAAAAAAAAAAAAAAAAAAAAAAAAAAAAAAAAAAAAAAAAAAAAAAAAAAAAAAAAAAAAAAAAAAAAAAAAAAAAAAAAAAAAAAAAAAAAAAAAAAAAAAAAAAAAAAAAAAAAAAAAAAAAAAAAAAAAAAAAAAAAAAAAAAAAAAAAAAAAAAAAAAAAAAAAAAAAAAAAAAAAAAAAAAAAAAAAAAAAAAAAAAAAAAAAAAAAAAAAAAAAAAAAAAAAAAAAAAAAAAAAAAAAAAAAAAAAAAAAAAAAAAAAAAAAAAAAAAAAAAAAAAAAAAAAAAAAAAAAAAAAAAAAAAAAAAAAAAAAAAAAAAAAAAAAAAAAAAAAAAAAAAAAAAAAAAAAAAAAAAAAAAAAAAAAAAAAAAAAAAAAAAAAAAAAAAAAAAAAAAAAAAAAAAAAAAAAAAAAAAAAAAAAAAAAAAAAAAAAAAAAAAAAAAAAAAAAAAAAAAAAAAAAAAAAAAAAAAAAAAAAAAAAAAAAAAAAAAAAAAAAAAAAAAAAAAAAAAAAAAAAAAAAAAAAAAAAAAAAAAAAAAAAAAAAAAAAAAAAAAAAAAAAAAAAAAAAAAAAAAAAAAAAAAAAAAAAAAAAAAAAAAAAAAAAAAAAAAAAAAAAAAAAAAAAAAAAAAAAAAAAAAAAAAAAAAAAAAAAAAAAAAAAAAAAAAAAAAAAAAAAAAAAAAAAAAAAAAAAAAAAAAAAAAAAAAAAAAAAAAAAAAAAAAAAAAAAAAAAAAAAAAAAAAAAAAAAAAAAAAAAAAAAAAAAAAAAAAAAAAAAAAAAAAAAAAAAAAAAAAAAAAAAAAAAAAAAAAAAAAAAAAAAAAAAAAAAAAAAAAAAAAAAAAAAAAAAAAAAAAAAAAAAAAAAAAAAAAAAAAAAAAAAAAAAAAAAAAAAAAAAAAAAAAAAAAAAAAAAAAAAAAAAAAAAAAAAAAAAAAAAAAAAAAAAAAAAAAAAAAAAAAAAAAAAAAAAAAAAAAAAAAAAAAAAAAAAAAAAAAAAAAAAAAAAAAAAAAAAAAAAAAAAAAAAAAAAAAAAAAAAAAAAAAAAAAAAAAAAAAAAAAAAAAAAAAAAAAAAAAAAAAAAAAAAAAAAAAAAAAAAAAAAAAAAAAAAAAAAAAAAAAAAAAAAAAAAAAAAAAAAAAAAAAAAAAAAAAAAAAAAAAAAAAAAAAAAAAAAAAAAAAAAAAAAAAAAAAAAAAAAAAAAAAAAAAAAAAAAAAAAAAAAAAAAAAAAAAAAAAAAAAAAAAAAAAAAAAAAAAAAAAAAAAAAAAAAAAAAAAAAAAAAAAAAAAAAAAAAAAAAAAAAAAAAAAAAAAAAAAAAAAAAAAAAAAAAAAAAAAAAAAAAAAAAAAAAAAAAAAAAAAAAAAAAAAAAAAAAAAAAAAAAAAAAAAAAAAAAAAAAAAAAAAAAAAAAAAAAAAAAAAAAAAAAAAAAAAAAAAAAAAAAAAAAAAAAAAAAAAAAAAAAAAAAAAAAAAAAAAAAAAAAAAAAAAAAAAAAAAAAAAAAAAAAAAAAAAAAAAAAAAAAAAAAAAAAAAAAAAAAAAAAAAAAAAAAAAAAAAAAAAAAAAAAAAAAAAAAAAAAAAAAAAAAAAAAAAAAAAAAAAAAAAAAAAAAAAAAAAAAAAAAAAAAAAAAAAAAAAAAAAAAAAAAAAAAAAAAAAAAAAAAAAAAAAAAAAAAAAAAAAAAAAAAAAAAAAAAAAAAAAAAAAAAAAAAAAAAAAAAAAAAAAAAAAAAAAAAAAAAAAAAAAAAAAAAAAAAAAAAAAAAAAAAAAAAAAAAAAAAAAAAAAAAAAAAAAAAAAAAAAAAAAAAAAAAAAAAAAAAAAAAAAAAAAAAAAAAAAAAAAAAAAAAAAAAAAAAAAAAAAAAAAAAAAAAAAAAAAAAAAAAAAAAAAAAAAAAAAAAAAAAAAAAAAAAAAAAAAAAAAAAAAAAAAAAAAAAAAAAAAAAAAAAAAAAAAAAAAAAAAAAAAAAAAAAAAAAAAAAAAAAAAAAAAAAAAAAAAAAAAAAAAAAAAAAAAAAAAAAAAAAAAAAAAAAAAAAAAAAAAAAAAAAAAAAAAAAAAAAAAAAAAAAAAAAAAAAAAAAAAAAAAAAAAAAAAAAAAAAAAAAAAAAAAAAAAAAAAAAAAAAAAAAAAAAAAAAAAAAAAAAAAAAAAAAAAAAAAAAAAAAAAAAAAAAAAAAAAAAAAAAAAAAAAAAAAAAAAAAAAAAAAAAAAAAAAAAAAAAAAAAAAAAAAAAAAAAAAAAAAAAAAAAAAAAAAAAAAAAAAAAAAAAAAAAAAAAAAAAAAAAAAAAAAAAAAAAAAAAAAAAAAAAAAAAAAAAAAAAAAAAAAAAAAAAAAAAAAAAAAAAAAAAAAAAAAAAAAAAAAAAAAAAAAAAAAAAAAAAAAAAAAAAAAAAAAAAAAAAAAAAAAAAAAAAAAAAAAAAAAAAAAAAAAAAAAAAAAAAAAAAAAAAAAAAAAAAAAAAAAAAAAAAAAAAAAAAAAAAAAAAAAAAAAAAAAAAAAAAAAAAAAAAAAAAAAAAAAAAAAAAAAAAAAAAAAAAAAAAAAAAAAAAAAAAAAAAAAAAAAAAAAAAAAAAAAAAAAAAAAAAAAAAAAAAAAAAAAAAAAAAAAAAAAAAAAAAAAAAAAAAAAAAAAAAAAAAAAAAAAAAAAAAAAAAAAAAAAAAAAAAAAAAAAAAAAAAAAAAAAAAAAAAAAAAAAAAAAAAAAAAAAAAAAAAAAAAAAAAAAAAAAAAAAAAAAAAAAAAAAAAAAAAAAAAAAAAAAAAAAAAAAAAAAAAAAAAAAAAAAAAAAAAAAAAAAAAAAAAAAAAAAAAAAAAAAAAAAAAAAAAAAAAAAAAAAAAAAAAAAAAAAAAAAAAAAAAAAAAAAAAAAAAAAAAAAAAAAAAAAAAAAAAAAAAAAAAAAAAAAAAAAAAAAAAAAAAAAAAAAAAAAAAAAAAAAAAAAAAAAAAAAAAAAAAAAAAAAAAAAAAAAAAAAAAAAAAAAAAAAAAAAAAAAAAAAAAAAAAAAAAAAAAAAAAAAAAAAAAAAAAAAAAAAAAAAAAAAAAAAAAAAAAAAAAAAAAAAAAAAAAAAAAAAAAAAAAAAAAAAAAAAAAAAAAAAAAAAAAAAAAAAAAAAAAAAAAAAAAAAAAAAAAAAAAAAAAAAAAAAAAAAAAAAAAAAAAAAAAAAAAAAAAAAAAAAAAAAAAAAAAAAAAAAAAAAAAAAAAAAAAAAAAAAAAAAAAAAAAAAAAAAAAAAAAAAAAAAAAAAAAAAAAAAAAAAAAAAAAAAAAAAAAAAAAAAAAAAAAAAAAAAAAAAAAAAAAAAAAAAAAAAAAAAAAAAAAAAAAAAAAAAAAAAAAAAAAAAAAAAAAAAAAAAAAAAAAAAAAAAAAAAAAAAAAAAAAAAAAAAAAAAAAAAAAAAAAAAAAAAAAAAAAAAAAAAAAAAAAAAAAAAAAAAAAAAAAAAAAAAAAAAAAAAAAAAAAAAAAAAAAAAAAAAAAAAAAAAAAAAAAAAAAAAAAAAAAAAAAAAAAAAAAAAAAAAAAAAAAAAAAAAAAAAAAAAAAAAAAAAAAAAAAAAAAAAAAAAAAAAAAAAAAAAAAAAAAAAAAAAAAAAAAAAAAAAAAAAAAAAAAAAAAAAAAAAAAAAAAAAAAAAAAAAAAAAAAAAAAAAAAAAAAAAAAAAAAAAAAAAAAAAAAAAAAAAAAAAAAAAAAAAAAAAAAAAAAAAAAAAAAAAAAAAAAAAAAAAAAAAAAAAAAAAAAAAAAAAAAAAAAAAAAAAAAAAAAAAAAAAAAAAAAAAAAAAAAAAAAAAAAAAAAAAAAAAAAAAAAAAAAAAAAAAAAAAAAAAAAAAAAAAAAAAAAAAAAAAAAAAAAAAAAAAAAAAAAAAAAAAAAAAAAAAAAAAAAAAAAAAAAAAAAAAAAAAAAAAAAAAAAAAAAAAAAAAAAAAAAAAAAAAAAAAAAAAAAAAAAAAAAAAAAAAAAAAAAAAAAAAAAAAAAAAAAAAAAAAAAAAAAAAAAAAAAAAAAAAAAAAAAAAAAAAAAAAAAAAAAAAAAAAAAAAAAAAAAAAAAAAAAAAAAAAAAAAAAAAAAAAAAAAAAAAAAAAAAAAAAAAAAAAAAAAAAAAAAAAAAAAAAAAAAAAAAAAAAAAAAAAAAAAAAAAAAAAAAAAAAAAAAAAAAAAAAAAAAAAAAAAAAAAAAAAAAAAAAAAAAAAAAAAAAAAAAAAAAAAAAAAAAAAAAAAAAAAAAAAAAAAAAAAAAAAAAAAAAAAAAAAAAAAAAAAAAAAAAAAAAAAAAAAAAAAAAAAAAAAAAAAAAAAAAAAAAAAAAAAAAAAAAAAAAAAAAAAAAAAAAAAAAAAAAAAAAAAAAAAAAAAAAAAAAAAAAAAAAAAAAAAAAAAAAAAAAAAAAAAAAAAAAAAAAAAAAAAAAAAAAAAAAAAAAAAAAAAAAAAAAAAAAAAAAAAAAAAAAAAAAAAAAAAAAAAAAAAAAAAAAAAAAAAAAAAAAAAAAAAAAAAAAAAAAAAAAAAAAAAAAAAAAAAAAAAAAAAAAAAAAAAAAAAAAAAAAAAAAAAAAAAAAAAAAAAAAAAAAAAAAAAAAAAAAAAAAAAAAAAAAAAAAAAAAAAAAAAAAAAAAAAAAAAAAAAAAAAAAAAAAAAAAAAAAAAAAAAAAAAAAAAAAAAAAAAAAAAAAAAAAAAAAAAAAAAAAAAAAAAAAAAAAAAAAAAAAAAAAAAAAAAAAAAAAAAAAAAAAAAAAAAAAAAAAAAAAAAAAAAAAAAAAAAAAAAAAAAAAAAAAAAAAAAAAAAAAAAAAAAAAAAAAAAAAAAAAAAAAAAAAAAAAAAAAAAAAAAAAAAAAAAAAAAAAAAAAAAAAAAAAAAAAAAAAAAAAAAAAAAAAAAAAAAAAAAAAAAAAAAAAAAAAAAAAAAAAAAAAAAAAAAAAAAAAAAAAAAAAAAAAAAAAAAAAAAAAAAAAAAAAAAAAAAAAAAAAAAAAAAAAAAAAAAAAAAAAAAAAAAAAAAAAAAAAAAAAAAAAAAAAAAAAAAAAAAAAAAAAAAAAAAAAAAAAAAAAAAAAAAAAAAAAAAAAAAAAAAAAAAAAAAAAAAAAAAAAAAAAAAAAAAAAAAAAAAAAAAAAAAAAAAAAAAAAAAAAAAAAAAAAAAAAAAAAAAAAAAAAAAAAAAAAAAAAAAAAAAAAAAAAAAAAAAAAAAAAAAAAAAAAAAAAAAAAAAAAAAAAAAAAAAAAAAAAAAAAAAAAAAAAAAAAAAAAAAAAAAAAAAAAAAAAAAAAAAAAAAAAAAAAAAAAAAAAAAAAAAAAAAAAAAAAAAAAAAAAAAAAAAAAAAAAAAAAAAAAAAAAAAAAAAAAAAAAAAAAAAAAAAAAAAAAAAAAAAAAAAAAAAAAAAAAAAAAAAAAAAAAAAAAAAAAAAAAAAAAAAAAAAAAAAAAAAAAAAAAAAAAAAAAAAAAAAAAAAAAAAAAAAAAAAAAAAAAAAAAAAAAAAAAAAAAAAAAAAAAAAAAAAAAAAAAAAAAAAAAAAAAAAAAAAAAAAAAAAAAAAAAAAAAAAAAAAAAAAAAAAAAAAAAAAAAAAAAAAAAAAAAAAAAAAAAAAAAAAAAAAAAAAAAAAAAAAAAAAAAAAAAAAAAAAAAAAAAAAAAAAAAAAAAAAAAAAAAAAAAAAAAAAAAAAAAAAAAAAAAAAAAAAAAAAAAAAAAAAAAAAAAAAAAAAAAAAAAAAAAAAAAAAAAAAAAAAAAAAAAAAAAAAAAAAAAAAAAAAAAAAAAAAAAAAAAAAAAAAAAAAAAAAAAAAAAAAAAAAAAAAAAAAAAAAAAAAAAAAAAAAAAAAAAAAAAAAAAAAAAAAAAAAAAAAAAAAAAAAAAAAAAAAAAAAAAAAAAAAAAAAAAAAAAAAAAAAAAAAAAAAAAAAAAAAAAAAAAAAAAAAAAAAAAAAAAAAAAAAAAAAAAAAAAAAAAAAAAAAAAAAAAAAAAAAAAAAAAAAAAAAAAAAAAAAAAAAAAAAAAAAAAAAAAAAAAAAAAAAAAAAAAAAAAAAAAAAAAAAAAAAAAAAAAAAAAAAAAAAAAAAAAAAAAAAAAAAAAAAAAAAAAAAAAAAAAAAAAAAAAAAAAAAAAAAAAAAAAAAAAAAAAAAAAAAAAAAAAAAAAAAAAAAAAAAAAAAAAAAAAAAAAAAAAAAAAAAAAAAAAAAAAAAAAAAAAAAAAAAAAAAAAAAAAAAAAAAAAAAAAAAAAAAAAAAAAAAAAAAAAAAAAAAAAAAAAAAAAAAAAAAAAAAAAAAAAAAAAAAAAAAAAAAAAAAAAAAAAAAAAAAAAAAAAAAAAAAAAAAAAAAAAAAAAAAAAAAAAAAAAAAAAAAAAAAAAAAAAAAAAAAAAAAAAAAAAAAAAAAAAAAAAAAAAAAAAAAAAAAAAAAAAAAAAAAAAAAAAAAAAAAAAAAAAAAAAAAAAAAAAAAAAAAAAAAAAAAAAAAAAAAAAAAAAAAAAAAAAAAAAAAAAAAAAAAAAAAAAAAAAAAAAAAAAAAAAAAAAAAAAAAAAAAAAAAAAAAAAAAAAAAAAAAAAAAAAAAAAAAAAAAAAAAAAAAAAAAAAAAAAAAAAAAAAAAAAAAAAAAAAAAAAAAAAAAAAAAAAAAAAAAAAAAAAAAAAAAAAAAAAAAAAAAAAAAAAAAAAAAAAAAAAAAAAAAAAAAAAAAAAAAAAAAAAAAAAAAAAAAAAAAAAAAAAAAAAAAAAAAAAAAAAAAAAAAAAAAAAAAAAAAAAAAAAAAAAAAAAAAAAAAAAAAAAAAAAAAAAAAAAAAAAAAAAAAAAAAAAAAAAAAAAAAAAAAAAAAAAAAAAAAAAAAAAAAAAAAAAAAAAAAAAAAAAAAAAAAAAAAAAAAAAAAAAAAAAAAAAAAAAAAAAAAAAAAAAAAAAAAAAAAAAAAAAAAAAAAAAAAAAAAAAAAAAAAAAAAAAAAAAAAAAAAAAAAAAAAAAAAAAAAAAAAAAAAAAAAAAAAAAAAAAAAAAAAAAAAAAAAAAAAAAAAAAAAAAAAAAAAAAAAAAAAAAAAAAAAAAAAAAAAAAAAAAAAAAAAAAAAAAAAAAAAAAAAAAAAAAAAAAAAAAAAAAAAAAAAAAAAAAAAAAAAAAAAAAAAAAAAAAAAAAAAAAAAAAAAAAAAAAAAAAAAAAAAAAAAAAAAAAAAAAAAAAAAAAAAAAAAAAAAAAAAAAAAAAAAAAAAAAAAAAAAAAAAAAAAAAAAAAAAAAAAAAAAAAAAAAAAAAAAAAAAAAAAAAAAAAAAAAAAAAAAAAAAAAAAAAAAAAAAAAAAAAAAAAAAAAAAAAAAAAAAAAAAAAAAAAAAAAAAAAAAAAAAAAAAAAAAAAAAAAAAAAAAAAAAAAAAAAAAAAAAAAAAAAAAAAAAAAAAAAAAAAAAAAAAAAAAAAAAAAAAAAAAAAAAAAAAAAAAAAAAAAAAAAAAAAAAAAAAAAAAAAAAAAAAAAAAAAAAAAAAAAAAAAAAAAAAAAAAAAAAAAAAAAAAAAAAAAAAAAAAAAAAAAAAAAAAAAAAAAAAAAAAAAAAAAAAAAAAAAAAAAAAAAAAAAAAAAAAAAAAAAAAAAAAAAAAAAAAAAAAAAAAAAAAAAAAAAAAAAAAAAAAAAAAAAAAAAAAAAAAAAAAAAAAAAAAAAAAAAAAAAAAAAAAAAAAAAAAAAAAAAAAAAAAAAAAAAAAAAAAAAAAAAAAAAAAAAAAAAAAAAAAAAAAAAAAAAAAAAAAAAAAAAAAAAAAAAAAAAAAAAAAAAAAAAAAAAAAAAAAAAAAAAAAAAAAAAAAAAAAAAAAAAAAAAAAAAAAAAAAAAAAAAAAAAAAAAAAAAAAAAAAAAAAAAAAAAAAAAAAAAAAAAAAAAAAAAAAAAAAAAAAAAAAAAAAAAAAAAAAAAAAAAAAAAAAAAAAAAAAAAAAAAAAAAAAAAAAAAAAAAAAAAAAAAAAAAAAAAAAAAAAAAAAAAAAAAAAAAAAAAAAAAAAAAAAAAAAAAAAAAAAAAAAAAAAAAAAAAAAAAAAAAAAAAAAAAAAAAAAAAAAAAAAAAAAAAAAAAAAAAAAAAAAAAAAAAAAAAAAAAAAAAAAAAAAAAAAAAAAAAAAAAAAAAAAAAAAAAAAAAAAAAAAAAAAAAAAAAAAAAAAAAAAAAAAAAAAAAAAAAAAAAAAAAAAAAAAAAAAAAAAAAAAAAAAAAAAAAAAAAAAAAAAAAAAAAAAAAAAAAAAAAAAAAAAAAAAAAAAAAAAAAAAAAAAAAAAAAAAAAAAAAAAAAAAAAAAAAAAAAAAAAAAAAAAAAAAAAAAAAAAAAAAAAAAAAAAAAAAAAAAAAAAAAAAAAAAAAAAAAAAAAAAAAAAAAAAAAAAAAAAAAAAAAAAAAAAAAAAAAAAAAAAAAAAAAAAAAAAAAAAAAAAAAAAAAAAAAAAAAAAAAAAAAAAAAAAAAAAAAAAAAAAAAAAAAAAAAAAAAAAAAAAAAAAAAAAAAAAAAAAAAAAAAAAAAAAAAAAAAAAAAAAAAAAAAAAAAAAAAAAAAAAAAAAAAAAAAAAAAAAAAAAAAAAAAAAAAAAAAAAAAAAAAAAAAAAAAAAAAAAAAAAAAAAAAAAAAAAAAAAAAAAAAAAAAAAAAAAAAAAAAAAAAAAAAAAAAAAAAAAAAAAAAAAAAAAAAAAAAAAAAAAAAAAAAAAAAAAAAAAAAAAAAAAAAAAAAAAAAAAAAAAAAAAAAAAAAAAAAAAAAAAAAAAAAAAAAAAAAAAAAAAAAAAAAAAAAAAAAAAAAAAAAAAAAAAAAAAAAAAAAAAAAAAAAAAAAAAAAAAAAAAAAAAAAAAAAAAAAAAAAAAAAAAAAAAAAAAAAAAAAAAAAAAAAAAAAAAAAAAAAAAAAAAAAAAAAAAAAAAAAAAAAAAAAAAAAAAAAAAAAAAAAAAAAAAAAAAAAAAAAAAAAAAAAAAAAAAAAAAAAAAAAAAAAAAAAAAAAAAAAAAAAAAAAAAAAAAAAAAAAAAAAAAAAAAAAAAAAAAAAAAAAAAAAAAAAAAAAAAAAAAAAAAAAAAAAAAAAAAAAAAAAAAAAAAAAAAAAAAAAAAAAAAAAAAAAAAAAAAAAAAAAAAAAAAAAAAAAAAAAAAAAAAAAAAAAAAAAAAAAAAAAAAAAAAAAAAAAAAAAAAAAAAAAAAAAAAAAAAAAAAAAAAAAAAAAAAAAAAAAAAAAAAAAAAAAAAAAAAAAAAAAAAAAAAAAAAAAAAAAAAAAAAAAAAAAAAAAAAAAAAAAAAAAAAAAAAAAAAAAAAAAAAAAAAAAAAAAAAAAAAAAAAAAAAAAAAAAAAAAAAAAAAAAAAAAAAAAAAAAAAAAAAAAAAAAAAAAAAAAAAAAAAAAAAAAAAAAAAAAAAAAAAAAAAAAAAAAAAAAAAAAAAAAAAAAAAAAAAAAAAAAAAAAAAAAAAAAAAAAAAAAAAAAAAAAAAAAAAAAAAAAAAAAAAAAAAAAAAAAAAAAAAAAAAAAAAAAAAAAAAAAAAAAAAAAAAAAAAAAAAAAAAAAAAAAAAAAAAAAAAAAAAAAAAAAAAAAAAAAAAAAAAAAAAAAAAAAAAAAAAAAAAAAAAAAAAAAAAAAAAAAAAAAAAAAAAAAAAAAAAAAAAAAAAAAAAAAAAAAAAAAAAAAAAAAAAAAAAAAAAAAAAAAAAAAAAAAAAAAAAAAAAAAAAAAAAAAAAAAAAAAAAAAAAAAAAAAAAAAAAAAAAAAAAAAAAAAAAAAAAAAAAAAAAAAAAAAAAAAAAAAAAAAAAAAAAAAAAAAAAAAAAAAAAAAAAAAAAAAAAAAAAAAAAAAAAAAAAAAAAAAAAAAAAAAAAAAAAAAAAAAAAAAAAAAAAAAAAAAAAAAAAAAAAAAAAAAAAAAAAAAAAAAAAAAAAAAAAAAAAAAAAAAAAAAAAAAAAAAAAAAAAAAAAAAAAAAAAAAAAAAAAAAAAAAAAAAAAAAAAAAAAAAAAAAAAAAAAAAAAAAAAAAAAAAAAAAAAAAAAAAAAAAAAAAAAAAAAAAAAAAAAAAAAAAAAAAAAAAAAAAAAAAAAAAAAAAAAAAAAAAAAAAAAAAAAAAAAAAAAAAAAAAAAAAAAAAAAAAAAAAAAAAAAAAAAAAAAAAAAAAAAAAAAAAAAAAAAAAAAAAAAAAAAAAAAAAAAAAAAAAAAAAAAAAAAAAAAAAAAAAAAAAAAAAAAAAAAAAAAAAAAAAAAAAAAAAAAAAAAAAAAAAAAAAAAAAAAAAAAAAAAAAAAAAAAAAAAAAAAAAAAAAAAAAAAAAAAAAAAAAAAAAAAAAAAAAAAAAAAAAAAAAAAAAAAAAAAAAAAAAAAAAAAAAAAAAAAAAAAAAAAAAAAAAAAAAAAAAAAAAAAAAAAAAAAAAAAAAAAAAAAAAAAAAAAAAAAAAAAAAAAAAAAAAAAAAAAAAAAAAAAAAAAAAAAAAAAAAAAAAAAAAAAAAAAAAAAAAAAAAAAAAAAAAAAAAAAAAAAAAAAAAAAAAAAAAAAAAAAAAAAAAAAAAAAAAAAAAAAAAAAAAAAAAAAAAAAAAAAAAAAAAAAAAAAAAAAAAAAAAAAAAAAAAAAAAAAAAAAAAAAAAAAAAAAAAAAAAAAAAAAAAAAAAAAAAAAAAAAAAAAAAAAAAAAAAAAAAAAAAAAAAAAAAAAAAAAAAAAAAAAAAAAAAAAAAAAAAAAAAAAAAAAAAAAAAAAAAAAAAAAAAAAAAAAAAAAAAAAAAAAAAAAAAAAAAAAAAAAAAAAAAAAAAAAAAAAAAAAAAAAAAAAAAAAAAAAAAAAAAAAAAAAAAAAAAAAAAAAAAAAAAAAAAAAAAAAAAAAAAAAAAAAAAAAAAAAAAAAAAAAAAAAAAAAAAAAAAAAAAAAAAAAAAAAAAAAAAAAAAAAAAAAAAAAAAAAAAAAAAAAAAAAAAAAAAAAAAAAAAAAAAAAAAAAAAAAAAAAAAAAAAAAAAAAAAAAAAAAAAAAAAAAAAAAAAAAAAAAAAAAAAAAAAAAAAAAAAAAAAAAAAAAAAAAAAAAAAAAAAAAAAAAAAAAAAAAAAAAAAAAAAAAAAAAAAAAAAAAAAAAAAAAAAAAAAAAAAAAAAAAAAAAAAAAAAAAAAAAAAAAAAAAAAAAAAAAAAAAAAAAAAAAAAAAAAAAAAAAAAAAAAAAAAAAAAAAAAAAAAAAAAAAAAAAAAAAAAAAAAAAAAAAAAAAAAAAAAAAAAAAAAAAAAAAAAAAAAAAAAAAAAAAAAAAAAAAAAAAAAAAAAAAAAAAAAAAAAAAAAAAAAAAAAAAAAAAAAAAAAAAAAAAAAAAAAAAAAAAAAAAAAAAAAAAAAAAAAAAAAAAAAAAAAAAAAAAAAAAAAAAAAAAAAAAAAAAAAAAAAAAAAAAAAAAAAAAAAAAAAAAAAAAAAAAAAAAAAAAAAAAAAAAAAAAAAAAAAAAAAAAAAAAAAAAAAAAAAAAAAAAAAAAAAAAAAAAAAAAAAAAAAAAAAAAAAAAAAAAAAAAAAAAAAAAAAAAAAAAAAAAAAAAAAAAAAAAAAAAAAAAAAAAAAAAAAAAAAAAAAAAAAAAAAAAAAAAAAAAAAAAAAAAAAAAAAAAAAAAAAAAAAAAAAAAAAAAAAAAAAAAAAAAAAAAAAAAAAAAAAAAAAAAAAAAAAAAAAAAAAAAAAAAAAAAAAAAAAAAAAAAAAAAAAAAAAAAAAAAAAAAAAAAAAAAAAAAAAAAAAAAAAAAAAAAAAAAAAAAAAAAAAAAAAAAAAAAAAAAAAAAAAAAAAAAAAAAAAAAAAAAAAAAAAAAAAAAAAAAAAAAAAAAAAAAAAAAAAAAAAAAAAAAAAAAAAAAAAAAAAAAAAAAAAAAAAAAAAAAAAAAAAAAAAAAAAAAAAAAAAAAAAAAAAAAAAAAAAAAAAAAAAAAAAAAAAAAAAAAAAAAAAAAAAAAAAAAAAAAAAAAAAAAAAAAAAAAAAAAAAAAAAAAAAAAAAAAAAAAAAAAAAAAAAAAAAAAAAAAAAAAAAAAAAAAAAAAAAAAAAAAAAAAAAAAAAAAAAAAAAAAAAAAAAAAAAAAAAAAAAAAAAAAAAAAAAAAAAAAAAAAAAAAAAAAAAAAAAAAAAAAAAAAAAAAAAAAAAAAAAAAAAAAAAAAAAAAAAAAAAAAAAAAAAAAAAAAAAAAAAAAAAAAAAAAAAAAAAAAAAAAAAAAAAAAAAAAAAAAAAAAAAAAAAAAAAAAAAAAAAAAAAAAAAAAAAAAAAAAAAAAAAAAAAAAAAAAAAAAAAAAAAAAAAAAAAAAAAAAAAAAAAAAAAAAAAAAAAAAAAAAAAAAAAAAAAAAAAAAAAAAAAAAAAAAAAAAAAAAAAAAAAAAAAAAAAAAAAAAAAAAAAAAAAAAAAAAAAAAAAAAAAAAAAAAAAAAAAAAAAAAAAAAAAAAAAAAAAAAAAAAAAAAAAAAAAAAAAAAAAAAAAAAAAAAAAAAAAAAAAAAAAAAAAAAAAAAAAAAAAAAAAAAAAAAAAAAAAAAAAAAAAAAAAAAAAAAAAAAAAAAAAAAAAAAAAAAAAAAAAAAAAAAAAAAAAAAAAAAAAAAAAAAAAAAAAAAAAAAAAAAAAAAAAAAAAAAAAAAAAAAAAAAAAAAAAAAAAAAAAAAAAAAAAAAAAAAAAAAAAAAAAAAAAAAAAAAAAAAAAAAAAAAAAAAAAAAAAAAAAAAAAAAAAAAAAAAAAAAAAAAAAAAAAAAAAAAAAAAAAAAAAAAAAAAAAAAAAAAAAAAAAAAAAAAAAAAAAAAAAAAAAAAAAAAAAAAAAAAAAAAAAAAAAAAAAAAAAAAAAAAAAAAAAAAAAAAAAAAAAAAAAAAAAAAAAAAAAAAAAAAAAAAAAAAAAAAAAAAAAAAAAAAAAAAAAAAAAAAAAAAAAAAAAAAAAAAAAAAAAAAAAAAAAAAAAAAAAAAAAAAAAAAAAAAAAAAAAAAAAAAAAAAAAAAAAAAAAAAAAAAAAAAAAAAAAAAAAAAAAAAAAAAAAAAAAAAAAAAAAAAAAAAAAAAAAAAAAAAAAAAAAAAAAAAAAAAAAAAAAAAAAAAAAAAAAAAAAAAAAAAAAAAAAAAAAAAAAAAAAAAAAAAAAAAAAAAAAAAAAAAAAAAAAAAAAAAAAAAAAAAAAAAAAAAAAAAAAAAAAAAAAAAAAAAAAAAAAAAAAAAAAAAAAAAAAAAAAAAAAAAAAAAAAAAAAAAAAAAAAAAAAAAAAAAAAAAAAAAAAAAAAAAAAAAAAAAAAAAAAAAAAAAAAAAAAAAAAAAAAAAAAAAAAAAAAAAAAAAAAAAAAAAAAAAAAAAAAAAAAAAAAAAAAAAAAAAAAAAAAAAAAAAAAAAAAAAAAAAAAAAAAAAAAAAAAAAAAAAAAAAAAAAAAAAAAAAAAAAAAAAAAAAAAAAAAAAAAAAAAAAAAAAAAAAAAAAAAAAAAAAAAAAAAAAAAAAAAAAAAAAAAAAAAAAAAAAAAAAAAAAAAAAAAAAAAAAAAAAAAAAAAAAAAAAAAAAAAAAAAAAAAAAAAAAAAAAAAAAAAAAAAAAAAAAAAAAAAAAAAAAAAAAAAAAAAAAAAAAAAAAAAAAAAAAAAAAAAAAAAAAAAAAAAAAAAAAAAAAAAAAAAAAAAAAAAAAAAAAAAAAAAAAAAAAAAAAAAAAAAAAAAAAAAAAAAAAAAAAAAAAAAAAAAAAAAAAAAAAAAAAAAAAAAAAAAAAAAAAAAAAAAAAAAAAAAAAAAAAAAAAAAAAAAAAAAAAAAAAAAAAAAAAAAAAAAAAAAAAAAAAAAAAAAAAAAAAAAAAAAAAAAAAAAAAAAAAAAAAAAAAAAAAAAAAAAAAAAAAAAAAAAAAAAAAAAAAAAAAAAAAAAAAAAAAAAAAAAAAAAAAAAAAAAAAAAAAAAAAAAAAAAAAAAAAAAAAAAAAAAAAAAAAAAAAAAAAAAAAAAAAAAAAAAAAAAAAAAAAAAAAAAAAAAAAAAAAAAAAAAAAAAAAAAAAAAAAAAAAAAAAAAAAAAAAAAAAAAAAAAAAAAAAAAAAAAAAAAAAAAAAAAAAAAAAAAAAAAAAAAAAAAAAAAAAAAAAAAAAAAAAAAAAAAAAAAAAAAAAAAAAAAAAAAAAAAAAAAAAAAAAAAAAAAAAAAAAAAAAAAAAAAAAAAAAAAAAAAAAAAAAAAAAAAAAAAAAAAAAAAAAAAAAAAAAAAAAAAAAAAAAAAAAAAAAAAAAAAAAAAAAAAAAAAAAAAAAAAAAAAAAAAAAAAAAAAAAAAAAAAAAAAAAAAAAAAAAAAAAAAAAAAAAAAAAAAAAAAAAAAAAAAAAAAAAAAAAAAAAAAAAAAAAAAAAAAAAAAAAAAAAAAAAAAAAAAAAAAAAAAAAAAAAAAAAAAAAAAAAAAAAAAAAAAAAAAAAAAAAAAAAAAAAAAAAAAAAAAAAAAAAAAAAAAAAAAAAAAAAAAAAAAAAAAAAAAAAAAAAAAAAAAAAAAAAAAAAAAAAAAAAAAAAAAAAAAAAAAAAAAAAAAAAAAAAAAAAAAAAAAAAAAAAAAAAAAAAAAAAAAAAAAAAAAAAAAAAAAAAAAAAAAAAAAAAAAAAAAAAAAAAAAAAAAAAAAAAAAAAAAAAAAAAAAAAAAAAAAAAAAAAAAAAAAAAAAAAAAAAAAAAAAAAAAAAAAAAAAAAAAAAAAAAAAAAAAAAAAAAAAAAAAAAAAAAAAAAAAAAAAAAAAAAAAAAAAAAAAAAAAAAAAAAAAAAAAAAAAAAAAAAAAAAAAAAAAAAAAAAAAAAAAAAAAAAAAAAAAAAAAAAAAAAAAAAAAAAAAAAAAAAAAAAAAAAAAAAAAAAAAAAAAAAAAAAAAAAAAAAAAAAAAAAAAAAAAAAAAAAAAAAAAAAAAAAAAAAAAAAAAAAAAAAAAAAAAAAAAAAAAAAAAAAAAAAAAAAAAAAAAAAAAAAAAAAAAAAAAAAAAAAAAAAAAAAAAAAAAAAAAAAAAAAAAAAAAAAAAAAAAAAAAAAAAAAAAAAAAAAAAAAAAAAAAAAAAAAAAAAAAAAAAAAAAAAAAAAAAAAAAAAAAAAAAAAAAAAAAAAAAAAAAAAAAAAAAAAAAAAAAAAAAAAAAAAAAAAAAAAAAAAAAAAAAAAAAAAAAAAAAAAAAAAAAAAAAAAAAAAAAAAAAAAAAAAAAAAAAAAAAAAAAAAAAAAAAAAAAAAAAAAAAAAAAAAAAAAAAAAAAAAAAAAAAAAAAAAAAAAAAAAAAAAAAAAAAAAAAAAAAAAAAAAAAAAAAAAAAAAAAAA
>JAQZCD010000375.1:5561006-5588506 GCA_030864225.1 Capsicum baccatum var. pendulum | reverse complement strand
CCCCCCCCCCCCCCCCTCCCCCCCCCCCTCCCCCCCCCCCCCCCCCCCCCCCCCTCCCCCCCCCCCCCCCCCCCCCCCCCCCCCCCTCCCCCCCCCCCCCCCCCCCCCCCCCCCCCCCCCCCCCCCCCCCCCCCCCCCCCCCCCCCCCCCCCCCCCCCCCCCCCCCCCCCCCCCCCCCCCCCCCCCCCCCCCCCCCCCCCCACCCCCCCCCCCCCCCCCACCCCCCCCCCCCCCCCCCCCCCCCCCCCCCCCCCCCCCCCCCCCCCCCCCCCCCCCCCCCCCCCCCCCCCCCCCCCCCCCCCCCTCCCCCCCCCCCCCCCCCCCCCCCCCCCCCCCCCCCCCCCCCCCCTCCCCCCCCCCCCCCCCCCCCCCCCCCCCCCCCCCCCCCCCCCCCCCCCCCCCCCCCCCCCCCCCCCCCCCCCCCCCCCCCCCCCCCCCCCCCCCCCCCCCCCCCTCCCCCCCCCCCCCCCCCCCCCCCCCCCCCCCCCCCCCCCCCTCCCCCCCCCCCCCCCCCCCCCCCCCCCCCCCCCCCCCCCCCCCCCCCCCTCCCCCCCCCCCCCCCCCCCCCCCCCCCCCCCCCCCCCCCCCCCCCCCCCCCCCCCCCCCCCCCCCCCCCCCCCCTCCCCCCCCCCCCCCCCCCCCCCCCCCCCCCCCCCCCCCCCCCCCCCCCCCCCCCCCCCCCCCCCCCCCCCCCCCCCCCCTCCCCCCCCCCCCCCCCCCCCCCCCCCCCCCCCCCCCCCCCCCCCCCCCCCCCCCCCCCCCCCCCCCCCCCCCCCCCCCCCCCCCCCCCCCCCCCCCCCCCCCCCCCCCCCCCCCCCCCCCCCCCCCCCCCCCCCCCCCCCCCCCCCCCCCCCCCCCCCCCCCCCCCCCTCCCCCCCCCCCCCCCCCCCCCCCCCCCCCCCCCCCCCCCCCCCCCCCCCCCCCCCCCCCCCCCCCCCCCCCCCCCCCCCCCCCCCCCCCCCCCCCCCCCCCCCCCCCCCCCCCCCCCCTCCCCCCCCCCCCCCCCCCCCCCCCCCCCCCCCCCCCCCCCCCCCCCCCCCCCCCCCCCCCCCCCCCCCCCCCCCCCCCCCCCCCCCCCCCCCCCCCCCCCCCCCCCCCCCCCCCCCCCCCCTCCCCCCCCCCCCCCCCCCCCCCCCCCCCCCCCCCCTCCCCCCCCCCCCCCCCCCCCCCCCCCCCCCCCCCCCCCCCCCCCCCCCCCCCCCCCCCCCCCCCCCCCCCCCCCCCCCCCCCCCCCCCCCCCCCCCCCCCCCCCCCCCCCCCCCCCCCCCCCCCCCCCCCCCCCCCCCCCCCCCCCCCCCCCCCCCCCCCCCCCCCCCCCCCCCCCCCCCCCCCCCCCCCCCCCCCCCCCCCCCTCCCCCCCCCCCCCCCCCCCCCCCCCCCCCCCCCCCCCCCCCCCCCCCCCCCCTCCCCCCCCCCCCCCCCCCCCCCCCCCCCCCCCCCCCCCCCCCCCCCCCCCCCCCCCCCCCCCCCCCCCCCCCCCCCCCCCCCCCCCCCCCCCCCCCCCCCCCCCCCCCCCCCCCCCCCCCCCCCCCCCCCCCCACCCCCCCCCCCCCCCCCCCCCCCCCCCCCCCCCCCCCCCCCCCCCCCCCCCCCCCCCCCCCCCCCCCCCCCCCCCCCCCCCCCCCCCCCCCCCCCCCCCCCCCCCCCCCCCCCCCCCCCCCCCCCCCCACCCCCCCCCCCCCCCCCCCCCCCCCCCCCCCCCCCCCCCCCCCCCCCCCCCCCCCCCCCCCCCCCCCCCCCCCCCCCCCCCCCCCCCCCCCCCCCCCCCCCCCCCCCCCCCCCCCCCCCCCCCCCCCCCCCCCCCCCCCCCCCCCCCCCCCCCCCCCCCCCCCCCCCCCCCCCCCCCCCCCCCCCCCCCCCCCCCCCCCCCCCCCCCCCCCCCCCCCCCCCCCCCCCCCCCCCCCCCCCCCCCCCCCCCCCCCCCCCCCCCCCCCCCCCCCCTCCCCCCCCCCCCCCCCCCCCCCCCCCCCCCCCCCCCCCCCCCCCCCCCCCCCCCCCCCCCCCCCCCCCCCACCCCCCCCCCCCCCCCCCCCCCCCCCCCCCCCCCCTCCCCCCCCCCCCCCCCCCCCCCCCCCCCCCCCCCCCCCCCCCCCCCCCCCCCTCCCCCCCCCCCCCCCCCCCCCCCCCCCCCCCCCCCCCCCCCCCCCCCCCCCCCCCCCCCCCCCCCCCCTCCCCCCCCCCCCCCCCCCCCCCCCCCCCCCCCCCCCCCCCCCCCCCCCCCCCCCCCCCCCCCCCCCCCCCCCCCCCCCCCCCCCCCCCCCCCCCCCCCCCCCCCCCCCCCCCCCCCCCCCCCCCCCCCCCCCCCCCCCCCCCACCCCCCCCCCCCCCCCCCCCCCCCCCCCCCCCCCCCCCCCCCCCCCCCCCCCCCCCCCCCCCCCCCCCCCCCCCCCCCCCCCCCCCCCCCCCCCCCCCCCCCCCTCCCCCCCCCCCCCCCCCCCTCCCCCCCCCCCCCCCCCCCCCCCCCCCCCCCCCCCCCCCCCCCCCCCCCCCCCCCCCCCCCCCCCCCCCCCCCCCCCCCCCCCCCCCCCCCCCCCCCCCCCCCCCCCCCCCCCCCCCCCCCCCCCCCCCCCCCCCCCCCCCCCCCCCCCCCCCCCCCCCCCCCCCCCCCCCCCCCCCCCCCCCCCCCCCCCCCCCCCCCCCCCCCCCCCCCCCCCCCCCCCCCCCCCCCCCCCCCCCCCCCCCCCCCCCCCCCCCCCCCCCCCCCCCCCCCCCCCCCCCCCCCCCTCCCCCCCCCCCCCCCCCCCCCCCCCCCCCCCCCCCCCCCCCCCCCCCCCCCCCCCCCCACCCCCCCCCCCCCCCCCCCCCCCCCCCCCCCCCCCCCCCCCCCCCCCCCCCCCCCCCCCCCCCCCCCCCCCCCCCCCCCCCCCCCCCCCCCCCCCCCCCCCCCCCCCCTCCCCCCCCCCCCCCCCCCCCCCCCCCCCCCCCCCCCCCCCCCCCCCCCCCCCCCCCCCCCCCCCCCCCCCCCCCCCCCCCCCCCCCCCCTCCCCCCCCCCCCCCCCCCCCCCCCCCCCCCCCCCCCCCCCCCCCCCCCCCCCCCCCCCCCCCCCCCCCCCCCCCCCCCCCCCCCCCCCCCCCCCCCCCCCCCCCCCCCCCCCCCCCCCCCCCCCCCCCCCCCCCCCCCCCCCCCCCCCCCCCCCCCCCCCCCCCCCCCCCCCCCCCCCCCCCCCCCCCCCCCCCCCCCCCCCCCCCCCCCCCCCCCCCCCCCCCCCCCCCCCCCCCCCCCCCCCCCCCCCCCCCCCCCCCCCCCCCCCCCCCCCCCCCCCCCCCCCCCCCCCCCCCCCCCCCCCCCCCCCCCCCCCCCCCCCCCCCCCCCCCCCCCCCCCCCCCCCCCCCCCCCCCCCCCCCCCCCCCCCCCCCCCCCCCACCCCCCCCCCCCCCCCCCCCCCCCCCCCCCCCCCCCCCCCCCCCCCCCCCCCCCCCCCCCCCCCCCCCCCCCCCCCCCCCCCCCCCCCCCCCCCCCCCCCCCCCCCCCCCCCCCCCCCCCCCCCCCCCCCCCCCCCCCCGCCCCCCCCCCCCCCCCCCCCCCCCCCCCCCCCCCCCCCCCCCCCCCCCCCCCCCCCCCCCCCCCCCCCCTCCCCCCCCCCCCCCCCCCCCCCCCCCCCCCCCCCCCCCTCCCCCCCCCCCCCCCCCCCCCACCCCCCCCCCCCCCCCCCCCCCCCCCCCCCCCCCCCCCCCCCCCCCCCCCCCCCCCCCCCCCCCCCCCCCCCCCCCCCCCCCCCCCCCCCCCCCCCCCCCCCCCCCCCCCCCCCCCCCCCCCCCCCCCCCCCCCCCCCCCCCCCCCCCCCCCCCCCCCCCCCCCCCCCCCCCCCCCCCCCCCCCCCCCCCCCCCCCCCCCTCCCCCCCCCCCCCCCCCCCCCCCCCCCCCCCCCCCCCCCCCCCCCCCCCCCCCCCCCCCCCCCCCCCCCCCCCCCCCCCCCCCCCCCCCCCCCCCCCCCCCCCCACCCCCCCCCCCCCCCCCCCCCCCCCCCCCCCCCCCCCCCCCCCCCCCCCCCCCCCCCCCCCCCCCCCCCCCCCCCCCCCCCCCCCCCCCCCCCCCCCCCCCCCCCCCCCCCCCCCCCCCCCCCCCCCCCCCCCCCCCCCCCCCCCCCCCCCCCCCCCCCCCCCCCCCCCCCCCCCCCCCCCCCCCCCCCCCCCCCCCCCCCCCCCCCCCCCCCCCCCCCCCCCCCCCCCCCCCCCCCCCCCCCCCCCCCCCCCCCCCCCCCCCCCCCCCCCCCCCCCCCCCCCCCCCCCCCCCCCCCCCCCCCCCCCCCCCCCCCCCCCCCCCCCCCCTCCCCCCCCCCCCCCCCCCCCCCCCCCCCCCCCCCCCCCCCCCCCCCCCCCCCCCACCCCCCCCCCCCCCCCCCCCCCCCCCCCCCCCCCCCCCCCCCCCCCCCCCCCCCCCCCCCCCCCCCCCCCCCCCCCCCCCCCCCCCCCCCCCCCCCCCCCCCCCCCCCCCCACCCCCCCCCCCCCCCCCCCCCCCCCCCCCCCCCCCCCCCCCCCCCCCCCCCCCCCCCCCCCCCCCCCCCCCCCCCCCCCCCCCCCCCCCCCCCCCCCCCCCCCCCCCCCCCCCCCCCCCCCCCCCCCCCCCCCCCCCCCCCCCCCCCCCCCCCCCCCCCCCCCCCCCCCCCCCCCCCCCCCCCCCCCCCCCCCCCCCCCCCCCCCCCCCCCCCCCCCCCCCCCCCCCCCCCCCCCCCCCCCCCCCCCCCCCCCCCCCCCCCCCCCCCCCCCCCCCCTCCCCCCCCCCCCCCCCCCCCCCCCCCCCCCCCCCCCCCCCCCCCCCCCCCCCCCCCCCCCCCCCCCCCCCCCCCCCCCCCCCCCCCCCCCCCCCCCCCCCCCCCCCCCCCCCCCCCCCCCCCCCCCCCCCCCCCCCCCCCCCCCCCCCCCCCCCCCCCCCCCCCCCCCCCCCCCCCCCCCCCCCCCCCCCCCCCCCCCCCCCCCCCTCCCCCCCCCCCCCCCCCCCCCCCCCCCCCCCCCCCCCCCCCCCCCCCCCCCCCCCCCCCCCCGCCCCCCCCCCCCCCCCCCCCCCCCCCCCCCCCCCCCCCCCCCCCCCCCCCCCCCCCCCCCCCCCCCCCCCCCCCCCCCCCCCCCCCCCCCCCCCCCCCCCCCCCCCCCCCCCCCCCCCCCCCCCCCCCCCCCCCCCCCCCCCCCCCCCCCCCCCCCCCCCCCCCCCCCCCCCCCCCCCCCCCCCCCCCCCCCCCCCCCCCCCCCCCCCCCCCCTCCCCCCCCCCCCCCCCCCCCCCCCCCCCCCCCCCCCCCCCCCCCCCCCCCCCCCCCCCCCCCCCCCCACCCCCCCCCCCCCCCCCCCCCCCCCCCCCCCCCCCCCCCCCCCCCCCCCCCCCCCCCCCCCCCCCCCCCCCCCCCCCCCCCCACCCCCCCCCCCCCCCCCCCCCCCCCCCCCTCCCCCCCCCCCCCCCCCCCCCCCCCCCCCCCCCCCCCCCCACCCCCCCCCCCCCCCCCCCCCCCCCCCCCCCCCCCCCCCCCCCCCCCCCCCCCCCCCCCCCCCCCCCCCCCACCCCCCCCCCCCCCCCCCCCCCCCCCCCCCCCCCCCCCCCTCCCCCCCCCCCCCCCCCCCCCCCCCCCCCCCCCCCCCCCCCCCCCCCCCCCCCCCCCCCCCCCCCCCCCCCCCCCCCCCCCCCCCCCACCCCCCCCCCCCCCCCCCCCCCCCCCCCCCCCCCCCCCCCCCCCCCCCCCCCCCCCCCCCCCCCCCCCCCCCCCCCCCCCCCCCCCCCCCCCCCCCCCCCCCCCCCCCCCCCCCCCCCCCCCCCCCCCCCCCCCCCCCCCCCCCCCCCCCCCCCCCCCCCCCCCCCCCCCCCCCCCCCCCCCCCCCCCCCCCCCCCCCCCCCCCCCCCCCCCCCCACCCCCCCCCCCCCCCCCCCCCCCCCCCCCCCCCCCCCCCCCCCCCCCCCCTCCCCCCCCCCCCCCCCCCCCCCCCCCCCCCCCCCCCCCCCCCCCCCCCCCCCCCCCCCCCCCCCCCCCCCCCCCCCCCCCCCCCCCCCCCCCCCCCCCCCCCCCCCCCCCCCCCCCCCCCCCCCCCCCCCCCCCCCCCCCCCCCCCCCCCCCCCCCCCCCCCCCCCCCCCCCCCCCCCCCCCCCCCCCCCCCCCCCCCCCCCCCCCCCCCCCCCCCCCCCCCCCCCCCCCCCCCCCCCCCCCCCCCCCCCCCCCCCCCCCCCCCCCCCCCCCCCCCCCCCCCCCCCCCCCCCCCCCCCCCCCCCCCCCCCCCCCCCCCCCCCCCCCCCCCCCCCCCCCCCCCCCCCCCCCCCCCCCCCCCCCCCCCCCCCCCCCCCCCCCCCCCCCCCCTCCCCCCCCCCCCCCCCCCCCCCCCCCCCCCCCCCCCCCCCCCCCCCCCCCCCCCCCCCCCCCCCCCCCCCCCCCCCCCCCCCCCCCCCCCCCCCCCCCCCCCCCCCCCCCCCCCCCCCCCCCCCCCCCCCCCCCCCCCCCCCCCCCCCCCCCCCCCCCCCCTCCCCCCCCCCCCCCCCCCCCCCCCCCCCCCCCCCCCCCCCCCCCCCACCCCCCCCCCCCCCCCCCCCCCCCCCCCCCCCCCCCCCCCCCCCCCCCCCCCCCCCCCCCCCCCCCCCCCCCCCCCCCCCCCCCCCCCCCCCCCCCCCCCCCCCCCCCCCCCCCCCCCCCCCCCCCCCCCCCCCCCCCCCCCCCCCCCCCCCCCCCCCCCCCCCCCCCCCCCCCCCCCCCCCCCCCCCCCCCCCCCCCCCCCCCCCCCCCCCCCCCCCCCCCCCCCCCCCCCCCCCCCCCCCCCCCCCCCCCCCCCCCCCCCCCCCCCCCCCCCCCCCCCCCCCCCCCCCCCCCCCCCCCCCCCCCCCCCCCCCCCCCCCCCCCCCCCCCCCCCCCCCCCCCCCCCCCCCCCCCCCCCACCCCCCCCCCCCCCCCCCCCCCCCCCCCCCCCCCCCCCCCCCCCCCCCCCCCCCCCCCCCCCCCCCCCCCCCCCCCCCCCCCCCCCCCCCCCCCCCCCCCCCCCCCCCCCCCCCCCCCCCCCCCCCCCCCCCCCCCCCCCCCCCCCCCTCCCCCCCCCCCCCCCCCCCCCCCCCCCCCCCCCCCCCCCCCCCCCCCCCCCCCCCCCCCCCCCCCCCCCCCCCCCCCCCCCCCCCCCCCCCCCCCCCCCCCCCCCCCCCCCCCCCCCCCCCCCCCCCCCCCCCCCCCCCCCCCCCCCCCCCCCCCCCCCCCCCCCCCCCCCCCCCCCCCCCCCCCCCCCCCCCCCCCCCCCCCCCCCCCCCCCCCCCCCCCCCCCCCCCCCCCCCCCCCCCCCCCCCCCCCCCCCCCCCCCCCCCCCCCCCCCCCCCCCCCCCCCCCCCCCCCCCCCCCCCCCCCCCCCCCCCCCCCCCCCCCCCCCCCCCCCCCCCCCCCCCCCCCCCCCCCCCCCCCCCCCCCCCCCCCCCCCCCCCCCCCCCCCCCCCCCCCCCCCCCCCCCCCCCCCCCCCCCCCCCCCCCCCCCCCCCCCCCCCCCCCCCCCCCCCCCCCCCCCCCCCCCCCCCCCCCCCCCCCCCCCCCCCCCCCCCCACCCCCCCCCCCCCCCCCCCCCCCCCCCCCCCCCCCCCCCCCCCCCCCCCCCCCCCCCCCCCCCCCCCCCCCCCCCCCCCCCCCCCCCCCCCCCCCCCCCCCCCCCCCCCCCCCCCCCCCCCCCCCCCCCCCCCCCCCCCCCCCCCCCCCCCCCCCCCCCCCCCCCCCCCCCCCCCCCCCCCCCCCCCCCCCCCCCCCCCCCCCCCCCCCCCCCCCCCCCCCCCCCCCCCCCCCCCCCCCCCCCCCCCCCCCCCCCCCCCCCCCCCCCCCCCCCCCCCCCCCCCCCCCCCCCCCCCCCCCCCCCCCCCCCCCCCCCCCCCCCCCCCCCCCCCCCCCCCCCCCCCCCCCCCCCCCCCCCCCCCCCCCCCCCCCCCCCCCCCCCCCCCCCCCCCCCCCCCCCCCCCCCCCCCCCCCCCCCCCCCCCCCCCCCCCCCCCCCCCCCCCCCCCCCCCCCCCCCCCCCCCCCCCCCCCCCCCCCCCCCCCCCCCCCCCCCCCCCCCCCCCCCCCCCCCCCCCCCCCCCCCCCCCCCCCCCCCCCCCCCCCCCCCCCCCCCCCCCCCCCCCCCCCCCCCCCCCCCCCCCCCCCCCCCCCCCCCCCCCCCCCCCCCCCCCCCCCCCCCCCCCCCCCCCCCCCCCCCCCCCCCCCCCCCCCCCCCCCCCCCCCCCCCCCCCCCCCCCCCCCCCCCCCCCCCCCCCCCCCCCCCCCCCCCCCCCCCCCCCCCCCCCCCCCCCCCCCCCCCCCCCCCCCCCCCCCCCCCCCCCCCCCCCCCCCCCCCCCCCCCCCCCCCCCCCCCCCCCCCCCCCCCCCCCCCCCCCCCCCCCCCCCCCCCCCCCCCCCCCCCCCCCCCCCCCCCCCCCCCCCCCCCCCCCCCCCCCCCCCCCCCCCCCACCCCCCCCCCCCCCCCCCCCCCCCCCCCCCCCCCCCCCCCCCCCCCCCCCCCCCCCCCCCCCCCCCCCCCCCCCCCCCCCCCCCCCCCCCCCCCCCCCCCCCCCCCCCCCCCCCCCCCCCCCCCCCCCCCCCCCCCCCCCCCCCCCCCCCCCCCCCCCCCCCCCCCCCCCCCCCCCCCCCCCCCCCCCCCCCCCCCCCCCCCCCCCCCCCCCCCCCCCCCCCCCCCCCCCCCCCCCCCCCCCCCCCCCCCCCCCCCCCCCCCCCCCCCCCCCCCCCCCCCCCCCCCCCCCCCCCCCCCCCCCCCCCCCCCCCCCCCCCCCCCCCCCCCCCCCCCCCCCCCCCCCCCCCCCCCCCCCCCCCCCCCCCCCCCCCCCCCCCCCCCCCCCCCCCCCCCCCCCCCCCCCCCCCCCCCCCCCCCCCCCCCCCCCCCCCCCCCCCCCCCCCCCCCCCCCCCCCCCCCCCCCCCCCCCCCCCCCCCCCCCCCCCCCCCCCCCCCCCCCCCCCCCCCCCCCCCCCCCCCCCCCCCCCCCCCCCCCCCCCCCCCCCCCCCCCCCCCCCCCCCCCCCCCCCCCCCCCCCCCCCCCCCCCCCCCCCCCCCCCCCCCCCCCCCCCCCCCCCCCCCCCCCCCCCCCCCCCCCCCCCCCCCCCCCCCCCCCCCCCCCCCCCCCCCCCCCCCCCCCCCCCCCCCCCCCCCCCCCCCCCCCCCCCCCCCCCCCCCCCCCCCCCCCCCCCCCCCCCCCCCCCCCCCCCCCCCCCCCCCCCCCCCCCCCCCCCCCCCCCCCCCCCCCCCCCCCCCCCCCCCCCCCCCCCCCCCCCCCCCCCCCCCCCCCCCCCCCCCCCCCCCCCCCCCCCCCCCCCCCCCCCCCCCCCCCCCCCCCCCCCCCCCCCCCCCCCCCCCCCCCCCCCCCCCCCCCCCCCCCCCCCCCCCCCCCCCCCCACCCCCCCCCCCCCCCCCCCCCCCCCCCCCCCCCCCCCCCCCCCCCCCCCCCCCCCCCCCCCCCCCCCCCCCCCCCCCCCCCCCCCCCCCCCCCCCCCCCCCCCCCCCCCCCCCCCCCCCCCCCCCCCCCCCCCCCCCCCCCCCCCCCCCCCCCCCCCCCCCCCCCCCCCCCCCCCCCCCCCCCCCCCCCCCCCCCCCCCCCCCCCCCCCCCCCCCCCCCCCCCCCCCCCCCCCCCCCCCCCCCCCCCCCCCCCCCCCCCCCCCCCCCCCCCCCCCCCCCCCCCCCCCCCCCCCCCCCCCCCCCCCCCCCCCCCCCCCCCCCCCCCCCCCCCCCCCCCCCCCCCCCCCCCCCCCCCCCCCCCCCCCCCCCCCCCCCCCCCCCCCCCCCCCCCCCCCCCCCCCCCCCCCCCCCCCCCCCCCCCCCCCCCCCCCCCCCCCCCCCCCCCCCCCCCCCCCCCCCCCCCCCCCCCCCCCCCCCCCCCCCCCCCCCCCCCCCACCCCCCCCCCCCCCCCCCCCCCCCCCCCCCCCCCCCCCCCCCCCCCCCCCCCCCCCCCCCCCCCCCCCCCCCCCCCCCCCCCCCCCCCCCCCCCCCCCCCCCCCCCCCCCCCCCCCCCCCCCCCCCCCCCCCCCCCCCCCCCCCCCCCCCCCCCCCCCCCCCCCCCCCCCCCCCCCCCCCCCCCCCCCCCCCCCCCCCCCCCCCCCCCCCCCCCCCCCCCCCCCCCCCCCCCCCCCCCCCCCCCCCCCCCCCCCCCCCCCCCCCCCCCCCCCCCCCCCCCCCCCCCCCCCCCCCCCCCCCCCCCCCCCCCCCCCCCCCCCCCCCCCCCCCCCCCCCCCCCCCCCCCCCCCCCCCCCCCCCCCCCCCCCCCCCCCCCCCCCCCCCCCCCCCACCCCCCCCCCCCCCCCCCCCCCCCCCCCCCCCCCCCCCCCCCCCCCCCCCCCCCCCCCCCCCCCCCCCCCCCCCCCCCCCCCCCCCCCCCCCCCCCCCCCCCCCCCCCCCCCCCCCCCCCCCCCCCCCCCCCCCCCCCCCCCCCCCCCCCCCCCCCCCCCCCCCCCCCCCCCCCCCCCCCCCCCCCCCCCCCCCCCCCCCCCCCCCCCCCCCCCCCCCCCCCCCCCCCCCCCCCCCCCCCCCCCCCCCCCCCCCCCCCCCCCCCCCCCCCCCCCCCCCCCCCCCCCCCCCCCCCCCCCCCCCCCCCCCCCCCCCCCCCCCCCCCCCCCCCCCCCCCCCCCCCCCCCCCCCCCCCCCCCCCCCCCCCCCCCCCCCCCCCCCCCCCCCCCCCCCCCCCCCCCCCCCCCCCCCCCCCCCCCCCCCCCCCCCCCCCCCCCCCCCCCCCCCCCCCCCCCCCCCCCCCCCCCCCCCCCCCCCCCCCCCCCCCCCCCCCCCCCCCCCCCCCCCCCCCCCCCCCCCCCCCCCCCCCCCCACCCCCCCCCCCCCCCCCCCCCCCCCCCCCCCCCCCCCCCCCCCCCCCCCCCCCCCCCCCCCCCCCCCCCCCCCCCCCCCCCCCCCCCCCCCCCCCCCCCCCCCCCCCCCCCCCCCCCCCCCCCCCCCCCCCCCCCCCCCCCCCCCCCCCCCCCCCCCCCCCCCCCCCCCCCCCCCCCCCCCCCCCCCCCCCCCCCCCCCCCCCCCCCCCCCCCCCCCCCCCCCCCCCCCCCCCCCCCCCCCCCCCCCCCCCCCCCCCCCCCCCCCCCCCCCCCCCCCCCCCCCCCCCCCCCCCCCCCCCCCCCCCCCCCCCCCCCCCCCCCCCCCCCCCCCCCCCCCCCCCCCCCCCCCCCCCCCCCCCCCCCCCCCCCCCCCCCCCCCCCCCCCCCCCCCCCCCCCCCCCCCCCCCCCCCCCCCCCCCCCCCCCCCCCCCCCCCCCCCCCCCCCCCCCCCCCCCCCCCCCCCCCCCCCCCCCCCCCCCCCCCCCCCCCCCCCCCCCCCCCCCCCCCCCCCCCCCCCCCCCCCCCCCCCCCCCCCCCCCCCCCCCCCCCCCCCCCCCCCCCCCCCCCCCCCCCCCCCCCCCCCCCCCCCCCCCCCCCCCCCCCCCCCCCCCCCCCCCCCCCCCCCCCCCCCCCCCCCCCCCCCCCCCCCCCCCCCCCCCCCCCCCCCCCCCCCCCCCCCCCCCCCCCCCCCCCCCCCCCCCCCCCCCCCCCCCCCCCCCCCCCCCCCCCCCCCCCCCCCCCCCCCCCCCCCCCCCCCCCCCCCCCCCCCCCCCCCCCCCCCCCCCCCCCCCCCCCCCCCCCCCCCCCCCCCCCCCCCCCCCCCCCCCCCCCCCCCCCCCCCCCCCCCCCCCCCCCCCCCCCCCCCCCCCCCCCCCCCCCCCCCCCCCCCCCCCCCCCCCCCCCCCCCCCCCCCCCCCCCCCCCCCCCCCCCCCCCCCCCCCCCCCCCCCCCCCCCCCCCCCCCCCCCCCCCCCCCCCCCCCCCCCCCCCCCCCCCCCCCCCCCCCCCCCCCCCCCCCCCCCCCCCCCCCCCCCCCCCCCCCCCCACCCCCCCCCCCCCCCCCCCCCCCCCCCCCCCCCCCCCCCCCCCCCCCCCCCCCCCCCCCCCCCCCCCCCCCCCCCCCCCCCCCCCCCCCCCCCCCCCCCCCCCCCCCCCCCCCCCCCCCCCCCCCCCCCCCCCCCCCCCCCCCCCCCCCCCCCCCCCCCCCCCCCCCCCCCCCCCCCCCCCCCCCCCCCCCCCCCCCCCCCCCCCCCCCCCCCCCCCCCCCCCCCCCCCCCCCCCCCCCCCCCCCCCCCCCCCCCCCCCCCCCCCCCCCCCCCCCCCCCCCCCCCCCCCCCCCCCCCCCCCCCCCCCCCCCCCCCCCCCCCCCCCCCCCCCCCCCCCCCCCCCCCCCCCCCCCCCCCCCCCCCCCCCCCCCCCCCCCCCCCCCCCCCCCCCCCCCCCCCCCCACCCCCCCCCCCCCCCCCCCCCCCCCCCCCCCCCCCCCCCCCCCCCCCCCCCCCCCCCCCCCCCCCCCCCCCCCCCCCCCCCCCCCCCCCCCCCCCCCCCCCCCCCCCCCCCCCCCCCCCCCCCCCCCCCCCCCCCCCCCCCCCCCCCCCCCCCCCCCCCCCCCCCCCCCCCCCCCCCCCCCCCCCCCCCCCCCCCCCCCCCCCCCCCCCCCCCCCCCCCCCCCCCCCCCCCCCCCCCCCCCCCCCCCCCCCCCCCCCCCCCCCCCCCCCCCCCCCCCCCCCCCCCCCCCCCCCCCCCCCCCCCCCCCCCCCCCCCCCCCCCCCCCCCCCCCCCCCCCCCCCCCCCCCCCCCCCCCCCCCCCCCCCCCCCCCCCCCCCCCCCCCCCCCCCCCCCCCCCCCCCCCCCCCCCCCCCCCCCCCCCCCCCCCCCCCCCCCCCCCCCCCCCCCCCCCCCCCCCCCCCCCCCCCCCCCCCCCCCCCCCCCCCCCCCCCCCCCCCCCCCCCCCCCCCCCCCCCACCCCCCCCCCCCCCCCCCCCCCCCCCCCCCCCCCCCCCCCCCCCCCCCCCCCCCCCCCCCCCCCCCCCCCCCCCCCCCCCCCCCCCCCCCCCCCCCCCCCCCCCCCCCCCCCCCCCCCCCCCCCCCCCCCCCCCCCCCCCCCCCCCCCCCCCCCCCCCCCCCCCCCCCCCCCCCCCCCCCCCCCCCCCCCCCCCCACCCCCCCCCCCCCCCCCCCCCCCCCCCCCCCCCCCCCCCCCCCCCCCCCCCCCCCCCCCCCCCCCCCCCCCCCCCCCCCCCCCCCCCCCCCCCCCCCCCCCCCCCCCCCCCCCCCCCCCCCCCCCCCCCCCCCCCCCCCCCCCCCCCCCCCCCCCCCCCCCCCCCCCCCCCCCCCCCCCCCCCCCCCCCCCCCCCCCCCCCCCCCCCCCCCCCCCCCCCCCCCCCCCCCCCCCCCCCCCCCCCCCCCCCCCCCCCCCCCCCCCCCCCCCCCCCCCCCCCCCCCCCCCCCCCCCCCCCCCCCCCCCCCCCCCCCCCCCCCCCCCCCCCCCCCCCCCCCCCCCCCCCCCCCCCCCCCCCCCCCCCCCCCCCCCCCCCCCCCCCCCCCCCCCCCCCCCCCCCCCCCCCCCCCCCCCCCCCCCCCCCCCCCCCCCCCCCCCCCCCCCCCCCCCCCCCCCCCCCCCCCCCCCCCCCCCCCCCCCCCCCCCCCCCCCCCCCCCCCCCCCCCCCCCCCCCCCCCCCCCCCCCCCCCCCCCCCCCCCCCCCCCCCCCCCCCCCCCCCCCCCCCCCCCCCACCCCCCCCCCCCCCCCCCCCCCCCCCCCCCCCCCCCCCCCCCCCCCCCCCCCCCCCCCCCCCCCCCCCCCCCCCCCCCCCCCCCCCCCCCCCCCCCCCCCCCCCCCCCCCCCCCCCCCCCCCCCCCCCCCCCCCCCCCCCCCCCCCCCCCCCCCCCCCCCCACCCCCCCCCCCCCCCCCCCCCCCCCCCCCCCCCCCCCCCCCCCCCCCCCCCCCCCCCCCCCCCCCCCCCCCCCCCCCCCCCCCCCCCCCCCCCCCCCCCCCCCCCCCCCCCCCCCCCCCCCCCCCCCCCCCCCCCCCCCCCCCCCCCCCCCCCCCCCCCCCCCCCCCCCCCCCCCCCCCCCCCCCCCCCCCCCCCCCCCCCCCCCCCCCCCCCCCCCCCCCCCCCCCCCCCCCCCCCCCCCCCCCCCCCCCCCCCCCCCCCCCCCCCCCCCCCCCCCCCCCCCCCCCCCCCCCCCCCCCCCCCCCCCCCCCCCCCCCCCCCCCCCCCCCCCCCCCCCCCCCCCCCCCCCCCCCCCCCCCCCCCCCCCCCCCCCCCCCCCCCCCCCCCCCCCCCCCCCCCCCCCCCCCCCCCCCCCCCCCCCCCCCCCCCCCCCCCCCCCCCCCCCCCCCCCCCCCCCCCCCCCCCCCCCCCCCCCCCCCCCCCCCCCCCCCCCCCCCCCCCCCCCCCCCCCCCCCCCCCCCCCCCCCCCCCCCCCCCCCCCCCCCCCCCCCCCCCCCCCCCCCCCCCCCCCCCCCCCCCCCCCCCCCCCCCCCCCCCCCCCCCCCCCCCCCCCCCCCCCCCCCCCCCCCCCCCCCCCCCCCCCCCCCCCCCCCCCCCCCCCCCCCCCCCCCCCCCCCCCCCCCCCCCCCCCCCCCCCCCCCCCCCCCCCCCACCCCCCCCCCCCCCCCCCCCCCCCCCCCCCCCCCCCCCCCCCCCCCCCCCCCCCCCCCCCCCCCCCCCCCCCCCCCCCCCCCCCCCCCCCCCCCCCCCCCCCCCCCCCCCCCCCCCCCCCCCCCCCCCCCCCCCCCCCCCCCCCCCCCCCCCCCCCCCCCCCCCCCCCCCCCCCCCCCCCCCCCCCCCCCCCCCCCCCCCCCCCCCCCCCCCCCCCCCCCCCCCCCCCCCCCCCCCCCCCCCCCCCCCCCCCCCCCCCCCCCCCCCCCCCCCCCCCCCCCCCCCCCCCCCCCCCCCCCCCCCCCCCCCCCCCCCCCCCCCCCCCCCCCCCCCCCCCCCCCCCCCCCCCCCCCCCCCCCCCACCCCCCCCCCCCCCCCCCCCCCCCCCCCCCCCCCCCCCCCCCCCCCCCCCCCCCCCCCCCCCCCCCCCCCCCCCCCCCCCCCCCCCCCCCCCCCCCCCCCCCCCCCCCCCCCCCCCCCCCCCCCCCCCCCCCCCCCCCCCCCCCCCCCCCCCCCCCCCCCCCCCCACCCCCCCCCCCCCCCCCCCCCCCCCCCCCCCCCCCCCCCCCCCCCCCCCCCCCCCCCCCCCCCCCCCCCCCCCCCCCCCCCCCCCCCCCCCCCCCCCCCCCCCCCCCCCCCCCCCCCCCCCCCCCCCCCCCCCCCCCCCCCCCCCCCCCCCCCCCCCCCCCCCCCCCCCCCCCCCCCCCCCCCCCCCCCCCCCCCCCCCCCCCCCCCCCCCCCCCCCCCCCCCCCCCCCCCCCCCCCCCCCCCCCCCCCCCCCCCCCCCCCCCCCCCCCCCCCCCCCCCCCCCCCCCCCCCCCCCCCCCCCCCCCCCCCCCACCCCCCCCCCCCCCCCCCCCCCCCCCCCCCCCCCCCCCCCCCCCCCCCCCCCCCCCCCCCCCCCCCCCCCCCCCCCCCCCCCCCCCCCCCCCCCCCCCCCCCCCCCCCCCCCCCCCCCCCCCCCCCCCCCCCCCCCCCCCCCCCCCCCCCCCCCCCCCCCCCCCCCCCCCCCCCCCCCCCCCCCCCCCCCCCCCCCCCCCCCCCCCCCCCCCCCCCCCCACCCCCCCCCCCCCCCCCCCCCCCCCCCCCCCCCCCCCCCCCCCCCCCCCCCCCCCCCCCCCCCCCCCCCCCCCCCCCCCCCCCCCCCCCCCCCCCCCCCCCCCCCCCCCCCCCCCCCCCCCCCCCCCCCCCCCCCCCCCCCCCCCCCCCCCCCCCCCCCCCCCCCCCCCCCCCCCCCCCCCCCCCCCCCCCCCCCCCCCCCCCCCCCCCCCCCCCCCCCCCCCCCCCCCCCCCCCCCCCCCCCCCCCCCCCCCCCCCCCCCCCCCCCCCCCCCCCCCCCCCCCCCCCCCCCCCCCCCCCCCCCCCCCCCCCCCCCCCCCCCCCCTCCCCCCCCCCCCCCCCCCCCCCCCCCCCCCCCCCCCCCCCCCCCCCCCCCCCCCCCCCCCCCCCCCCCCCCCCCCCCCCCCCCCCCCCCCCCCCCCCCCCCCCCCCCCCCCCCCCCCCCCCCCCCCCCCCCCCCCCCCCCCCCCCCCCCCCCCCCCCCCCCCCCCCCCCCCCCCCCCCCCCCCCCCCCCCCCCCCCCCCCCCCCCCCCCCCCCCCCCCCCCCCCCCCCCCCCCCCCCCCCCCCCCCCCCCCCCCCCCCCCCCCCCCCCCCCCCCCCCCCCCCCCCCCCCCCCCCCCCCCCCCCCCCCCCCCCCCCCCCCCCCCCCCCCCCCCCCCCCCCCCCCCCCCCCCCCCCCCCCCCCCCCCCCCCCCCCCCCCCCCCCCCCCCCCCCCCCCCCCCCCCCCCCCCCCCCCCCCCCCCCCCCCCCCCCCCCCCCCCCCCCCCCCCCCCCCCCCCCCCCCCCCCCCCCCCCCCCCCCCCCCCCCCCCCCCCCCCCCCCCCCCCCCCCCCCCCCCCCCCCCCCCCCCCCCCCCCCCCCCCCCCCCCCCCCCCCCCCCCCCCCCCCCCCCCCCCCCCCCCCCCCCCCCCCCCCCCCACCCCCCCCCCCCCCCCCCCCCCCCCCCCCCCCCCCCCCCCCCCCCCCCCCCCCCCCCCCCCCCCCCCCCCCCCCCCCCCCCCCCCCCCCCCCCCCCCCCCCCCCCCCCCCCCCCCCCCCCCCCCCCCCCCCCCCCCCCCCCCCCCCCCCCCCCCCCCCCCCCCCCCCCCCCCCCCCCCCCCCCCCCCCCCCCCCCCCCCCCCCCCCCCCCCCCCCCCCCCCCCCCCCCCCCCCCCCCCCCCCCCCCCCCCCCCCCCCCCCCCCCCCCCCCCCCCCCCCCCCCCCCCCCCCCCCCCCCCCCCCCCCCCCCCCCCCCCCCCCCCCCCCCCCCCCCCCCCCCCCCCCCCCCCCCCCCCCCCCCCCCCCCCCCCCCCCCCCCCCCCCCCCCCCCCCCCCCCCCCCCCCCCCCCCCCCCCCCCCCCCCCCCCCCCCCCCCCCCCCCCCCCCCCCCCCCCCCCCCCCCCCCCCCCCCCCCCCCCCCCCCCCCCCCCCCCCCCCCCCCCCCCCCCCCCCCCCCCCCCCCCCCCCCCCCCCCCCCCCACCCCCCCCCCCCCCCCCCCCCCCCCCCCCCCCCCCCCCCCCCCCCCCCCCCCCCCCCCCCCCCCCCCCCCCCCCCCCCCCCCCCCCCCCCCCCCCCCCCCCCCCCCCCCCCCCCCCCCCCCCCCCCCCCCCCCCCCCCCCCCCCCCCCCCCCCCCCCCCCCCCCCCCCCCCCCCCCCCCCCCCCCCCCCCCCCCCCCCCCCCCCCCCCCCCCCCCCCCCCCCCCCCCCCCCCCCCCCCCCCCCCCCCCCCCCCCCCCCCCCCCCCCCCCCCCCCCCCCCCCCCCCCCCCCCCCCCCCCCCCCCCCCCCCCCCCCCCCCCCCCCCCCCCCCCCCCCCCCCCCCCCCCCCCCCCCCCCCCCCCCCCCCCCCCCCCCCCCCCCCCCCCCCCCCCCCCCCCCCCCCCCCCCCCCCCCCCCCCCCCCCCCCCCCCCCCCCCCCCCCCCCCACCCCCCCCCCCCCCCCCCCCCCCCCCCCCCCCCCCCCCCCCCCCCCCCCCCCCCCCCCCCCCCCCCCCCCCCCCCCCCCCCCCCCCCCCCCCCCCCCCCCCCCCCCCCCCCCCCCCCCCCCCCCCCCCCCCCCCCCCCCCCCCCCCCCCCCCCCCCCCCCCCCCCCCCCCCCCCCCCCCCCCCCCCCCCCCCCCCCCCCCCCCCCCCCCCCCCCCCCCCCCCCCCCCCCCCCCCCCCCCCCCCCCCCCCCCCCCCCCCCCCCCCCCCCCCCCCCCCCCCCCCCCCCCCCCCCCCCCCCCCCCCCCCCCCCCCCCCCCCCCCCCCCCCCCCCCCCCCCCCCCCCCCCCCCACCCCCCCCCCCCCCCCCCCCCCCCCCCCCCCCCCCCCCCCCCCCCCCCCCCCCCCCCCCCCCCCCCCCCCCCCCCCCCCCCCCCCCCCCCCCCCCCCCCCCCCCCCCCCCCCCCCCCCCCCCCCCCCCCCCCCCCCCCCCCCCCCCCCCCCCCCACCCCCCCCCCCCCCCCCCCCCCCCCCCCCCCCCCCCCCCCCCCCCCCCCCCCCCCCCCCCCCCCCCCCCCCCCCCCCCCCCCCCCCCCCCCCCCCCCCCCCCCCCCCCCCCCCCCCCCCCCCCCCCCCCCCCCCCCCCCCCCCCCCCCCCCCCCCCCCCCCCCCCCCCCCCCCCCCCCCCCCCCCCCCCCCCCCCCCCCCCCCCCCCCCCCCCCCCCCCCCCCCCCCCCCCCCCCCCCCCCCCCCCCCCCCCCCCCACCCCCCCCCCCCCCCCCCCCCCCCCCCCCCCCCCCCCCCCCCCCCCCCCCCCCCCCCCCCCACCCCCCCCCCCCCCCCCCCCCCCCCCCCCCCCCCCCCCCCCCCCCCCCCCCCCCCCCCCCCCCCCCCCCCCCCCCCCCCCCCCCCCCCCCCCCCCCCCCCCCCCCCCCCCCCCCCCCCCCCCCCCCCCCCCCCCCCCCCCCCCCCCCCCCCCCCCCCCCCCCCCCCCCCCCCCCCCCCCCCCCCCCCCCCCCCCCCCCCCCCCCCCCCCCCCCCCCCCCCCCCCCCCCCCCCCCCCCCCCCCCCCCCCCCCCCCCCCCCCCCCCCCCCCCCCCCCCCCCCCCCCCCCCCCCCCCCCCCCCCCCCCCCCCCCCCCCCCCCCCCCCCCCCCCCCCCCCCCCCCCCACCCCCCCCCCCCCCCCCCCCCCCCCCCCCCCCCCCCCCCCCCCCCCCCCCCCCCCCCCCCCCCCCCCCCCCCCCCCCCCCCCCCCCCCCCCCCCCCCCCCCCCCCCCCCCCCCCCCCCCCCCCCCCCCCCCCCCCCCCCCCCCCCCCCCCCCCCCCCCCCCCCCCCCCCCCCCCCCCCCCCCCCCCCCCCCCCCCCCCCCCCCCCCCCCCCCCCCCCCCCCCCCCCCCCCCCCCCCCCCCCCCCCCCCCCCCCCCCCCCCCCCCCCCCCCCCCCCCCCCCCCCCCCCCCCCCCCCCCCCCCCCCCACCCCCCCCCCCCCCCCCCCCCCCCCCCCCCCCCCCCCCCCCCCCCCCCCCCCCCCCCCCCCCCCCCCCCCCCCCCCCCCCCCCCCCCCCCCCCCCCCCCCCCCCCCCCCCCCCCCCCCCCCCCCCCCCCCCCCCCCCCCCCCCCCCCCCCCCCCCCCCCCCCCCCCCCCCCCCCCCCCCCCCCCCCCCCCCCCCCCCCCCCCCCCCCCCCCCCCCCCCCCCCCCCCCCCCCCCCCCCCCCCCCCCCCCCCCCCCCCCCCCCCCACCCCCCCCCCCCCCCCCCCCCCCCCCCCCCCCCCCCCCCCCCCCCCCCCCCCCCCCCCCCCCCCCCCCCCCCCCCCCCCCCCCCCCCCCCCCCCCCCCCCCCCCCCCCCCCCCCCCCCCCCCCCCCCCCCCCCCCCCCCCCCCCCCCCCCCCCCCCCCCCCCCCCCCCCCCCCCCCCCCCCCCCCCCCCCCCCCCCCCCCCCCCCCCCCCCCCCCCCCCCCCCCCCCCCCCCCCCACCCCCCCCCCCCCCCCCCCCCCCCCCCCCCCCCCCCCCCCCCCCCCCCCCCCCCCCCCCCCCCCCCCCCCCCCCCCCCCCCCCCCCCCCCCCCCCCCCCCCCCCCCCCCCCCCCCCCCCCCCCCCCCCCCCCCCCCCCCCCCCCCCCCCCCCCCCCCCCCCCCCCCCCCCCCCCCCCCCCCCCCCCCCCCCCCCCCCCCCCCCCCCCCCCCCCCCCCCCCCCCCCCCCCCCCCCCCCCCCCCCCCCCCCCCCCCCCCCCCCCCCCCCCCCCCCCCCCCCCCCCCCCCCCCCCCCCCCCCCCCCCCCCCCCCCCCCCCCCCCCCACCCCCCCCCCCCCCCCCCCCCCCCCCCCCCCCCCCCCCCCCCCCCCCCCCCCCCCCCCCCCCCCCCCCCCCCCCCCCCCCCCCCCCCCCCCCCCCCCCCCCCCCCCCCCCCCCCCCCCCCCCCCCCCCCCCCCCCCCCCCCCCCCCCCCCCCCCCCCCCCCCCCCCCCCCCCCCCCCCCCCCCCCCCCCCCCCCCCCCCCCCCCCCCCCCCCCCCCCCCCCCCCCCCCCCCCCCCCCCCCCCCCCCCCCCCCCCCCCCCCCCCCCCCCCCCCCCCCCCCCCCCCCCCCCCCCCCCCCCCCCCCCCCCCCCCCCCCCCCCCCCCCCCCCCCCCCCCCCCCCCCCCCCCCCCCCCCCCCCCCCCCCCCCCCCCCCCCCCCCCCCCCCCCCCCCCCCCCCCCCCCCCCCCCCCCCCCCCCCCCCCCCCCCCCCCCCCCCCCCCCCCCCCCCCCCCCCCCCCCCCCCCCCCCCCCCCCCCCCCCCCCCCCCCCCCCCCCCCCCCCCCCCCCCCCCCCCCCCCCCCCCCCCCCCCCCCCCCCCCCCCCCCCCCCCCCCCCCCCCCCCCCCCCCCCCCCCCCCCCCCCCCCCCCCCCCCCCCCCCCCCCCCCCCCCCCACCCCCCCCCCCCCCCCCCCCCCCCCCCCCCCCCCCCCCCCCCCCCCCCCCCCCCCCCCCCCCCCCCCCCCCCCCCCCCCCCCCCCCCCCCCCCCCCCCCCCCCCCCCCCCCCCCCCCCCCCCCCCCCCCCCCCCCCCCCCCCCCCCCCCCCCCCCCCCCCCCCCCCCCCCCCCCCCCCCCCCCCCCCCCCCCCCCCCCCCCCCCCCCCCCCCCCCCCCCCCCCCCCCCCCCCCCCCCCCCCCCCCCCCCCCCCCCCCCCCCCCCCCCCCCCCCCCCCCCCCCCCCCCCCCCCCCCCCCCCCCCCCCCCCCCCCCCCCCCCCCCCCCCCCCCCCCCCCCCCCCCCCCCCCCCCCCCCCCCCCCCCCCCCCCCCCCCCCCCCCCCCCCCCCCCCCCCCCCCCCCCCCCCCCCCCCCCCCCCCCCCCCCCCCCCCCCCCCCCCCCCCCCCCCCCCCCCCCCCCCCCCCCCCCCCCCCCCCCCCCCCCCCCCCCCCCCCCCCCCCCCCCCCCCCCCCCCCCCCCCCCCCCCCCCCCCCCCTCCCCCCCCCCCCCCCCCCCCCCCCCCCCCCCCCCCCCCCCCCCCCCCCCCCCCCCCCCCCCCCCCCCCCCCCACCCCCCCCCCCCCCCCCCCCCCCCCCCCCCCCCCCCCCCCCCCCCCCCCCCCCCCCCCCCCCCCCCCCCCCCCCCCCCACCCCCCCCCCCCCCCCCCCCCCCCCCCCCCCCCCCCCCCCCCCCCCCCCCCCCCCCCCCCCCCCCCCCCCCCCCCCCCCCCCCCCCCCCCCCCCCCCACCCCCCCCCCCCCCCCCCCCCCCCCCCCCCCCCCCCCCCCCCCCCCCCCCCCCCCCCCCCCCCCCCCCCCCCCCCCCCCCCCCCCCCCCCCCCCCCCCCCCCCCCCCCCCCCCCCCCCCCCCCCCCCCCCCCCCCCCCCCCCCCCCCCCCCCCCCCCCCCCCCCCCCCCCCCCCCCCCCCCCCCCCCCCCCCCCCCCCCCCCCCCCCCCCCCCCCCCCCCCCCCCCCCCCCCCCCCCCCCCCCCCCCCCCCCCCCCCCCCCCCCCCCCCCCCCCCCCCCCCCCCCCCCCCCCCCCCCCCCCCCCCCCCCCCCCCCCCCCCCCCCCCCCCCCCCCCCCCCCCCCCCCCCCCCCCCCCCCCCCCCCCCCCCCCCCCCCCCCCCCCCCCCCCCCCCCCCCCCCCCCCCCCCCCCCCCCCCCCCCCCCCCCCCCCCCCCCCCCCCCCCCCCCCCCCCCCCCCCCCCCCCCCCCCCCCCCCCCCCCCCCCCCCCCCCCCCCCCCCCCCCCCCCCCCCCCCCCCCCCCCCCCCCCCCCCCCCCCCCCCCCCCCCCCCCCCCCCCCCCCCCCCCCCCCCCCCCCCCCCCCCCCCCCCCCCCCCCCCCCCCCCCCCCCCCCCCCCCCCCCCCCCCCCCCCCCCCCCCCCCCCCCCCCCCCCCCCCCCCCCCCCCCCCCCCCCCCCCCCCCCCCCCCCCCCCCCCCCCCACCCCCCCCCCCCCCCCCCCCCCCCCCCCCCCCCCCCCCCCCCCCCCCCCCCCCCCCCCCCCCCCCCCCCCCCCCCCCCCCCCCCCCCCCCCCCCCCCCCCCCCCCCCCCCCCCCCCCCCCCCCCCCCCCCCCCCCCCCCCCCCCCCCCCCCCCCCCCCCCCCCCCCCCCCCCCCCCCCCCCCCCCCCCCCCCCCCCCCCCCCCCCCCCCCCCCCCCCCCCCCCCCCCCCCCCCCCCTCCCCCCCCCCCCCCCCCCCCCCCCCCCCACCCCCCCCCCCCCCCCCCCCCCCCCCCCCCCCCCCCCCCCCCCCCCCCCCCCCCCCCCCCCCCCCCCCCCCCCCCCCCCCCCCCCCCCCCCCCCCCCCCCCCCCCCCCCCCCCCCCCCCCCCCCCCCCCCCCCCCCCCCCCCCCCCCCCCCCCCCCCCCCCCCCCCCCCCCCCCCCCCCCCCCCCCCCCCCCCCCCCCCCCCCCCCCCCCCCCCCCCCCCCCCCCCCCCCCCCCCCCCCCCCCCCCCCCCCCCCCCCCCCCCCCCCCCCCCCCCCCCCCCCCCCCCCCCCCCCCCCCCCCCCCCCCCCCCCCCCCCCCCCCCCCCCCCCCCCCCCCCCCCCCCCCCCCCCCCCCCCCCCCCCCCCCCCCCCCCCCCCCCCCCCCCCCCCCCCCCCCCCCCCCCCCCCCCCCCCCCCCCCCCCCCCCCCCCCCCCCCCCCCCCCCCCCCCCCCCCCCCCCCCCCCCCCCCCCCCCCCCCCCCCCCCCCCCCCCCCCCCCCCCCCCCCCCCCCCCCCCCCCCCCCCCCCCCCCCCCCCCCCCCCCCCCCCCCCCCCCCCCCCCCCCCCCCCCCCCCCCCCCCCCCCCCCCCCCCCCCCCCCCCCCCACCCCCCCCCCCCCCCCCCCCCCCCCCCCCCCCCCCCCCCCCCCCCCCCCCCCCCCCCCCCCCCTCCCCCCCCCCCCCCCCCCCCCCCCCCCCCCCCCCCCCCCCCCCCCCCCCCCCCCCCCCCCCCCCCCCCCCCCCCCCCCCCCCCCCCCCCCCCCCCCCCCCCCCCCCCCCCCCCCCCCCCCCCCCCCCCCCCCCCCCCCCCCCCCCCCCCCCCCCCCCCCCCCCCCCCCCCCCCCCCCCCCCCCCCCCCCCCCCCCCCCCCCCCCCCCCCCCCCCCCCCCCCCCCCCCCCCCCCCCCCCCCCCCCCCCCCCCCCCCCCCCCCCCCCCCCCCCCCACCCCCCCCCCCCCCCCCCCCCCCCCCCCCCCCCCCCCCCCCCCCCCCCCCCCCCCCCCCCCCCCCCCCCCCCCCCCCCCCCCCCCCCCCCCCCCCCCCCCCCCCCCCCCCCCCCCCCCCCCCCCCCCCCCCCCCTCCCCCCCCCCCCCCCCCCCCCCCCCCCCCCCCCCCCCCCCCCCCCCCCCCCCCCCCCCCCCCCCCCCCCCCCCCCCCCCCCCCCCCCCCCCCCCCCCCCCCCCCCCCCCCCCCCCCCCCCCCCCCCCCCCCCCCCCCCCCCCCCCCCCCCCCCCCCCCCCCCCCCCCCCCCCCCCCCCCCCCCCCCCCCCCCCCCCCCCCCCCCCCCCCCCCCCCCCCCCCCCCCCCCCCCCCCCCCCCCCCCCCCCCCCCCCCCCCCCCCCCCCCCCCCCCCCCCCCCCCCCCCCCCCCCCCCCCCCCCCCCCCCCCCCCCCCCCCCCCCCCCCCCCCCCCCCCCCCCCCCCCCCCCCCCCCCCCCCCCCCCCCCCCCCCCCCCCCCCCCCCCCCCCCCCCCCCCCCCCCCCCCCCCCCCCCCCCCCCCCCCCCCCCCCCCCCCCCCCCCCCCCCCCCCCCCCCCCCCCCCCCCCCCCCCCCCCCCCCCCCCCCCCCCCCCCCCCCTCCCCCCCCCCCCCCCCCCCCCCCTCCCCCCCCCCCCCCCCCCCCCCCCCCCCCCCCCCCCCCCCCCCCCCCCCCCCCCCCCCCCCCCCCCCCCCCCCCCCCCCCCCCCCCCCCCCCCCTCCCCCCCCCCCCCCCCCCCCCCCCCCCCCCCCCCCCCCCCCCCCCCCCCCCCCCCCCCCCCCCCCCCCCCCCCCCCCCCCCCCCCCCCCCCCCCCCCCCCCCCCCCCCCCCCCCCCCCCCCCCCCCCCCCCCCCCCCCCCCCCCCCCCCCCCCCCCCCCCCCCCCCCCCCCCCCCCCCCCCCCCCCCCCCCCCCCCCCCCCCCCCCCCCCCCCCCCCCCCCCCCCCCCCCCCCCCCCCCCCCCCCCCCCCCCCCCCCCCCCCCCCCCCCCCCCCCCCCCCCCCCCCCCCCCCCCCCCCCCCCCCCCCCCCCCCCCCCCCCCCCCCCCCCTCCCCCCCCCCCCCCCCCCCCCCCCCCCCCCCCCCCCCCCCCCCCCCCCCCCCCCCCCCCCCCCCCCCCCCCCCCCCCCCCCCCCCCCCCCTCCCCCCCCCCCCCCCCCCCCCCCCCCCCCCCCCCCCCCCCCCCCCCCCCCCCCCCCCCCCCCCCCCCCCCCCCCCCCCCCCCCCCCCCCCCCCCCCCCCCCCCCCCCCCCCCCCCCCCCCCCCCCCCCCCCCCCCCCCCCCCCCCCCCCCCCCCCCCCCCCCCCCCCCCCCCCCCCCCCCCCCCCCCCCCCCCCCCCCCCCCCCCCCCCCCCCCCCCCCCCCCCCCCCCCCCCCCCCCCCCCCCCCCCCCCCCCCCCCCCCCCCCCCCCCCCCCCCCCCCCCCCCCCCCCCCCCCCCCCCCCCCCCCCCCCCCCCCCCCCCCCCCCCCCCCCCCCCCCCCCCCCCCCCCCCCCCCCCCCCCCCCCCCCCCCCCCCCCCCCCCCCCCCCCCCCCCCCCCCCCCCCCCCCCCCCCCCCCCCCCCCCCCCCCCCCCCACCCCCCCCCCCCCCCCCCCCCCCCCCCCCCCCCCCCCCCCCCCCCCCCCCCCCCCCCCCCCCCCCCCCCCCCCCCCCCCCCCCCCCCCCCCCCCCCCCCCCCCCCCCCCCCCCCCCCCCCCCCCCCCCCCCCCCCCCCCCCCCCCCCCCCCCCCCCCCCCCCCCCCCCCCCCCCCCCCCCCCCCCCCCCCCCCCCCCCCCCCCCCCCCCCCCCCCCCCCCCCCCCCCCCCCCCCCCCCCCCCCCCCCCCCCCCCCCCCCCCCCCCCCCCCCCCCCCCCCCCCCCCCCCCCCCCCCCCCCCCCCCCCCCCCCCCCCCCCCCCCCCCCCCCCCCCCCCCCCCCCCCCCCCCCCCCCCCCCCCCCCCCCCCCCCCCCCCCCCCCCCCCCCCCCCCCCCCCCCCCCCCCCCCCCCCCCCCCCCCCCCCCCCCCCCCCCCCCCCCCCCCCCCCCCCCCCCCCCCCCCCCCCCCCCCCCCCCCCCCCCCCCCCCCCCCCCCCCCCCCCCCCACCCCCCCCCCCCCCCCCCCCCCCCCCCCCCCCCCCCCCCCCCCCCCCCCCCCCCCCCCCCCCCCCCCCCCCCCCCCCCCCCCCCCCCCCCCCCCCCCCCCCCCCCCCCCCCCCCCCCCCCCCCCCCCCCCCCCCCCCCCCCCCCCCCCCCCCCCCCCCCCCCCCCCCCCCCCCCCCCCCCCCCCCCCCCCCCCCCCCCCCCCCCCCCCCCCCCCCCCCCCCCCCCCCCCCCCCCCCCCCCCCCCCCCCCCCCCCCCCCCCCCCCCCCCCCCCCCCCCCCCCCCCCCCCCCCCCCCCCCCCCCCCCCCCCCCCCCCCCCCCCCCCCCCCCCCCCCCCCCCCCCCCCCCCCCCCCCCCCCCCCCCCCCCCCCCCCCCCCCCCCCCCCCCCCCCCCCCCCCCCCCCCCCCCCCCCCCCCCACCCCCCCCCCCCCCCCCCCCCCCCCCCCCCCCCCCCCCCCCCCCCCCCCCCCCCCCCCCCCCCCCCCCCCCCCCCCCCCCCCCCCCCCCCCCCCCCCCCCCCCCCCCCCCCCCCCCCCCCCCCCCCCCCCCCCCCCCCCCCCCCCCCCCCCCCCCCCCCCCCCCCCCCCCCCCCCCCCCCCCCCCCCCCCCCCCCCCCCCCCCCCCCCCCCCCCCCCCCCCCCCCCCCCCCCCCCCCCCCCCCCCCCCCCCCCCCCCCCCCCCCCCCCCCCCCCCCCCCCCCCCCCCCCCCCCCCCCCCCCCCCCCCCCCCCCCCCCCCCCCCCCCCCCCCCCCCCCCCCCCCCCCCCCCCCCCCCCCCCCCCCCCCCCCCCCCCCCCCCCCCCCCCCCCCCCCCCCCCCCCCCCCCCCCCCCCCCCCCCCCCCACCCCCCCCCCCCCCCCCCCCCCCCCCCCCCCCCCCCCCCCCCCCCCCCCCCCCCCCCCCCCCCCCCCCCCCCCCCCCCCCCCCCCCCCCCCCCACCCCCCCCCCCCCCCCCCCCCCCCCCCCCCCCCCCCCCCCCCCCCCCCCCCCCCCCCCCCCCCCCCCCCCCCCCCCCCCCCCCCCCCCCCCCCCCCCCCCCCCCCCCCCCCCCCCCCCCCCCCCCCCCCCCCCCCCCCCCCCCCCCCCCCCCCCCCCCCCCCCCCCCCCCCCCCCCCCCCCCCCCCCCCCCCCCCCCCCCCCCCCCCCCCCCCCCCCCCCCCCCCCCCCCCCCCCCCCCCCCCCCCCCCCCCCCCCCCCCCCCCCCCCCCCCCCCCCCCCCCCCCCCCCCCCCCCCCCCCCCCCCCCCCCCCCCCCCCCCCCCCCCCCCCCCCCCCCCCCCCCCCCCCCCCCCCCCCCCCCCCCCCCCCCCCCCCCCCCCCCCCCCCCCCCCCCCCCCCCCCCCCCCCCCCCCCCCCCCCCCCCCCCCCCCCCCCCCCCCCCCCCCCCCCCCCCCCCCCCCCCCCCCCCCCCCCCCCCCCCCCCCCCCCCCCCCCCCCCCCCCCCCCCCCCCCCCCCCCCCCCCCCCCCCCCCCCCCCCCCCCCCCCCCCCTCCCCCCCCCCCCCCCCCCCCCCCCCCCCCCCCCCCCCCCCCCCCCCCCCCCCCCCCCCCCCCCCCCCCCCCCCCCCCCCCCCCCCCCCCCCCCCCCCCCCCCCCCCCCCCCCCCCCCCCCCCCCCCCCCCCCCCCCCCCCCCCCCCCCCCCCCCCCCCCCCCCCCCCCCCCCCCCCCCCCCCCCCCCCCCCCCCCCCCCCCCCCCCCCCCCCCCCCCCCCCCCCCCCCCCCCCCCCCCCCCCCCCCCCCCCCCCCCCCCCCCCCCCCCCCCCCCCCCCCCCCCCCCCCCCCCCCCCCCCCCCCCCCCCCCCCCCCCCCCCCCCCCCCCCCCCCCCCCCCCCCCCCCCCCCCCCCCCCCCCCCCCCCCCCCCCCCCCCCCCCCCCCCCCCCCCCCCCCCCCCCCCCCCCCCCCCCCCCCCCCCCCCCCCCCCCCCCCCCCCCCCCCCCCCCCCCCCCCCCCCCCCCCCCCCCCCCCCCCCCCCCCCCCCCCCCCCCCCCCCCCCCCCCCCCCCCCCCCCCCCCCCCCCCCCCCCCCCCCCCCCCCCCCCCCCCCCCCCCCCCCCCCCCCCCCCCCCCCCCCCCCCCCCCCCCCCCCCCCCCCCCCCCCCCCCCCCCCCCCCCCCCCCCCCCCCCCCCCCCCCCCCCCCCCCCCCCCCCCCCCCCCCCCCCCCCCCCCCCCCCCCCCCCCCCCCCCCCCCCCCCCCCCCCCCCCCCCCCCCCCCCCCCCCCCCCCCCCCCCCCCCCCCCCCCCCCCCCCCCCCCCCCCCCCCCCCCCCCCCCCCCCCCCCCCCCCCCCCCCCCCCCCCCCCCCCCCCCCCCCCCCCCCCCCCCCCCCCCCCCCCCCCCCCCCCCCCCCCCCCCCCCCCCCCCCCCCCCCCCCCCCCCCCCCCCACCCCCCCCCCCCCCCCCCCCCCCCCCCCCCCCCCCCCCCCCCCCCCCCCCCCCCCCCCCCCCCCCCCCCCCCCCCCCCCCCCCCCCCCCC
>JAQZCD010000375.1:5500448-5552948 GCA_030864225.1 Capsicum baccatum var. pendulum | reverse complement strand
CCCCCCCCCCCCCCCCCCCCCCCCCCCCCCCCCCCCCCCCCCCCCCCCCCCCCCCCACCCCCCCCCCCCCCCCCCCCCCCCCACCCCCCCCCCCCCCCCCCCCCCCCCCCCCCCCCCCCCCCCCCCCCCCCCCCCCCCCCCCCCCCCCCCCCCCCCCCCAACCCCCCCCCCCCCCCCCCCCCCCCCCCCACCCCCCCCCCCCCCCCCCCCCCCCCCCCCCCCCCCCCCCCCCCCCCCCCCCCCCCCCCCCCCCCCCCCCCCCCCCCCCCCCCCCCCCCCCCCCCCCCCCCCCCCCCCCCCCCCCCCCCCCCCCCCCCCCCCCCCCCCCCCCCCCCCCCCCCCCCCCCCCCCCCCCCCCCCCCACCCCCCCCCCCCCCCCCCCCCCCCCCCCCCCCCCCCCCCCCCCCCCCCCCCCCCCCCCCCCCCCCCCCCCCCCCCCCCCCCCCCCCCCCCCCCCCCCCCCCCCCCCCCCCCCCCCCCCCCCCCCCCCCCCCCCCCCCCCCCCCCCCACCCCCCCCCCCCCCCCCCCCCCCCCCCCCCCCCCCCCCCCCCCCCCCCCCCCCCCCCCCCCCCCCCCCCCCCCCCCCCCCCCCCCCCCCCCCCCCCCCCCCCCCCCCCCCACCCCCCCCCCCCACCCCCCCCCCCCCCCCCCCCCCCCACCCCCCCCCCCCCCCCCCCCCCCCCCCCCCACCCCCCCCCCCCCCCCCCCCCCCCCCCCCCCCCCCCCCCCCCCCCCCCCCCCCCCCCCCCCCCCCCCCCCCCCCCCCCCCCCCCCCCCCCCCCCCCCCCCCCCCCCCCCCACCCCCCCCCCCCCCCCCCCCCCCCCCCCCCCCCCCCCCCCCCCCCCCCCCCCCCCCCCCCCCCCCCACCCCCCCCCCCCCCCCCCCCCCCCCCCCCCCCCCCCCCCCCCCCCCCCCCCCCCCCCCCCCCACCCCCCCCCCCCCCCCCCCCCCCCCCCCACCCCCCCCCCCCCCCCCCCCCCCCCCCCCCCCCCACCCCCCCCCCCCCCCCCCCCCCCCCCCCCCCCCCCCCCCCCCCCCCCCCCCCCCCCCCCCCCCCCCCCCCCCCCCCCCCCCCCCCCCCCCCCCCCCCCCCCCCCCCCCCCCCCCCCCCCCCCCCCCCCCCCCCCCCCCCCCCCCCCCCCCCCCCCCCCCCCCACCCCCCCCCCCCCCCCCCCCCCCCCCCCCCCCCCCCCCCCCCCCCCCCCCCCCCCCCCCCCCCCCCCCCCCCCCCCCCCCCCCCCCCCCCCCCCCCCCCCCCCCCCCCCCCCCCCCCCCCCCCCCCCCCCCCCCCCCCCCCCCCCCCCCCCCCCCCCCCCCCCCCCCCCCCCCCCCCCCCCCCCCCCCCCCCCCCCCCCCCCCCCCCCCCCCCCCCCCCCCCCCCCCCCCCCCACCCCCCCCCCCCCCCCCCCCCCCCCCCCCCCCCCCCCCCCCCCCCCCCCCCCCCCCCCCCCCCCCCCCCCCCCCCCCCCCCCCCCCCCCCCCCCCCCCCCCCCCACCCCCCCCCCCCCCCCCCCCCCCCCCCCCCCCCCCCCCCCCCCCCCCCCCCCCCCCCCCCCCCCCCCCCCCCCCCCCCCCCCCCCCCCCCCCCCCCCCCCCCCCCCCCCCCCCCCCCCCCCCCCCCCCCCCCCCCCCCCCCCCCCCCCCCCCCCCCCCCCACCCCCCCCCCCCCCCCCCCCCCCCCCCCCCCCCCCCCCCCCCCCCCCCCCCCCCCCCCCCCCCCCCCCCCCCCCCCCCCCCCCCCCCCCCCCCCCCCCCCCCCCCCCCCCCCCCCCCCCCCCCCCCCCCCCCCCCCCCCCCCCCCCCCCCCCCCCCCCCCCCCCCCCCCCCCCCCCCCCCCCCCCCCCCCCCCCCCCCCCCCCCCCCCCCCCCCCCCCCCCCCCCCCCCCCCCCCCCCCCCCCCCCCCCCCCCCCCCCCCCCCCCCCCCCCCCCCCCCCCCCCCCCCCCCCCCCCCCCCCCCCCCCCCCCCCCCCCCCCCCCCCCCCCCCCCCCCCCCCCCCCCCCCCCCCCCCCCCCCCCCCCCCCCCCCCCCCCCCCCCCCCCCCCCCCCCCCCCCCCCCCCCCCCCCCCCCCCCCCCCCCCCCCCCCCCCCCCCCCCCCCCCCCCCCCCCCCCCCCCCCCCCCCCCCCCCCCCCCCCCCCCCCCCCCCCCCCCCCCCCCCCCCCCCCCCCCCCCCCCCCCCCCCCCCCCCCCCCCCCCCCCCCCCCCCCCCCCCCCCCCCCCCCCCCCCCCCCCCCCCCCCCCCCCCCCCCCCCCCCCCCCCCCCCCCCCCCCCCCCCCCCCCCCCCCCCCCCCCCCCCCCCCCCCCCCCCCCCCCCCCCCCCCCCCCCCCCCCCCCCCCCCCCCCCCCCCCCCCCCCCCCCCCCCCCCCCCCCCCCCCCCCCCCCCCCCCCCCCCCCCCCCCCCCCCCCCCCCCCCCCCCCCCCCCCCCCCCCCCCCCCCCCCCCCCCCCCCCCCCCCCCCCCCCCCCCCCCCCCCCCCCCCCCCCCCCCCCCCCCCCCCCCCCCCCCCCCCCCCCCCCCCCCCCCCCCCCCCCCCCCCCCCCCCCCCCCCCCCCCCCCCCCCCCCCCCCCCCCCCCCCCCCCCCCCCCCCCCCCCCCCCCCCCCCCCCCCCCCCCCCCCCCCCCCCCCCCCCCCCCCCCCCCCCCCCCCCCCCCCCCCCCCCCCCCCCCCCCCCCCCCCCCCCCCCCCCCCCCCCCCCCCCCCCCCCCCCCCCCCCCCCCCCCCCCCCCCCCCCCCCCCCCCCCCCCCCCCCCCCCCCCCCCCCCCCCCCCCCCCCCCCCCCCCCCCCCCCCCCCCCCCCCCCCCCCCCCCCCCCCCCCCCCCCCCCCCCCCCCCCCCCCCCCCCCCCCCCCCCCCCCCCCCCCCCCCCCCCCCCCCCCCCCCCCCCCCCCCCCCCCCCCCCCCCCCCCCCCCCCCCCCCCCCCCCCCCCCCCCCCCCCCCCCCCCCCCCCCCCCCCCCCCCCCCCCCCCCCCCCCCCCCCCCCCCCCCCCCCCCCCCCCCCCCCCCCCCCCCCCCCCCCCCCCCCCCCCCCCCCCCCCCCCCCCCCCCCCCCCCCCCCCCCCCCCCCCCCCCCCCCCCCCCCCCCCCCCCCCCCCCCCCCCCCCCCCCCCCCCCCCCCCCCCCCCCCCCCCCCCCCCCCCCCCCCCCCCCCCCCCCCCCCCCCCCCCCCCCCCCCCCCCCCCCCCCCCCCCCCCCCCCCCCCCCCACCCCCCCCCCCCCCCCCCCCCCCCCCCCCCCCCCCCCCCCCCCCCCCCCCCCCCCCCCCCCCCCCCCCCCCCCCCCCCCCCCCCCCCCCCCCCCCCCCCCCCCCCCCCCCCCCCCCCCCCCCCCCCCCCCCCCCCCCCCCCCCCCCCCCCCCCCCCCCCCCCCCCCCCCCCCCCCCCCCCCCCCCCCCCCCCCCCCCCACCCCACCCCCACCCCCCCCCCCCCCCCCCCCCCCCCCCCCCCCCCCCCCCCCCCCCCCCCCCCCCCCCCCCCCCCCCCCCCCCCCCCCCCCCCCCCCCCCCCCCCCCCCCCCCCCCCCCCCCCCCCCCCCCCCCCCCCCCCCCCCCCCCCCCCCCCCCCCCCCCCCCCCCCCCCCCCCCCCCCCCCCCCCCCCCCCCCCCCCCCCCCCCCCCCCCCCCCCCCCCCCCCCCCCCCCCCCCCCCCCCCCCCCCCCCCCCCCCCCCCCCCCCCCCCCCCCCCCCCCCCCCCCCCCCCCCCCCCCCCCCCCCCCCCCCCCCCCCCCCCCCCCCCCCCCCCCCCCCCCCCCCCCCCCCCCCCCCCCCCCCCCCCCCCCCCCCCCCCCCCCCCCCCCCCCCCCCCCCCCCCCCCCCCCCCCCCCCCCCCCCCCCCCCCCCCCCCCCCCCCCCCCCCCCCCCCCCCCCCCCCCCCCCCCCCCCCCCCCCCCCCCCCCCCCCCCCCCCCCCCCCCCCCCCCCCCCCCCCCCCCCCCCCCCCCCCCCCCCCCCCCCCCCCCCCCCCCCCCCCCCCCCCCCCCCCCCCCCCCCCCCCCCCCCCCCCCCCCCCCCCCCCCCCCCCCCCCCCCCCCCCCCCCCCCCCCCCCCCCCCCCCCCCCCCCCCCCCCCCCCCCCCCCCCCCCCCCCCCCCCCCCCCCCCCCCCCCCCCCCCCCCCCCCCCCCCCCCCCCCCCCCCCCCCCCCCCCCCCCCCCCCCCCCCCCCCCCCCCCCCCCCCCCCCCCCCCCCCCCCCCCCCCCCCCCCCCCCCCCCCCCCCCCCCCCCCCCCCCCCCCCCCCCCCCCCCCCCCCCCCCCCCCCCCCCCCCCCCCCCCCCCCCCCCCCCCCCCCCCCCCCCCCCCCCCCCCCCCCCCCCCCCCCCCCCCCCCCCCCCCCCCCCCCCCCCCCCCCCCCCCCCCCCCCCCCCCCCCCCCCCCCCCCCCCCCCCCCCCCCCCCCCCCCCCCCCCCCCCCCCCCCCCCCCCCCCCCCCCCCCCCCCCCCCCCCCCCCCCCCCCCCCCCCCCCCCCCCCCCCCCCCCCCCCCCCCCCCCCCCCCCCCCCCCCCCCCCCCCCCCCCCCCCCCCCCCCCCCCCCCCCCCCCCCCCCCCCCCCCCCCCCCCCCCCCCCCCCCCCCCCCCCCCCCCCCCCCCCCCCCCCCCCCCCCCCCCCCCCCCCCCCCCCCCCCCCCCCCCCCCCCCCCCCCCCCCCCCCCCCCCCCCCCCCCCCCCCCCCCCCCCCCCCCCCCCCCCCCCCCCCCCCCCCCCCCCCCCCCCCCCCCCCCCCCCCCCCCCCCCCCCCCCCCCCCCCCCCCCCCCCCCCCCCCCCCCCCCCCCCCCCCCCCCCCCCCCCCCCCCCCCCCCCCCCCCCCCCCCCCCCCCCCCCCCCCCCCCCCCCCCCCCCCCCCCCCCCCCCCCCCCCCCCCCCCCCCCCCCCCCCCCCCCCCCCCCCCCCCCCCCAAAAACCCCCCCCCCCCCCTCCCCCCCCCCCCCCCCCCCCCCCCCCCCCCCCCACCCCCCCCCCCCCCCACCCCCCCCCCCCCCCCCCCCCCCCCCCCCCCCCCCCCCCCCCCCCCCCCACCCCCCCCCCCCCCTTAGAACACCCCCCCCCCCCCCCCCCCCCCCCCCAGAGGTGAACAAGGTTCCAGTTGCCTTTATCTGCTCCTTCACCCAGGAGTGGTGCTTCTGCATTTGTTTCTGCTTCTAGTACCAACATACGCCAAAATTAGTTATATTCTCTTGCGGCTCAACATGAGTTTGAGGCATCGCCTGATGTAGTGACTAGTACGTTACAACTTTTTTCTAATAATGTGTCTTATTTACTTGATTGGGGTCCACTCTCTCTTATGTAACCCTATTTGTGGCTGTGTATGTTGTTTTGATCTCGAGGTTATTTCAGATTCTTTTTCTATTTTTACCTGGTAGGTGATTCTGTAGTTGCTAAAAGAGTCTATAGGGGTTGTGTGGTATCTGTTGGTAGTAAGGAGACTTTGGTGGATTTGTTTGAATTAGATATGGTAGATTTTGATGTTATTCTAGGGATGGATTGGTTATACTCATGCTACGCATCCTTAGATTGTCGGACCCATAAGGTTGTTTTTAAGTTCCCCGGTGAACCAGTTATTGAGTGGGAGGGTGGTTTCCTAGCTCCTAATGGAAGGTTTATGTCATATCTTAGAGCTCGAAGATTAATCTTCAAGGGGTGTCTCTATCATCTAGTTTGGGTTAAAAATTCTAACTCGAAAAGTCCTTTGTTTCATTCGGTTTTGGTGGTGAATGAGTTTCCTGAGGTCTTTTTTGATGAACTTCTTGGTGTTCCCCTGGATAGGGAGATTGAGTTTGGGATTGATTTGGTTCCAAACACTTCCAATATCTATTCCTCCTTATACAATGGCTTTGACTGAGTTGAAGGAACTCAACGAGCAATTTAAGGATCTTTTAGATAAGGGTTTCATCCATCCTAGTGTATCCTCGTGGGGTGTACCAGTGTTAATCGTGCATAATAAGGATGGTTCCCTTCGGATGTGCATTGACTATCAATAGTTGAATAAGGTGACGGTTAAGAACAAATATCCTTTTCCTAGAATTGGTGACTTGTTTAACCAGTTGTAAGGTGCCAATTCTTTTTAAAGATAGATCTTCTATCTGGGTATCATCAACTTAAGATTAGGGAGATGGATATCACTAAGATGCTATTTCATACTCGGTATGGGCACTTTGAGTTCTTGGTTATGTCATATGGTTTGACTAATGCCCCAGTGGCATTCATGGATTTGATGAATAGGGTATTCCATCGGTTTCTGGATCTGTTTGTCATTATGTTCATTTATGACATTTTAGTGTACTTTAAGAGTGAGGTGGATTATACCAATTACCTCTGTGTGGTATTGCAGACCTTGAAAGTACAACGTTCGTATGCTAAATTATCAAAATGTAAATTTTGGTTGAACTCTGTCACTTTTTGGGTCATATTATTTCTAGTGAGGGGATCATATGGATCTACAAAAGGTGACGGTGGTTAAGAAGTTGCCTAGGCCCACGACTACAACTGATATTCAGAGCTTTTTAGGTTTGTCTTGGTATTATATGAGGTTTATGAAAAGTTTTTTGACTATAGCTTTCCCATTGACTATGTTGACTCAGAAGAATGTAAAGTTCTTTTGGTTGGATGCGTGCGAGGGTAATATCGAGAAGCTGAAAGATAAGCTAACTTCGACTTTGATTTTAACTTTTCCTAAAGGTAACGAGGGGTTTGTGGTTTACTGTGATGCGTCCGGGTGGGACTTGGTTGTGTTTTGATGCAGCATGGGAAGGTGATAGCCTATGCTTCTAGGTAGTTGAAGGTACATGAGAATAACTATCCTACTCATGATTTGGAGCTTTTAGCGGTGGTGTTTGCATTGAAAATCTCGTGGCACTATTTGTATGGAGTGCATGTGGATATTTTTTTGATCATAAGAGTCTATAGTATGTGTTCACTCAGAAAGAGCTTACCTCAGGCAAAAGATATAGCTTGAGCTTCTCAAGGATTATGATATGAGTCTTCACTACCACTTAGGTAAAGTTAACATGGTTTTTGATGCTCTTAGTAGGTTGTCCATGGAGAGTTTAGCTCATGTGGATATAAAGAGACAGGAGTTGGTGAAGGATATTCACTGCTTGGATAATCTTGGAGTTCACCTGTTGAACTCTGAGAAAGGTGATGTGCTGGTATAGGAAATGGTGCGGTCGTCTCTTGGTGCATAGGTCAAGAGAAGAAAATGCTAGATCTTATCTTAACAAAAATCAAGGGTGATGTTGGCAGGCAAAATGTGATAGTGTTTGAGATTAATGGTGTGGTACATTGAGGTACCAATGGAGGTTATATATTCTCGACATCGATGGTTTGTGAGAAAGGATATTGGTCGAGGTGCATTATGAGCTATGTTGTTCATCTTAGTTCGATGAAAATGTATCATAACCTTACGGAGATGTATTGGTAGAATGGTATGAAGAAAGATACAACTAATTTTATGGCCAAGTGTTTAGTGTGTCAACAAGTGAAATTTGAGCACATGAGGCCTGGGGGATTTTATCAAGAAATTAAATTGTTGAAATGGAAATGGGAGGTGATCAACATGGATTTCATTACCAGTTTTCCTCGACCACAACATCAATTTGATTCGGTATGGGTCATCGTGGATAAGATGATATATCGGTACACTTCTTGCCAGTGAGGACTAATGTTTTGACTAAGGATTATGTAAAGTTGTATCTTCATGAGATTGTAAAGCTGCATGGGGTACCTATTTTGATTGTCTCTGATCGTGGTATATAGTTTTTATCTCACTTTTGGCAGTCATTTAAGAAGGGGTTGGGTACTAAGGTTAGTCTGAGTACTACTTTTCACCTACAGGTGGATGGGCAAGCAGAAAGGTCTATTCAGATGCTGGAGGATATACTTCATGCATGTGTAATGACTATGGTGGTAATTTGGTTGAGCATCTACCTCTTGTAGAGTTCGTTTACAATAATAGTCACCATTCTAGCATTGAGAATGACCTCTTTTGAGACATTTTATGATAAGAGGTATAAATCTCCTATTGGGTGGTTCGAGCTTGGTAAGGCAGAAATGTTTGGCCCGAATTTGGTTTACTAGGCTATAGAGAAGGTGAAGGTGATTTTGGATCAGCTTAAGGCTGTCTAAAGTCGCCAAAAGTCCTATATAGATGTAAGGTGTAGAGACTTGGGGTTTGAGGTTGGGGATAGGGTATTCCTAGAGGTTTCTCCCATGAAGGAAGTGATGTAGTTTAAGAAAAAAGTGAAGCTCAGTCCCCGGTATGTTGGTCCTTATGCGCTTTTGAAGAGGGTTGGTAGTGTGGCATATGAATTGGAGTTGCCTTCTAGGTTAAGTTCTATTCATCCGATATTTCTTGTCTTTGTATTGAAAAAGTGTTTAGGTGATTCTTCATCGTTTGTTCCTTTAGAAGGATTGGGTATCTCGAATTATCTATCTTATGGAGAGATCCTGATTGAGATTTTGGATCGGTAGGTTCGTCGATTACGGACCAAGAATGTGGCCTCGGTTAAGGTCTATGGCGGAACCACAAGGTGGAAGAGGCTATCTAGGAAGCAGAAGAGGACATGAAGTCCAAATATCCGCATTTGTTTTTTGCTCTGGATATTCGTGTAGAAGGTATGTGCTCTTGATTACATCTTTGTTTTCTTAGTTAAAGGTTAGAATGGTTATGTTGGGGTATAACTCGTTCTTATACTATCCCTTGCCCGTCATTCGGGGATGAGCGATCCTAGTGGGGGATACTGAAACACCCTGGGTTTTGACCCTTAGAAATTTTCTCAATTTTTGGACATCATATGATTTGGAGTATTTCTCATATGATAGGGTACGATTGGGATGGTCTTGGTCGTATGGTAACCAGTGTGGGTTGGTTGGTTTCTGCCCAAGGTATGGTTGGATTATACTAGTCGTACCTTAGGGTACCAATGGTAAGGTGTCAATCGTATGTTGCCCTTAGTTAAGCCTTGGTGATTCTATTCTGCCTAGGGTATGATTTCATGATACTAGTCATATGGCTGGGTGTAGTTTGGACTTGGTGGTCGTATGTTGGACAGTATTGGGGTCCAAGAGGAGGCCTAGGTTACGAGATAGGGGTACCACTCGTACCCTAGGGTATAGTTGGGGTGGGGTGGTCGTACCATCCTGCAGGAACTTTAAACAGTTTAAGTTGGGGGTATTCTGGACATTTCTCCTCTTAACCTCTTAAGGCCCCACAACTTAAAATACTTTTGAGACATCATTTAACCTATTTGCAATCAATCAAACTCTTTTAAACACTCTCAAATTGTCTCAAGGCTCTTGGGTCAAGGAAGGCTAGGGTTTCATCAATAGGATCAATTTGGGGCTTACAAAGGTGATTTATCTCTATTATCTTCGTAATCGATGCATGTGCTCCTCCCTCATTGTTAGTTCCAACTAGAGGCATGTTTTAGGAATTGTTTATTTGGCATAAATATTATATGGTGTTGGGTTTACAAATGTATGTTAGGGGTTTTGGTTACAATGGTTGGTTATGGTTTTCCATGTCTTTTACTTATAGTTTTCATATTATTATGGTGGTATGAACATTTGATTGCATGGGAATGGTTAACTGGTCTTGGTTTTGTCTTTGGAAACACTATGCCCCCAACTTCTTTGATAAATTACCTATGAAAATATTTTTGGTTAAATTGTTGGACTTTTATTAACTATGCATGGTATAAGTTGGTAATGGAACCTAAATGGTATAAATGATTTGGAATGGTTAAATGGTAAGGTCTTGGGGGTTATGGTTGGTCTACTAGAAAGCCTTGAGGGGTACAAGGGAATCCCCCAAGCAAACACAATAAGAATCACTTATGGGGTACATGGGATTCCCCTAAGCCAGCTTAATAATGTAATCAATGGGTACATGGGAATCCCTTGAATTCCTTAAAAAGAATGGCTAAGGACATTGCTTGCAAGCTATTGTTGTTATGAAGATACCACTACATATAGCCTTAGTTAATAATAAATAGAATTGGTGGTTTGTTTGGGCAATAATGGCGAGGTGTGATAGCTAACCGTGAAGGTGTGAGTTTAATAGACGAACACTAGAAACTCAAGTTTGTCGATATAAGGATTTGTCATGGAAACCATACATGATACTTATAGGGTACACGAGAATCCCCTAATTACACTTGGACATATGTATCATATAGTGCGAGGGGTACTCAAGAATCCCCTACTCCTATGATATCTCTGGTTTATGTGGCTACACGAATTGGAGCCCATTCAGGGGGTTACACTGGACCCATATAGATCGTGGGTGATTCTAGGATGGTTAATCTACACATACCTTGGTTAATGGTTTTAAAGGCATGCTAAACCCGGTACCCTTTCCTAGCATGAATTATACATATGTATGGTGGTATATGCATATGGTTGATTACTTGGTTTTAAAGATTGACATTATTTTATCCTTATCCTGAGTGCATTCTAGAATTCACCCGCTAATCCATCTTCAGGCAGCTGTATGCCCATGCGATGTAGGAACCGACCATTTTACTCATCCTGTTCAGTGATTAGATTTTTGGATCAGCTCAGTTGGATTAAAGTGGTGAGCTTTCATATTCTGGAAGGCTCTATTTCGTGTCATGGATGTATTTGTTTACTTTGGTAATCTTATAGACTATGGTTTTGGCTATAGTAGGGGGCATGCCCCGATCGGATATTGTTTTACTTTTGGTTAGAGGCTTTATAGGACTACTATGGGTTAGTATGGGCGGGTGTCAACCTTGGTATTGGTATTGGTATTATGGTTAATATTGTTTGACTATATTTATGATTGTTCCATCCTATTATGTTATAGACTCGTTCTTGGTTATTGTTTTGGTTTTGGTATGGTTATTAGTTGGGTATTGGAAAGTTGGACTTGCTTGGGTTGGTCACGATTATGGACCTATTTCAGAGTCTGAAATTTTCCAAAATGCTGTCTAGTTATATGCTCAAAATTCATCTGACTCAGGGTATGCATTTGGCGGTTGGGTTGGGTAATAGGGGTGGTCCCCGGTCCTGGTTGGACTTGGGATGCCCATTATGGCAAGGCCCCGATTTGGGTCGTGTCAATATACTATGTACTAAATATTCAATTAAGTATTGTACTTTATTTTAGCATAATTCAATGTTCTTAATTAGAACCCCATGATTTTTATAATAAATGCAATAAGAAAAAGATTCAACAATCATGTCACTCTCCAAATTCTTGTGAAGACGAAACAACAACAATAATATATCTCGTGTAATGCCACAAGTTGTTGGGATTTTATGAGATGTGAATGAAAAATTAATAGGTGTTTTTTTTTTAAAAAACACCAAGAGAATAGATGCAATTTGAATAGACACCTTTTCGATTTGGATGGTTATGACCTTTTCAATGGGTTGTGACTTATCCGAAGAATTGCACCTTTTTCCAAAGAGCTGCACCTTTATGAAGGGGTGCACCTTTCTGAACCATTTCTTCTCTTCATGAAGCAACACTTTGATAGCTATAAATTCCTAATTTTTTATCTGTAAAGACACGATTTTGAGTTGAAAAACAATATTCTTCTTCTTCTTCTTCTTCTTCTTCTTCTTCTTCGTCTAATAACTCTTGTGTGATCATAAAATCATTGAGTGAGTTCATCGCTTCAGAAAATTTGAGGTACCACTATTTTCTGAAAGAGAATCATTTTATCCCAGGACTAAAGATTTCATAACCTAGGGTACTTAAGGGGAATAAATTCCTTAAGGACACGCCATGAAGTCGGTGGACTTGAATCTACATTTTCATCTTTATCTTTATTTCTTAAATTTGATAAACACTTCATTTTGATATTTCATTTGATTATTTATTTGAACTTGTGTTTGAAGTTGTTGTAACTTCATTGTAGTTCTTGAATTTAGTATTGAAGTTCGTACTAAAATGTACAGATTTTGTACCCAGGATAACAATCTTATGGAATTTATCAAAAAATATTTATTTCTTGTGCTTGTTTGGTGAAAACAAAGATATATCACCATTTGTAAAGAAAGTACTTTTGTAATCTTTATTGAGACTGATTTTGTGGATATTAAAGTCTTGTGATTTTCTACTCCTTTTGTTGGAAGAATATAAAAACTTCACTGAGAAATCAGTGTGGGAATTCAATTTGAAGAATGTATAAAATTAATCGATTTATTGAACTCTCTGTACTTTTGTGTTTCTGGAGATTAAAGCTTTTGGCTTTCTACTCTACTTGAACTTAATAGTGATTTGAAGGTATAAAAACTTCATCACGAGTTAAAGTTCATTCGGTTGACGATTAGAAGAACATAAAAACTTCTTCGGTAAATTAGAAACAAGTTGGTGTTTAAAGTTTTTTTTAAATTTTAATTAGTATTCTGACATACTAAGTTGGTTGCCTCTTTGTGAAAAAAAAAGTTTGTTGAAAGTCATGAAAATGATGGAATGTTAATTGTAGCAGCAACAACTATTGCTACGATAAGTCGTACAAGTACTACGCCCACTATGACACCAACGGAGAAACCCAAAAAGTTTTCGGGAGTGGATTTCAAACGTTCGCCGCAAAAGATGTTCTTCTACTTGACGACTCCAAGTCTTTAAAGGTTTATCTCTGAAAATGTTCTAGAATTTCCCAAAGAGACATCGGACAAGGAATGTTTTATGATAATGTAGGCATGGAAACACTCAAACTTCTTATGTAAGAATTATATACTGAGTGGTCTCCAAGACGACCAGTACAATGTGTACAATGGTATGCAAACCTCAAAAGAATTGTGGGATGCTTTGGAACGAAAATATAAAACCGAGGATGCTAGAACTAAGAAATTTATTATTGCAAAATTTCTTGAATTTAAGATGATAGACAGTAAGGGGATTCCACAATTACTGGAGTAAATATTGTGGAGGATAACCTCAACAGCTAAAAGAAACGAAAGAAGCTTCTGGACAACAAAGCAATCCTTCAAAGGAAAATTCAAAGGAAATTGCTTTAATTGTGGCAAGGTTGATCATAAATTTGTAGATTGTAGGCCCCCTAAGAAATACAAGAAGAAGGATCAAGCCAACATGGCTGAATCCAAAAATAAAGTCGATGATCTGTGCACCATACTTTCAAAATGCAACTTGGTGGGTAATCCTCGAGTTTGGTGGATTGATTCTAGTGTCACCCGCTATGTATATGCCAATAAAGAAGTTATTTGCATCGTATGTTTTTGGCTCTAGATGAGAAGAATATTTATATGGCTGACTCCGCAACATCAGAAACTGAAGGAATGAGAAAAAATTGCTTGAAAATGACATAAGGCAAGGTGTTGACACTCAACAACGTCCTTCATGTTTTGGAGTTGAGAAAGAACTTAGTTTCTATATCCCTTTAAGAACTTAGTTTCTATATCCCTTTTGACCAAATATGGATTTAGCTATTTGTTTCCGATAAGATTTTAATTAGCAAAGTAGAAGTGTATATAGGAAAAGGTTACCTCAGCGAGGGCCTATTTAAGATCAATGTATTTACTGTTGATATCAATAAAAGTTCTATTTCTTCTTTCTTTCTTGAGTTAAATGAATTGTGGCATGAAAGTTTAGGACATGTCAATTACAAAACTTTGAAAAACTGATTGTTGCCTAACTTTGAGTGCAATAAATAATAAAGTCAAACGTGTGTGGAATAAAAGTATACGGAGCATCCATATAAATCGGTTGAAAGAAATTCCAATCCCTTAGACTTAATCCACACAAACATTTGTGATATAAAATCAACAACATCTCGTGGTGAAAAAAAGTATTTTATAACTATCGACGATTGTACTAGATACTGTTATGTTTATGTGCTAAATGGTAAAGATGAAGCAACAAACCCATTAAGGCAATATAAAATAGAAGTTGAAAATTAGTTAGATAAAAGGATCAAAATGATAAGAAGTGATAGTGATGGAGAATATAAATCTTTTTTTGCAGAGATATGTGTAGAAAATGAAATTGTCCATCAAACAACTGCCTCGTATTCACCCCACTCTAATGGTATTGTAGAAAGGAAAAATTGAACACTAAAGAAAATGATGAATATATTAATCATAAGTTTAGGTTTACCGTAAAACTTGCAGGGAAGCTATCCTTACAACTAACCGAATACTCAATAGAGTGCCCCATAGTAAAACAGATTCAATTCCATATAAAAAATAGAAAGAAAGGGAACCCAACTTAAAATATTTCAAAGTGTGGGGTGTCTAGCGATACTCTAAGTTCATGTATCTCAAAGGGTAAAAATAGAACCTAAGATTATGGACTGTGTGTTCATTGGATATGACAAAAGCAGTAAAGCATATCGATGTTTGATTCATAATTTCAAACAGCCAGATATCAATAAAATTGATATCTGAATCAGATAATATTGAGTTCTTTGAATATGTTTATCCATGTAAAATTTGACATGAACAGTCTAATGGAGGGTCTAAACGATATTGAGATTAACCAAACGAGAACGTACTTAATGATGAGAATCCAAGGCAAAATACACGTCAAAGAACGTCAACTTTCTTAGGATCAAATTTGGTAATATTTCTTCTTTAAAATGAGCCTCAAATATTTAAAAAAACGATGTCATCTTCAGACGCTTCCTTTTGAAAAGAGGCAGTCAATAGTGAGATTGATTCAATTTTGAGAAACCACACTTGGGAGTTATTTGATCTTCATCCAGAAAATAATTTTTAGGTTCCAAATGGATCTTTAAAAGAAAAATAAAAGCTAATGGTACTATTGACAAATACAAGGCAAGATTTGTTATGAAAAGCTTTAGATAAAAAGAGGGCCTTGATTATTTTGATACATACTCATCTGTAACAAGGATAACATCCATTCGGATGTTAGTTGCCTTAGTAGCGGTATATGTCTTGAAATCTATCACATGGATGTGGAAACAACATTCTTAAATGGAGAATTGGAGGAAGAAATTTACATGGAACAACTTGAGGGTTTGATCATTCCTGATAAAAAAAAGAAAGTGTGCAGAATTTTTAAGACACTTTATGAACTAAAACAAGCACCCAAATAGTAGCATGCAAAGTTTGACCAAACTATATTGACAACGGTTTCAAGATAAACAAATGTGATAAATGTGTTTATAATAAAGACACTCCAAATCACCAAGTCATTTTTGTTTGTATGTGGATGATATGTTGAACATCAGTAGAGACATTTTTGACATAAATGCTACAAAATGAATGCTTGCAAGCAAGTTTAATGTGAAATATCTTGGAGTTGCGGTTGTGATATTAGGGATAAGAATTCGTAAAACTCCATAAGGGTTGGCGTTGTCACAGACTCATTACAATGAAAAGGTACTTGATAAGTTCAAGTATTTGGATTTTGGTACTACCAAAACTCCATTAGACGAGAGCTTTGCACTTCAAAAGAATAAAAGTGAAAGTGACTCATAGTTGTACTACGCAAGAGTGTTGGAAAATTTGATGCATATCATAAATTATACGCAACCATATATAACATGTGCTATTAGTAAATTGAGTCGGTGCACGAGTAATCCCAATCAAACTCATTGGATGGTAATGAAAAGAGTTTTGGGGTATCTAAAACATACTCAAGACTATGCTTTTTACTATAACAAATATCCTGCGGTAATCAAAAGATATAGTGATGCAAATTGGATCACCGGATTTAATGAAGAAAAATCCATGAGTGGATATATATTTACTTTAGATGGTGGAGTAGTCTCTTGAAAATCATTCAAATAGACTTGTATCTCCCCTCTACAATGGAATTCGAGTTTATCGTATTAGATAAAGCCGATGAAGAAGCTGAATGGCTTCAAAATTTCTTTGAATATATTCCTTATTGGCCCAAATCTTTGTCACCAGTATGTATACACTGTGATATTCAAGCAGTGATAAGTAGGGCAGGGAGCATAATATACAATGGTAAATCTTGTAATATAAGACGCAAACATAATATTGTTAGAGAACTACACTCTAGTAGAATTCTCATAGTTAACTATGTGAAGTTAAAGGATAATATGTCAGATCCACTTACAAAAGGCTTATCTAGAGAGAGAGTTGGGATAATATCAAAAGAAATGGGTTTATGGCCTAGGACAAGTCATCATGGCGGTAACTCTACCAAGCTGACTGGAGATCCCAAGAGCGAGGTTCAAGGAGATCAAACAAAGTTAAGACTGACGATTCAACATTGTCAATATACTCAACCTATTCTCATGATAAAGACAATGTTTTAGAAACAAGGATAAGACTTATGATTTGTAGGTTTTTAACGATTTCTAGTTTTTTTGTAAATTTGATCAAATAGTTTGATATAAAGGATTAAACATTTAGGAATCACCTATGTGAGAGTAAAGTGTAAACCGATTCAAGGAGAATAATAGTTGTCACAATTCGAACCAAGGCCTAGATGTAATGGGCATCCCAAGTCTAACCGAGACTCGGAGACCACCCCGGTTACCCAATCCAACCTCCACCCGTCTGCCCTGAGTTGGTTGAATTTTGAGCATATCACAAGATAGTGTAATTTCTCTCATAAAGACTCTGGGATAGGATCACGACCGTGACTAACCCAACTTAGTCCAACCATACCAAACCATACCAACCATACTGTAACCACCCTCCCGGTCGTTTGTAAATTTTTTTCATCATTCTTATTTCAGTTCTTCCCATAGTTTGTGTACATTAATTATGACTCACGAAATGATTAGTATCATTCTCGAGGGTTCAAATAAATTTCTATGAGTTATTTAAAGTTTTGAGTAATTTAAATAATTAGTTTGGTTTGTGATTTAATGAGTCAAAGTCTTAATTTATTTTCCTATAGGGTCAATACTAGAATAAATTAAGTAGAGGGTTGACAATAAATATAACAACATCAGTAAAGAACAAAAGAGGAGAGGAAGAGGGTTACGAGAATTACAGTTTCAATTGTGCCATCATGGAAAAAGCTGCTCGAAGGTTACAGGTGAGATTTAGTTGGTATATATGTGACATGAGTATATTCATTTATTTAAGTTAGCATCAAACCTTAGAATGGCTTGAAAAATTGTGTAAGGGTAATGTTTTCTTAAGTTAAATATGCATATATATAGATATAATATGACAAGAGAATGGAATCATGCTCTAATGATTGGAATTGATTAGATTATGTTTTTATAAATTAAATTAGGCCACTGTTTCACTAGCTTTCATCAAATGGAATGTGGTGCAACCACTGTTCTTCGTACTTTAAATTGAATCATTTTTTCTACGGAATTAGTTAGCACTTTAGTATAATTTAGATTCTCGATTTAAATTTGTAGAGTAAGAATCTATAAACGGGTGTTATTAAATTCGTATTCTTAAGAGGGTTATATGTTTGGACAGATTTTGAACGTTCCAAAAATTTGAGGAAGGACAAGACACTTGTGGACGAGTGATATTTGAGTTCTTCGATTGAGGTACGTTGTAGTTTAATCTGAGTTTAGACTCGACTTAATTGTGTGTATGCTCTTGAATTAGATACTTGTGGATTGGTATTCGGACATGCTTGAAATTGTGGATTCGTGCATATATGTTTATTGAAAATTGACTTGATGAAATTGTCTCATGACTTTAAGTGTGCTTGTTAACTTGGTACATTATGTGGCATGCTGTGAGGTTGCGTAAATTGATATTGATAATACTTGGTTATGTTTATGTTGGATCGGGTACCACGCCGGTATGTTTATATTTATGTTGGATTGGGTACCATGCCGGTACATTTATATTTGTATTAAATCGAGTACCACGCCGGTACATTTATATTTGTGTTGGATCGGGTACCACCCCGGTATATTTATATTTATGTTGGATTGGGTACCACGCTGGTACGTTTATATTTACGTTGGATCAGGTACCACGCTGGTACGTTTATATTTATGTTGGATCAGGTACCACACTGGTACATTTATATTTATGTTGGATCTGGTACCACGCCGATATGGTACATGAACATAGATTGTTTCCTACAGGTCATGACTATTTGGGCAAAAATAAGTCCCATAGCATGTACGTACATATTTGTGTTATTTCTGTGGATATTTACAGTATGGTTAATACTCTTAATGGTTATGTGGCTTGTTTATGAGCACTGTTTGACTTGTTGTTGTTGTATTGTTGATTCATTAAATATTTGTTGTGTGACGATGCTTGTCTACTTGTTATTTGATTATGTTGTGTACATGCTATTAAATTGAGTTGGCCTATGATACCTACTAGTACATAGTGGTTTGTACTGATACTACCCTGTACTCTTCTTTTGTTGAGTGTAAAAAGTGTTCTAGGCTCAGACATTACCTCACCTTTAGAGTTTGATAGCAGATCTTGATCCAAGGGTGAGCATTCCATCTCCAAGCTGCCATGGGTCATCTTATTTGTTCTTGTCCATCTTTCGGGCAATGAAACATTCTTTATTTACTTTATTTTTGGATATCACTTTAGATATGATCTTTGGTAGTAGTTATTGTACGATGAATTTCGGGTCTTGGAAATTTTAGTAAGTAGTTTGTTTGAATTTTTGCATTAATAATAATTAGTCCAGGATATTTGTTATTATGTTGAATTTTATAATAATATCATCTGATATTGACTAAGTGTTTGGGTAATGGTTAGGTTTAGATTGTTCTCCCATAGGAAGATTAGTGTGGGTGCCACTTATGACCATTTGGGTCGTGATAAAGTTGGTATCATAGCCCTAGGTTCATCAATCTCGCCGTACAAGAACATGTCTAGTACAGTCTTGCGGATTGGTATGAAGACGTCTATACTTTTCTTTGAGAGTCTATAGGACACTAGGAAAATTCAAATTCTTCTTTCTTACGTGATATTACTAGATTTCAGTTGGTATCTGGCGATTTTAATTGGTATCTATTAATAAGAGCAATGTCAAGTAGAGTTCCATAGATTGGTGTGTAGGGCCCCACACCCAATCTTCGTAAGGCTATGAGGCATGTAGAAGTCATTTTCCTTTCTTTCTCTCCATCATGCCGTCCTAATAGTGGACTACTAGATTGAATCCAATTGGTATCTAGACAATTCTAATTGGTATCTTAATAATATTGAATAAAAATCTAGGAGATTTTAAATTGTATTTGTTAATAAGGTCTAAAAGTTCTTGATAATTGGTAAACACTTGTGAAAGTTATGAACTTATTGATTGCTTGTGTTTGATATTTGGCTAAACTTGTGTTGCTAGATTTTTATCATTATTGTGAATTGTTTTTGTTAAGTGATGAAAATTGACTAAGTTGTTTTTGTTGATAAATGTGATGGGATTATTTGATTTCTAATTATTATGAAACTAGAAATTCTGTGGTGCTTACTTATTTTTGATACTATTTTACTGGTGAGATTGATGGTATGGAAATTAAGAGGATGATATAAGAATGTGATGTCGAGAAAAGATAGTGAAAAAATGACATGAATAAAAGATTGAGGTGCTATGTATTTTCTGTAATAAGAGGTTCTTCTTAATGATGTTGTGGATAGACCCTTGTGTAGTTCGATTATTTGATATTATTTGGGGATCCTTGTGTGGTCCGACCATTGAGACTATATTTAAAAATTTTGTGCAGTTCTATTATTGAAACTATAATGAGTTCCTTGTGAGGACTAGTTAAGTGACATTATCTTTGAGTTCCTTATGTGAACGAATTCTTAATGCTTGGCAAAATAATGAGTTTTAAATAAAAGAGACAAAAATTAGTAGAGGTCATTGATACCTAAAGAATTTGATCGATGACTTGTCTAGAATGTGATATTGGTGATTAGACTGTTAATGACCTATAATCGATTTATTCTATTTGGCCTTACTTATGTGCTATTGGTTATTAAGAGTTAAGTAAAGCCCATAATATTGTTAGGTAGAAATAAGAATAACTCTGTATATCTTAAATTGGTGTTAGTGATATAAGAGAGGTTTGGCTTGACCATGAAGTATTTGTCATTCAAAAATATTGAGTTAGTGATTGTCAGGACATAAGTTGTAGCTGTGGATTTATGCATTAGGAACAATTTTGAGGAGATGAATTATTATTGACTTGACCTTATGGCTGAATTAAACATTTACATATCCCACAAGTTGGCTGATATATGATACTTTTAGAGGATAGTAATTTCCATGATAGTGGCAATGCAAAATCAAATGGCTTAGTTACATTCATAAAATAATTAAGGATGATCCTGAATGGAAGAATAAATAAATTATTAAATGGCATGATTTAATCTTTCCTTGAGTGATACTTCGTGGATATTTCTTGTTAAGGAGTTAAGGTATGATGATTAGATGAATATTAACAAGGTTGTGGAGGATAATGTGTTGTAGGCTCTAATTCTGTGGCACCCGTAAAATGGCATGTTTATACCCCTTTTGAATCCTATTGCTTTTCCTCCCTAGTTTAAATTAGTTGTAGCATGGATATAATGTAAACCTATGTTTGGGATGTGGTTTTAGTATTTGAAGCATGATTTATATATTTACCCTTATTGGGCTAGTGTGGTAGTCTTGAAATCGTAAGGTGGGTAGATTTGACTTGAGTACCTTGGTTCTAGTCAAAGTTGCTATCTTAGGCTTGAATATGACTTACTTGATATTTAGAAGATGAACTAGATATCTTAGCCTGGGTTGGGGCATTGTGTGCCTATTTATGGAAATTGAGGATTAAGTTTTGTGGAATTAGTTGTGGATGTTAGACATAGATAAGGCTAGTAAGCCTTAGAATAAGTTTACTTCATAACTTGGTAATTTGTATTGATGTTCCTGGATTATGGATTTTAAGTTATAGTTATGATACTTCTTGTGGAAGTGATATTGGACATTTAGAGATAATATTTCTCCTAGATATATTATGTGGTATATAGAGATGCTATTTTCTCTTAGACTTGATGATTGGCCTATAGAGATGCTATTTTCTCTTAGATATACAAATTGGCCTAGAGAGGTGATATTCCTTGTAGTTATGATGTATGACCTATCGATATAAGAGATCCTATAAACGATTACATATCTATCTATATTATGCCTCTAATGTGTGAGATACATCCTATGTGTGAGATAATTAGAGATATGCTGTCTCTTATAAATATGATTACCGATATGAGTTTTGGATATGTATATGGGCCTAAGTCTGTGATTATGATGTTGTGACTATTCCAGATAAATTAGTGGGCCAAGGGTTATGTTATGATAATGATTGAATATCCGAGGAGTGTTTATCAGTATAAAGGATACGATTATAGTTTATGAATATATATATATGTTTGTATATATATCTCTTTGGTATGGGATGGAGGAAGATGAGGTATGTTGCTCACGACTTTATTGATTGGATACTGGTGATGGCTAGGAATCTAATGTATTAGTTAATGAATTTTGCTTAGTTGAGACATGGTAGCTAGCGATGGTTAATGTGTGACTTGTGGTGAGGTCGGGTCTAGCATAGGTGAAGACTAGTTGGTATTGATGACTAAGTTAGTATTGGTGGTTAAATTTGTGATGTTGATTAGTTGATAAATGAGGAGTTGTGTGTTAATGAGACTAGATAATAAGAGCTGTTGTTAATAAGAGGTGACTAGTGAATAACTTTGAATTATTGCTAAATGGTTAACTAATGAATAGTTAGGTAAGGATTAGTTGGTAAACGATGGTTAGATAATGAATGGAGTCAGTTAATAAAAGATGGTTAGGTGACAAGTAATAATGTGTTTTCTAGTAATGATTAACAAATATAGGATGATTAATTGATAATAATGAATGGTGGTTAAATGGCGGTTCGGTCTAGTGATGAACCTTGACTAAATGTTAGATGTTGGCTATTAAATTAATAATGGTTAGTTGCTATCCGATGAATAAGGATTATGTGAAGGATAATGTTTAGGCTAATAACTAGAGGTTATGTGATGACTAAACAAGCTAGTAATTCTATTATAATTAGTGTTGGTTAACTAATAACGAGTAGTTGGGAAGTATTGACTAGATAGATAATATATAGTGGTATGGCTATTTTTTATGAGTAATTTAGTGTATGTTATTCGGTAATGATTATTATGATGATATGTTGATACTTGATAAGGCAGGAGGATACTATTGATGATGTGTTGATATTCAACAAGTCCTGAGGTTGATCACGATGATGATGGTCCTGATGAGGATAGTTATGATGAGTTGTGGTATTGATTGTGTACTTTTAATTCATTCCTGCATGTGCATTACCTATCACTAGTATGCACCGATATTTATCAGCCGGTATAGGACGATTTCATATATATAGATGAATAATATGCCTTGTGTTGTTGTATACTAATTGGACCTTCCGAGTCTGGGGAAGTGGGGGTACACATAGACTTGACTAGCTATTTGGTTATCCGTAAGTTAAGGACTAAGGAGATTGCATCGGTGAAGGTCCAGTGGAAGAATCGTCCTATTGAGGAGGCCTCTTAGAAGACTGAAGTATACATGCGTAGCAAGTATTCACATCTTTTTGTTGATTCAGGTAACTTTTTATTTCCCCTTCTTGTGTTTGTTTGACCATTCGGGTGCGAATGGTTGTTTAATTGGTATCTGATGTAACGACCCTCCTGGTCGTTTGTAAAATTTTCTCATCATCCTTATTTCAGTTCTTCCCATAGTTTGTGTGCATGAATTATGACTCACGAAATGATTAGTATCATTCTCGAGGGTTCAAATAAATTTTGATGAGTTATTTAAAGTTTTTAGTATTTTAAATAATTAGTTTGGTTAGTGATTTAATGAGTCAAAGTCTTAATTATTTTCCTATGGGGTCAATACTAGAATAAATTAAGTAGAGGGTTGACAATAAATATAACAACATCAGTAAAGAATAAAAGGGGAGAGGAAGAGGGTTAAGAGAATTACAGTTTCAATTGTGCTGTTGTGGAAAAAGTTGCTCGAAGGCTACATGTGAGATTTTGTTGGTATATACATGACATAAGTATATTCATTTATTTAAGTTGGCAACAAACCTTAGAATGGCTTGAAAAATCGTGTAAGGGTAATGTTTTCTTAAGATAAATATTCATATATATAGATATAATAGGACAAGAGAATGGAATCATGCTCTAATGATTGGAATTGATTAGATTATGTTTTTATAAATGGAATTAGGCCACTGTTTCACTGGCTTTCAGCAAATGAAATGTGGCACAACCACTGTTCGTACTTTAAATTGAATCATTTTTTATACGGAATTAGTTAGCACTTTAGGATAATTTAGGTTCTCGATTTAAATTTTTAGAGTAAGAATATATAAACGGGTGTTATTAAATTCGTTTCTTAAGAGGATTATATGTTTGGACAGATTTTGAACGTTCCAAAAATTTGAGGAAGGACAAGACAGTTGTGGACTAGTGATATTCGAGTTCTTTGGTTGAGGTAGTTTATGGTTCAATTGGAGTTTAGACTCGACTTAATTGTGTGTATGCTCAAAAATTGGGTACTTGTGGATTGATATTCGGACATGTTTGAAATTGTTGACTTGTGTATAAATGTTTATTGAAAATTAATTTGATGAAATTGTCTCATGACTTTAAGTGTGCTTGTAAACTTGGTACATTTGTGACATACTGCGAGGTTGTGTAAATTGATATTGATAATACTTGGTTATGTTTATGTTGGATCGGGTACCACGCCGGTACGTTTATATTTATGTTGGATCGAGTACCACGCCAGTACGTTTATATTTATGTTGGATCGGGTTTCACGCCGGTACGTTTATATTTGTGTTGGATTGAGTACCACGCTGGTATGTTTATATTTGTGTTGGATCGGGTACCATGCCGGTACATTTATATTTATGTTGGATCGGGTACCACGCCGGTACGTTTATATTCATGTTAGATCGGGTACCACGCCGGTACATTTATATTTATGTCTGATTGGGTACCACGCCGGTATGGTACATGAATATAGATTGTTCCCTGCAGGTCATGATTATTTGGGCAAAAATAAGTCCCATAGCATGTGTGTACAAATTTGTGTTATTTCTGTGGTTGTTTACAGTATGGTTGATACTCTTGATAGTTATGTGGCTTGTTTGTGAGCACTATTTGACCTGTTGTTGCTGTATTGTTGATTCATTAGATATTTTTTGTGTGACGATGCCTGTCTACTTGTTATTTAATTTATATTGTGTACATGCTATTAAATGTAGTTGGCCTATGATACCCACCAGTACATAGTGGTTTGTACTGGTACTACCCTGTACTCTTCTTTTGTTGAGTGCAGAAAGTGTTCTAGGCTCAGACATGACCTCAACTCTAGAGTTTGATAGCAGATCTTGATCCAAGGGTGAGCACTCCGTCTCCAGGATGCCATGAGTCATCTTATTTGTTCTGGTCCATATTTTGGGCAATGAAACATTCTTTATTTACTTTATTTTTGGATATCTCTTTAGATATGATCTTTGTTAGTAGTTCTTGTACGAGGACTTTCGGGTCTTGGAAATTTTAGTAAGTAGTTTGTTTGAATTTTTGCATTAATAATAATTAGTCCTGGATATTTGTTATTATGTTGAATTTTATAATAATATCATCTAATATTGATTAAGTATTTGAGTAATGGTTCAGTTTAGATGGTTCTCCCATAGGAAGATTAGTGTGGGTGCCACTCATGGCCAGTTGGGTAGTGACACATACCAAACCAAAGGCCATAAACCAGGCCATAACCAAAGAGATACCAAAACATATAATGATAATCAATCCCAAAATACAATACAATGAAACAACCAACAATATCGTCCAATGATGTCAGCCCAATACCAATGCCAATACTAAGGCTGACACCAATACCAATCCCGCCCATACTAACCCTCAGAAGTACCACAAAGTCTCTAACTAAAAGAGTAAATATATTTGGTTGAGACATGCCCCCAACTATGGACAAAACCAATATCCAAAACATAACCAAAGTGTCTAAAAATATCCATAACATGAAATGGAGACTTTCGGAAAGATGGAAGCTCACCACTTCAGTCTAAGTGCTGATCCCCGAGTCAATCACTATGTAGCAATAGTAGAATGGCAGGTTCCTGTATAGCGTGGGTATAAAATCGCCAGTAGACGGGTTAGTGAGTGATCACTAGCATGAACTTAGGATAAGGGATAAAGTAATGTCATTTATAAAACCAAGTAAAACCATCCATAATGCATACAACTATCCGTATACATATATATGAGCATGCCGGAAAAGGGAATTGGATTTAACATGCATTTAAAACCTTTACCTGGGTTGTGTAGTAATTGCTGTCCTAAACCACCCATGGGCTATATGGGTTCAGATCCCCCTACTGAAAGGACCCCAGTGCGTGAAGCAGCACGATCGGAGGAAATAATCCGGGATGACTAGTATATCCCCCAATAGAAAGTGTGACATCATGCACACGGTCACCAAGACCAACCTCGTATCGACAAATATGAGTTTCCAGTTTTGGTCCCCCCGGGACCTCCACCTTCCACGGCTTTGCTACACCTCCCCTTTTAATGTCTAACTAAAATCATTTTTCCAAATAACCAAATCAATATCCATTAACTAACCAAGGCCATTAATAGTGGTATCGTCATACCAACCAATAACTTGCAAATATCCATAGCACACCATTTATGGGTTAAGGGGACTTTCAAGTGTCCATCCATTACAAAATCAAACCACTTGGGGATCACCATGTACCCTACAATCATTACCATTTAGCCTATTACCTTTTCAAAGCATTTAAACCATGCAAAATTCCTTTTCCAAGTTGAAAACAAACAAGAGATCCCTTTAAAAGTAATCAATGCAATGAACATATCTTTATAAGTATTTTGTCAAACACATTGGGGGCAATATATATCCAAACCAATTCCAATTACCAATAATAATTCCAATGTAGCCCAATTATCCAAAACAACTATTAATGCAGATAAAAGTATAATTAAAACCATGGAAAACAATAACCAAGTATTTATAAACAAAACCCCCAAATCATATTTGAAAACCAAAAGCATACAATAATGAAATCATGAAAACCAATAATGAAAACCATGCCTTTAGTTGGAACTAACAATGAGGGAAGAGAACATGCCTTAATTTCCAAAGTAGACGGAGAGAAACCACAAACAAGATCCCCATAATATCTCTTAAGATGAAACCCTAGCTTTTTCCCCAAAAGCTCTCAAGAGGATTATAGAGTGTTTACGAATAGTTTCTAAGTGTTAATGAATAGAATAATAGGGTAAATATTCGCCCAAGTAGGTTAGAAGTCGTGGGGTCCTATTAGGGTGAGTGGGAAATGTCTAGAATACCCCCACTTAAGTTGCATAAAATACTATCATGGGTATACGACTGTCGGGTATACGACTGTCCCATACGAGTCATTCCCTCCGATACGATTGGTGCCCTCTACTCATATCCAAAGCCTCTACCTTTGGACCCAACACTTTCCGGAATACGACTCGTCCATCCAAGTCATATGTACAGTATATGATCTGTACCTTTATCCCGTTCCCCTAGCAGAATAGAATACCAAGAGGATTGAACACTGTTCCCTATACAAGTCCCGAATATGACTCGTACCCCGTTATATGGCTCAAGGTGAGCTACTCGTATTTAAACCCAACTTAAGTTACCAAATCTAAGGTTAAGTAAAGGAAAAACCCAAACCATACGATCCGTATCCAACCATTAGACTCGTACTACCTAAGTCGTACCCATTCCGATAACCAAATCCATCCTACCAATCAATACTAGTCTACATACGATAGGTCCATACCATTTGTATCCCAACATACGACTCGCACCCCTGAGTCATATTAGGTCCAGAGAATGGAATTCTAGAAAATTTTTTTAAGGTTCAAAAACTAAGATGTTTCATTCTCCCCCACTAGGAACTTTCGTCCCCAAATGACGGATAAGGTAGGGTAGATGCCAACATGAGTCATTTGCATTATCAAACATATTCCCAATCTTTATCATAGTTCGAAAACAAAGAGGCAAAGATATTAATCTTTTCTTTAACAAACTCAAAAAATAACGATGTGTTCAAGGACACATACCTTCTGCACGAATCCCAGGAGCAGAAAACAAGAGCAGATACTTGGACCTTATGTCCTCATCCGCTTCCCATGTAGCCTCTTCCAACTTGTCGTTCCACTACATAATCTTAATCGAATCCATATCCTTGGTCCATAATCGACGAATTTGCTTATCCAATATCTCAAACGGGACCTCTTTATAAGATAGAGAATCTAAGATACCCAATCCTTCTAAAGGAACAACCGAAAAAGGATTACCAATGCATTTTTCAACATGGAAACATGAAAGACCAAATAAACCAAGCCCAAACTAGCAGTCAACTCTAATTCATAAGCGATATTAACAATCCTCCGCAAAATTACATAAGGGATTATAAACCAGGGACTGAGCTTCCCTTCTTGACAAACTGCACTACTTCCCTCATGGGAGACACCTTTAGGAACACCTTATACCCAACCTCAAACTCTAAGTCTCAATGCCTAACATCAACATAAGACTTTTGGCGACTTGCAGCCTTATGCCTATCCCGAATCACCTTCACCTTCTCCATAGCTTTATAAACTAAATACAGATCAAATATATTTGCCTCACCAAGATTAAACCATCCAATAGGAGATCTATACCTCCTACCATACCATGCCTCAAAAGGGGCCATACCAATATTAGAATGATATCTATTATTGTATGCAAACTCCACCAAAGGTAGATACTCAACCCAATGGCCACCATAATCAGCCACGCATGCCCATAGCATATCCTCCAATGTCTGAATAGTTCTCTCTTCTTGCTCATACGACTGTGGATGAAAAATAGTACTTAGACTAACCTTAGTCGCTAACCCTCTTTGGAAAGATTGCTAGAAGTGAGATGTAAATTACATATCACGATCCGAAAGAATTAAAATAGGCACCCCATGAAGCTTCACAATCTCCTAAAGATACAACTTTGCATAATCATCCATCAAAAATATAGTCCTTATTGGAAGAAAGTGAGCGGACTTCGTTATCCTATCAAAGATGACCCAAATTGAATCAAATTAGTTTTGAGACCGAGGAAGACCGGTAATGAAATCCATATTGATATTCTCCCATTTCCATTTTGGAAAATCAATTACTTGATGTAACCCACCAGGCCTTATGTGCTCAACCTTAACTTGTTGAGACACCATCCACTTGGCCACAAAATCAACCACATCTCTCTTAATACCTTTCTACGAATATATCTTCTTGAGATCATGATATATCTTTATCGAGATGGGATGAACAACATAGCGCGACTCATGTTCCTTAGCCAAAATCCTTTGCCACAAACCATCGAGATCAGGAACACACAACCTCCCTTGACCGTAAAGTGCCATCACTACTAATCTCAAACACCACTACCTTTTTCGCACGAATATCACTCTTGATTTTCATTAAGACAGGATACAAGACTTGATTTTCCTTAATCTCTACCCCAAGAGATGATCGAACCACTTCTTTCACCATCAGACCACCATCCTTAGAGTCTAAGAGGTGAACTGCAAGATTTGCCTAGCGGTGAAAATCCTTCACCAATTCCCACTTTCCTTTCTCCACATGAGCCAAACTCTCTATGGACAATCTGCTAAGAGCATCAACAACTATAGTGAAGACTCATATCATAGTCCTTGAGAAGCTCAAGCCATCTCCTCTGCCTGAGATTAAGCTCCTTCTGAGTAAACACATACTGTACACTTTATGATCAAAAAAGATATCCACGTGAACGCCATACAGATAATGCCACCAAATTTTCAAAGCAAACACAGCCGCCAATCACTCCAAATCATGAGTAGGATAGTTTCTCTCATGCACCTTTAATTACATTGAAGCATAGTAAATCACCATCCCATGATGCATTAAAACACAACCAAGACCTACAGAGATGCATAAAAATATACCAAAAATACATCATTACCTTTCGACATGGTTAAAATTGGAGCTAAAGTTAACCTATCCTTCAACATCTCAAAACTCCCCTCACAAGCATCCGACCAGGAAAACTTGACCTTCTTCTGAGTCAGCTTCGTCAAAGGAGCAGCTATCGATGAAAAGCTTTTTATAAACTGCCTATAATAGTCTGCTAAACCCAAGAAGCTTTGGATATTGGAAGGAATCGTGGGTCTAGGCTACCTTTTAACTACAACAACCTTTTGAGGATCCACTAAAATCCCATTGCTAGAAATTACATGACCCAAGAAAGTCAAAGAACTCAACCAAAAATCATACTTAGAGAAATTGGCATACAACCACCGTTCCTTTAAGGTATGCAACACCACACAGTGGTGATTAGAGTAATCCACCTCACTCTTCGAATAAACCAAAATGTCATCAATAAACACAATGACAAAAAGATTAAAATACTGCCTGAAAACTCTGCTCATCAGATCCATGAACACCATCGGGGCATTGGTCAATCCAAATGACATCACCAAGTGCTCAAAATGCCCATACCGAGTATGAAGATCCATCTTAGGGATATCTACCTCCCTAATGTTAAGCTGATGATACCCTGACCAAAGATCTATATTAGAAAAAAACTTGGAACCTTGGAACTGGTCAAATAAATCATCTATCCTCGGGAGAGGATACTTGTTCTTGACTATTACCTTATTCAACTACCTGTATTCAATGCATATTCAAAGGGAACCATCCTTCTTGTGCACAAACAACACCAATGCACCCCATGACGAAATGCAAGGATGAATAATACCCTTGTCTAGAAGATCCTTTAGTTGCTTCTTGAGTTCCCTCAACTCAGCCGGAGCCATTCTATAAGGAGGTACAGATATTGGATAAATTTCCAAAAGCAAAGCAATACTAAACTCTATTTCTCTATCCGGAGGAACACCAGGAAGATCATCTAGAAAGACCTCTTGAAACGCATTAACCACTAAAACTGACTACAAAGAAGGACCTTCCGAGCTAGAATATTTAACCCGGATCAGGTGGTAAAGAAACCCCTTAGAGATTAACCTCCGATATCTAAGATAATAAATAAATCTCCCCCTAGCAGCCAGAGAACCACCCTCCTATTTTATAATTAGTTTACTAGGAAACTTTAAGATAACCTTCCGGGTCTGACAGTCTAAGGATGCGTAAAAGAGTGTAACCAATCCATACCCAAGATAACATCAAAATCCACCATCCCTAAGTCAATCAGATCCACTAGGGTATTCTTGTCACCAATAGATACCACACACCCCTATAGACCTTCTTAGCAATAACTAAGTCACCTACTGGGGTAGAAATAGAAAAAAGATCCAAAATCACTTTGGGATCAAAACCAAAATATACAGCCACATAAGGAGTCATATAATAAAGGGTAGACCCTGGATCAAGCAAACAATAAACGTCACGAGAAAAGAGCTGTAACATACCAGTAATGACATCAGGTGATGCCTCAGATTCCCGTCAAGATGTAGAAGCATACAACTAATTTCGACCAGCACTAGAACCAGGAATGATAACATAAGATGATGAAACACCACCAGGTATACGAGCTGAAGATGACGCTGCATGAACCTTATTCATCCCCGTAGTAATCTTATTAACCGGACAATCTATGATCCGATAACCTGGCTGGCCACACTTGAAAGAGTTGTCCCTACCTTAATCACAATAACCCCGATGAGGTCGACATAGAACCAACAAGATGGGCATAAAGAAACTGACTGGCCTTTGCTCGCTTGAGATTGGGTACCCTATGCCCAAAAACTTTCACAACCCTGATGACGCCTGTCTCCCGACTGCTTCGGGTAAGGGGCACTGGCTGTAGAGAAGGAACCTAAACTGCCCCTCTTGTTTTTTCCATTTGCCGCCATCCCGACCACTCCTGGATTGCATGCTTTTATGATCAGAAAACCTGCTTCTCTTTCCCTACCAATCCCCAAACCTCGCCTACCTACTCTTCTCATCCTCTACTTGCTGCATATGAACAGTTAATGAGCAAAGTAGTCTTGATATCCAAGATCAAGTCCCGATTCAACCTAGAAGCGAACCTCCTCATTCTCACTATTATGTCAGCCACCAAATAAGGAGCACACCTTGATAACTGATGAAACTTAAAGGCATATTTCGTGACAGTCACTCTCTTCTACTTAAGATTCACAAATTCTTCCATCTTAGCTTTCCTGAGCTCCTGGGGAAAGAAATAATCCAAGAAGGCATTAGAAAAGGCCTCCCACAAATCTGATTTTTCCACATCACCCCTATCCCTGTCCCACTTCTCATACCACTGATGAGCAATATCTTTGAGCTGATAAGCTGCAAAGTTTACCCCCTCCACATTCGTAGCCTGCATTACCCAAAATATATTTTTTATTTCATCCAAGAATTCGCGTAGATTATTCGCTACCTTCACTCCAGTAAAAGTAGGAGGACCTATCTTCATAAATTGGCTAACCCTTGTGGCATCAGTAAACAACCCACCAAATACATTCCGCTCAGCCTGAGCAGCAACTAACTGAGCAATAATATGAATAGATTGATGAAATTCTGCATTAATTACATTGACTTGAGGGACCTGAGGAGAATTGGTAGGATTAGGAGAAACTCCAATACCATAAAAAATGGGTCCCTGAGATCGAAGATGAACTCCAGACGAAGGACATACCCCCTCAGCATTATCCCCATATGGGACAGAAGAATTCCTTTGTGTTCCAGATCTACGAGGCATTATCTAAAAGACGAACAAAAAAGGATTAGAGAAGATTCTAGGACTTTAGAATCCAAGCTTGAGAATAGAATACCAAGAGAGTGAAACATTCTGAAATGCCTTGTAGCATCTCTCTTATGAGTGTGGCGCGCTACACACTGGTAAAATAGACTCTACTCGACACGACATGACTTTGTGGACTCCCAATTGACCATAAACCTAAAGCTTTGATACCAACTTTTCATGACCAGAACCAGGGCCTAGACATAATGGGCATCCCAAGTTCGACCGAGACACGAAGACCACTCCCGCTACCCAACTCAACCTCCAGCCATTTGCCCTGAGTTGGCTGAATTTCGAGCATATAAAAAGATACTTAAATTTCTCTCATGAAGACTGTGATAGGATCACAACCATGACAACCCTAATCGAATACAACCATACCAAATCATACAAACTGTACCAAACCAAAGGCCATAAACCAGGGCATAACTAAAGACATACCAAAACATATAATGATAATCAATCCTAAAATATAATATGATGGAACAATGAACAATATCATCCAATGATGTCAGCCCCAATATTAATGCCAATACTAAGGCTGACACCAATACCGATCCTGTCCATACCAACCCTCAAAAGTACCACAAATCCCCTAATCAAAAGAATTGGAATATCCGATTGAAATATGCCCCCAACTATGGCCAAACCAATATCCAAATCATAACCAAAGTGTCTAAAAATATCCATAACTTGAAATAGAGCCTTCCAGAAAGATGGAAATTCACCACTTTGATCCAAGTGCCGATCCCCAAGTTAATCGCTATGTAGGAAGAGTAGAACAACCGGTTTCTACATAGCATGGGTATACAACCGCTAGTAGATAGGTTAGCGAGTGATCTCTAGCATAAACTCAGGATAAGGGATAAAGTAATGCCATTTATAAAACCAAGTAAAACCATCCATAATGCATACAACCATACATATACATATATATAACCATGCCGAAAAAGGGAACTGGGCTTAGCATGCATTTAAAACCTTTACCTGGGTTACAACAGTTACCGTCCTAAACCACCCAAAAGCTATATGGGTTTAGCTCCCCCTGCTGAAAGGGCCTCAGTGCGTGAAGCGGCACAATCGGAGGAAATAAACTTGGATAACTAGTACATCCCCCAATATAAAGTGTGACATCATGCACACGGTAACCAAGACCAACATTATATCGACAAATATGAGTTTTTAGTTTTGGTCCCCCCGGGACCTCCACCTTCCACGACTTTGCTACACCTTCCCCTTTAATGTCCAATTAAAACCATTTTTCTAAACAACCAAACCATTATCCATTTACTAACCAAATCCATTAATAGTGGTATCATCATACCAACCAATAACTTGCAAGTGTCCATAGCTGTTAAGGGGAATTTGAAGTGCCTTTCCATTTATAATATCAAACCACTTGGGGAAAACCATGTACCCCACAATCATTACCATTTAGCCTTTTACTTTTTCAAAGCATTTAAACCATGCATAATTCGTTTTCCAAGTTTAAAACAAGCAAGAGTTCCATTTAAAAGTAATCAATGCAATGAACATATCTTTATAAGCATTTTGTCAAACACATTAGGGGCAATATATATCCAAACCAATTCCAATTACCAATAACCATTCCCATGTAATTTAATTATCCAAAACCTCCATTAATACATATAAAAGCATAATTAAAACCATAGAAACCATAACCAAGTATTTATAAACAAAACTCCTAAATCATATTTGAAAACCAAAAACATACAATATTGAAATCATGAAAACCAATAATGAAAACCATGCCTTTAGTTGGACCTAACAATGAGGGAAGAGAAAACGCCTTAATTTCCAAAGTAGATAGAGAGAAATAACCAACAAGATCCCCAAATAAGCTCTTAAGATGAAACCCTAGCTTTTGCCCCAAAAGCTCTCAAGAAGATTATAGAGTGTTTAGGAATAGTTTCTAAGTGTTAATGAATAGAATAATAGGGTAAATACTCGCCCAAGTAGGTTAGAAGTCGTGGGGTCCTATTAGTGTGAGTGGGGAAATATCCAAAATACCCCTACTTAAGTTGCATAAAATTCCACCACTTAAGTTGTACAAAATTCCACCACGGGGATACGACTGGCCCATATGTGTCGTACCCTCCGATACGATTGGTACCCTCTACTCATATCTAAAGCCTCAACTTTTGGATCCAAAACTGTCCGGCATATGACTCATCCAACCAAGTCATATCCATAGCATATAATTCGTACCCTCAACCCGTACCCCTAGCAGAATAGAATACTAAGAGGATTGAATATTGTCACCTATACGAGTCCCCGATATGACTCGTACCCCGTTATACGACTCAAGGTGAGACACTCATATTCAACCCCAACTTAAGTTACCAAATCTAAGGTTAAGTAAAGGAAAAACCCAAACCATACGATCCGTATCCAACCATACGATTAGTACCACCTAAGTCGTACCCATTTCGGTGACCAAATTCATCCGACTAATCAACACTAGTCCACATACGATAGGTACATACCATTAATACCCCAACATACGAATCACACCCCTGAGTCATATTAGGTCTGATGAACGGAATTCTAGAAAATTTTTAAAGGTCAAAAAGACAAAATGTTTCATTCTGCCCCACTAGGAACATTCATCCCCGAATGATGGATAAGGTAGGGTAGATACCAATATGAGTTATTTGCATTATCAAACATTCCCAATCTCTATCAAAGTTTGAAAACAAAGAGGCAAAGATATTAATCTTTCCTTTAACAAACTTAGAAAATAACGATGTGTTCAAGGACACATACCTTCCGCACGAATCCCAGGAGCAGAAAACATGAGCGGATACTTGGACCTCATGTCCTTCTCTACTTCCCATGTAGCCTTTTCCACCTTGTGGTTCTACCACAGAATCTTACCGAATCCACATCCTTGGTTCGGAACCGATGAACTTTCTTATCCAATATCTTAAATGGGACCTCTTTATAAGATAGAGAATCTGAGATTCCCAATCCTTTTTAAGGAACAACCAAAAAACGATCACCAATGCATTTCCTCAATATGGAAATATAAAGGACAAGATGAACCAAGCCCAAACTAGCAGGCAACTCTAATTCATAAGCAATATTAACAACCCTCTGCAAAATTATATATGGGACAATAAAGCAGGGACTGAACTTCCTCTTCTTGTCAAACCGTACTACTCCCTTTATGGGAGACACCTTTAGGAACACCTTATCCCCAACTCAGACTCTAAGTCTCTATGCCTAACATCGACATAAGACTTTTTGTGACTTTGGGCAGCCTTATGCCTATTCGGAATCACCTTTACATACTCTATAGCTTGATAAACTAAATTTAGACCAAACATATTTACCTCACCAAGCTCAAACCAACCAATAGGAGACCTCCTACCATACAATGCCTCAAAAGGGGACATACCAATATCAGAATGATAACTATTATTATACGCGAACTCCACAAAAGGTAGATGCTCAGCCCAATGGCTTCCATAAGCAACCACGCATGCCCATAACATATCCTCCAATGTCTGAATAGTTTTCTCTGCTTTCCCATCCAACTGTGGATGAAAAGCAGTACTTAGACTAACCTTAGTCCCCAACCCTCTTTGGAAAGATCGCCAGAAGTGAGATGTAAACTGCATTCCACAATCAGAAATAATTAAAACTGGCACTCCATGAAGCTTCACAATATCCTAAAGATACAGCTTCGCATAATCAGCCACTGAAAATATAGTCCTCACTGGCAGAAAGTGAGTGGACTTTATTATACTATCAACGATGACCCAAATTAAATCAAATTGGTTCTGAGACTGAGGGATACAGGTAATAAAATCCCTATTGATCATCTCCCATTTACATTCTATAAAATCAATTACTTGATGCAACCCACCAAGCCTCATATGCTCAACCTTAACTTTTTGACACACCATGCACTTGGCCACAAAATTAATTACGTACCTCTTCATACCTTTCACCCAATAGATATCCTTGAGATCATGATACATCTTTGTCAAGCCGGGATGAACAACATAGCGCGACTCATGCATCTCAATGAAAATCTTTTGCCGTAAACCATCGACAGCAGGAATGCACAACCTCCCTTGGCTGTAAAGTACCATCACTACTAATATCAAACACATTTTATGCTCCAACATCACTCTTGATTTTCATCAACACAGGATCCAACACTTGCTTCTCCTTAATCTCTGCACCAAGAGACGATCGAACCACTCTTTGCACCATTACACCACCATCCTTGGAGTCCAACAGGTGAACTCCAAGATTTTCCAAGTAGTGAATTTTCTTCACCGATTCCCACTTTCCTTTATCCATATGAGCCAAACTCCACATGGACAATCATAGTTCTTGAGAAGCTCAAGCCATCTCCTCTGCCTGAGATTAAGCTCATTCTGAGTGAACACATACTGTACACTCTTATGATCAGAAAAGATATCCACGTGAACAAGATACTGATAATGCCGCCAGATATTCAAAAGAAAGACAATCGCCAACAACTCTAAATCATGAGTAGGATAGTTCCTCTCATGCACCTTCAATTGCCTTCAAAACTCCCCTCACAAGAATTCGACTAGGAAAACTTGACCTTCTTCTGAGTCAACTTCGTCAAAGGAGCAGCTATTAGTGAAAAACTTTCTACAAACCGCCTATAATACTTGGCTAAACCCAAGAAGCTCTGGATGTCGGATGGAGTCATGGGTCTAGGTCACTTTTTAACCACAACCACCTTTTGAGGGTCCACCATAATCCCACCGCTAGAAATAACATAACCCAAAAAAGTCAAAGCGTTCAACCAAAACTCACACTTAGAGAACTTGGCATACAACCACAGTTCTTTTAAGGTATGCAACACCACACAGAGTTGATTATCATGATCCACCTCACTCTTTGGATAAACTAGAATGTCATCAATAAACACAATGACAAAGAGATCCAAATACTGCCTGAAAACTCTGTTCATCATATTCATGAACACTATCGGGGCTTTGGTCAATCCAAATGACATCACCAAGAACTCAAAATGCCCATACCGAGTACGAAAATCCATTTTCGGAATATCCACCTCCCTAATGTTGAGCTGAAGATACCCCGACCGAAGATCTATCTTAGAAAAGAACTTGGCACCTTACAACTATTCAAACAGATCATCTATCCTCGGGAGAGGATACTTTTCTTGACTGTTACCTTATTCAAATGCCTAAAGTCAATGCACATTCGAAGGGAACCATCCTTCTTGCGCACAAACAACATCGATGCACCCCATGGAGAAACGCTAGGATAAATAAAGCCCCTGTCCATAAGATTCTTTAGTTGCTTCTTGAGTTCCCTCAACTCAGTCGGAGCCATTATATAAGGAGGAATAGATATTTGACAAATATCTAGAAGTAAAGCAATACCAAACTCTATTTCCCTATCCGAAGGAACACTAGGAAGATCATCCAGAATGACCTCTGGAAACTTATTGACCACTAGAGTTGATTGCAAAGAAAGACCTTCCGAGCTAGAATATTTAACCTGAACCAGGTGGTAAGGACACCCCTTAGAGATTAACCTTCGATCTCTTAGATAAGAAATAAATCTCCCCCTAGGAGCTAATGAACCACCCTCTCATTTTATAACCAGTTCAACAGAAAACTTAAAGATAACCTCCCGGGTCTGACAGTCTAAGGACGCGTAACAGGAGTGTAACCAATCGATACCAAAGATAACATCAAAATCCATCATCTCTAATTCAATCAGATCTACCAGGGTCTGTTTGTCACCAACAGATACCACACACCCCTAATAGACCCTTGTAGCAATAATTGAGTCACCTACTGTGTAGAAGCAGAAAAAGATCCAAAATCACTTCGGGATCAAAACTAAAAGATACATCCAACTAAGGAGTCATATAAAAAAAAGTAAACCCAAGATCAAGAAAACAATATACGTCACGAGAAAAAAGCTATAACATACTAGTAACGACATTAGGTGATGCCTTAGATTCCTATCAGGATGCCAAAGCATACAACCTGTTTCGACCAATACTAGAACCAGGAGCGGTAACAGAAGAAGATACAATACCACTAGGTGTAGGAGCTGAAGATGACGCCACATAAACCTTATTTTCCCCTGTAGTAACCTTATTAATTGAACAATCCCTGATCCGATGACCTGGCTGGACACACTTTAAACATTTGTCTCTCTCTTCATTATAATAACCTCGATAAGGTTGACCACAGAACTAAAAAGAAGGGCAAGAAGAAACTAACTGACCTTCGCTCGCTTAAGATTGGGTACCTTGTACTCAAAAATTTTCACAACCCTGACGACGCCTATCTCCCGACTGCTTCAGGTAAGCGGCATTGGCAGTAGAGAAGGAACCCAAACTACCTCACTTTTTTTCTGCCACTTGTCTGTATTCAAACCACTCCGGGAGTGGGTGCTTTCCTGATTAGAAAACCTACTCCTCTTTCCCTACCAATCCTCAAACCTCGCCTGCCTACTCTTCTCATCCTCCACTTGCTGCATATGAATAGTCAACCTATAAATGTCCATATCCTTAATAAGCAAAGCAGTCTTGCTGTCCAATATCAAATCTCGATTCAACCTAAAAATGAACCTCCTCATTCTCGCTCTCATGTCAGCCACCAAATCAGGAGCATACCTCAATAACTGATGGAACTTAAAGTCATACTCTATGACAGTTATTCTCCTGTACTTAAGATTCATGAACTCCTCCATCTTAAGTTTCCTCAACTCCTGAGGAAAGAAACAATCCCTGAAGCTATTAGAAAAGGCCTCCCACAAATTTGATTCTTCCATATCACTCGTATCACTGTCCCATTTCTCATACCACTGATAAGCAATATATTTGAGCTGATAAGCTGCAAAGTTTACCTCCTCTACATTGGTATCCTATATTACCTGAAATTTCTTTTCTATTTCATCCAAAAAGCCTTGTAGATCCTTCTCCACCTTCACTCCAGTAAAAGTAGAAAAACCTATCTTCATAAATTGTCCAACCCTTGTGGCATCAGCAGACAACCCACCAGATACATTCTGCTCAGCCTGAGCAGCAACTAACTGAGCAATAACATGAATAAATTAATGAAATTCCATATTCATGACATTGAACCGAGGGATCTGAGGAGAACTGGTAGGATTAGGAGGAACTCCAACACCATCAGAAATGGGTCCCTGAGATCAAAGATGAATTCCAGATGAAGGATGTACCCCCTCAGCATTATCCCTAAATGGGACAGAAGAATTTCCTTGTGTTCCAGATCTATGAGTCATGATCTGAAAGACGAACAAACAAGGATTAGAAAAGATTCCAGGACTTTAAACTCCAAGCTTGAAATAGAATACCAAGAAAGTGAATTATTCCTAAATGCCTTATAGCATTTCTCTTATAAGTGTGGCACGCTACACCCCCCAAAAGAGACTCTACTTGACACGACTTGGTGTACTCCCAATTGTCCATGATCCTAAAGCTCTGATACCAACTTGTCATGACTTGAACCATGGCCTAGATGTAATGGCCTTTCTAAGTTTGACCGAGACACGGAGACAACTCCCGTTACCCAACACAACCTCCAACCGTTTGCCTTGAGTTGGCTGAATTTCGAGTATATACAAAGATAGTGTAATTTCTATCATGAAGACTCTGGGATAGGATCACGACCATGACCAACCCAACTGAGTCCAACCGTACCAAATCATACCAACTATACCAAACCAAAGGCCATAAAACAGGGCATAACCAAAGACATACCAAAACATATAATGATAATCAATCCCAAAATATAATATGATGGAACAACCAACAATATCATCCAATGATATTAGCCCTAATACTAATGCAAATACTAAGGCTGACACCAATACCGATCCTACCCATACCAACCCTCAGAAGTACCACAAAGCCTTTAACCAAAAGAATAAGAATATCCGATTGGGACATGCCCCCAACCATGGCCAAAACCAATATCCAAATCATAACCAAAGTGTCTAAAAATATCCATAACTTAAAATGGAGCCTTCCAAAAATATGGAAGCTCAACACTTTATTCGAAATACTGATCCCCGAGTCAATCACTATGTAGGAAGGGTAGAATGGATGGTTCCTACATAGCGTGGGTATACAACTGCTAGTAGACGGGTTAGCGAGTGATCGCTAGCATAATCTCAGTATAAAGGATAAACTAATTCCATTTATTAAACCAACTAAAACTATCCATAATGCATACAACCATACGTATGCATATATATAACCATGCCGGAAAAGGAAAATGGGTTTAGCATGCATTTAAAACCTTTACCTGGGCTGTGTAGCAATTACCATCCTAAACCACCCACGGGTTATATGGTTTCAGCTCCTCCCGCTGAAAGGACCCTAGTGCATGAAGCGGCACGACTGGAGGAAATAACCTGGGATGACTAGTACATCCCTCAATATAAAGTATGACATCATGCACATGGTCACCAAGACCAACCTCATATCGACAAATATGCGTTTCCAGTTTTGGTCACCCCCAGACCTCCACCATCCATGGCTTGCTACACCTCCCCCTTTAATGTCCAATTAAAACCATTTTTCCAAACAACCAAACCATTATCCATTTACTAACCAAGGCCATTAATAGTGATATCGTTATACCAACCAATAACTTGTAAGTATCCATAGCCAACCATTTATGGGTTAAGGGGACTATCAGGTGCCCTTCTATTTACCATATCAAACCACTTAGGGATCACCATGTACCCCACAAGTATTACCATTTAGACTTTTACCATTTCAAAGCATTTAAACCATGCATAATTTCTTTTCCAAGTTTAAAACAAGCAAGAGTTCCTTTTAAAAGTAATCAAAGTAATGAACATATCTATATAAGCATTTTGTCAAACACATTGGGGGCAATATATATATATATATATATATATCCAAACCAATTCCAATTACCAATAACCATTATCATGTAATCCAATTATCCAAAACCACTATTAATGACAGCATAATTAAAACAATGGGAAACCATAACCCAATATTTATAAATAAAACCCCCAAATCATATTTTAAAATCAAAAGCATACAATAATAAAAACATGAAAACCAATAATGAAAACCATGCCTTTATATAGAACTAACAATGAGGGAGGAGAATATTCCTTAATTGACAAAGTAGACGAAGAGAATTCACCAACAAGATCCCCAAATTAGCACTTAATATGAAACCCTAGCTTCTGCCCTAAAAGCTCTTGAGAGGATTATATAGTATTTATGAATAGAATAATAGGGTAAATACTCTCCCAAGTAGGTTATAAGTCGTAGGGTCCTATTAGGGTGAGTAGGGAAATATCCAGAATACCCCCACTTAAGTTGCACAAAATTCTATCACGGGGATACGACTGGTCCATACTAGTCGTACCCTTTAATACGATTGTTCCTTCTACTCATATCCAAAGCCTCAACCTTTGGACCCAACACTATCCGACATATGAATCATCCAACCAAGTCATATCCACAACATATGATCTGTACCTTCCACCAGTACCCTTGGAAGAATAGAATACCAAGAGGATTGAACACTGGCCCCTATACGAGTCCCAGATATGACTCATACCCTGTTATACGGCTCAAGGTGAGCCACTCGTACACATCTCCAACTTAAGTTACTAAATCTAAGGTTAAGTAAAGGAGAATCCAAAACCATTCGGTCTGTATCCAACCATACAACCCGGACCACCTAAGTTGTACCCATTCCAGTGACCAAATATATCCCACCAATCAACACTGGTCAGCATACAACAGGTCCATACCATTCGTATCCCAACATACTAATCATACCCTTGAGTCATATTGGGTCCAGAGAATGGAATTCTAGGAAATTTTGTAAGGTCCAGAAACTAGGATGTTTCAATAGTAAAGGCCTATATCTAAACTATCATAAAACTAGGACGTGTTCATGACCGAAAAGAAAAAACCGTGAGAACCATAAACAATAAATGGATGGTTGTGTGACTTGTATTATCTAGGTGTATATTATAGATCGACGGTTCAAAGATATCACATCTATAGATTGACCGAGTGCATCCGATCCAAGTTCACTATGGAAAGTTCAAAAGAAAACCTACTTATCCACATGCAATTAGTCTTTGCTTGAAAATCATACACTTTCCCATAAATCTTTTATAAAATAGTCATTCCCATTTCAATTCAGGCAATTCAATCTCTTGATACAAACCCCCAGGCCTCATATGCTCAACTTTCACTTGTTGACACACTAAATATTTGGCCATAAAATCAGTCACTACCCCTTTTATACCATTCAACTAATACATCTCCTTGAGATCATGATATATTTTTATCAAATCGGGATGCACAACATAGCACAATTCATGCGCCTCAGCTAATATCCTTTCCCACAAACCATCGATGTTGGGAACTCATAACCTCCCTTGGCATCTCAAGGTACCATCACCATTGATCTCAAATACCATCAATTTTTGCTCACCAACATCACCTTGATTTATATCAAAACAAGACCCAGTATCCAAAAGGCAAACTCCAAGATTAGCCAAGTGGTGAATATCCTTCACAAATTCCTGATTTTCCTTATCCACATGATCTGTACTCCCTATGAGCAACCTGCTAAGAGCATCAACAATAATATTAGCATTTCTTGGATGGTAATGAAGGCTCATATCATAGTACTTAAGAAGCTTAAGCCATCTCCTCTACCCGAGGTCAAGCTCTTTCTGAGTAAACATATACTGTAGACTCTTATGATCAAAAAAGAAATCCACATGCGCTCTATAAAGATAATGCCGCCAGATTTTCAACACAAACACCACAACTAAAAGCTCCAAATCATGAGTAGGATAGTTTCTCTCATGTACCTTCAACTGCCTAGAATCATGGGCTATTATCTTACCATGCTACATCAGAACACAACCAAGTCCCACCCTGGATGCATCACAGTAAACCACAAACTCGTCATTGCCTTTAGGTAAAGTCAAAATTAGAGCCGAAGTTAGCTTATCCTTTAAATTCTCAAAACTACCCTCACACGCATCCAACCAAGAGAACTTTACTTTTTTTTTCCAGAAAACCTGGTCAATAGGGCAGCTATAGTTGAAAAGCTTTCCACAAACCTCCTATAATACCCAGCTAAACCCAAGAAGCTCTGAATATTGGTTGGAGTCAAGGGTCTAGACCAATTCCCAACCATCACCACCTTTTGTGGATCCACCATGATCCCCTTGCTAGAAATAATATGGCCCCAAAAAGTGATGGCGTTCAAACAAAATTCATATTTCGAGAATTTAGCATACAACTGCTACCCTTTCAAGGTCTACAATACCACACGGAGGTATTGGCATGGTCCACCTCACTCTAAAGTACACCAAAATGTCATGAATGAACATAATGACAAAAAGATCCAAAAACTGATAAAAGACCTTATTCATCAATTTGACGAATGCCACCGGGGCATTAGTCAAACCATATGACATAACCAAGAACTCAAAGTGCCCATAACGAGTACAAAAAACTATCTTAGGGATATCTACCTCCCTAATATTAAACCGATGATACCCAGACCAAAGATCAATCTTACAAAAGAATTTGGTACCTTGCAACTGATCAAACAAGTTATCTATCCTTAGAAGAGAATACTTGTTCTTAACTGTCACCTTAGTGAATTGCCGATAGTCAATGCACATTATAAGGGTACCATTTATCTTACGCATGAATAAAATCAGTGCACATCACGGTGATAGACTAACATGAATAAAACCCTTATTCAAAACATCCTTAAGTTGCTCCTTGAGTTCTCTCAACTCATCTGGAGATATTCTATAAGGAGGAATATATATTGGACGAGTATCCAAAACTAAATCATTCCCAAACTCAATATATTTATCCGAAGAAACACCAAGAAGATCATCCAAAAAGACCTCAGGAAACTCATTCACCACTGGAATCGAATGGAAGAAGCACCTTCTGAGTTAAAATCTCTAACCTGGACCAAATAATAGAGACACCCTTTGGAGATTAATCTACGAGCTCTAAGATATAAAATAAACCTTCTCTTAAGAGCTAGGGAACCTCTCTCCCATTCAATAAATGGTTCACCAAGGAACCTAAAGATAACCTTATTGGTCCACCAATCTAAGGACGCATAGCACGAGTATAACCAATGCATCCCCAGAATAACATAAAAATCCACCATATCTAATTCAAATAAATCCACTAAAGTCTCCTTACTACCAATAGATACCGCATATCCCCTATAGACTCTTTTATAAACCACAATGTCTCCTGCTGGAGTAGAAACAGAAAAAGGATCTGAAATAACCTTGAGATCAAAACCAAAATACACACCCACAAATTAGGTCATATAAGAGAGAGAATACCCAGATCAAGTAAACTATAAAAATCCCAAGAAAAGAGTTTCAATATACCAGTCACGACATTAGGTGATGCCTTAAACTCCTATCAAATAATGAGAGGATATAACTGATTCTGGACTGTATCAATACCATAAGAAGAAACAAATGAAAAAGTAGCACTCTTTGGTACAAAAGCAGATGAAAAAACAACTGGAGCCTTATTCGCCCCTGAAGCAACCTTACGAATTGGACAGTTTTTAAGCATATGGCCTGGCTGACCATATTTGAAACACTTGTCCCTTCCCTCATCACAAAAACCCCAATGTAACCGACCGTAGAACCTACAAGGAGGACATGATGAGGTCGAATAAGACCTACTAGTCTGAGATTAGGCACCCTATGCCCGAAAGTTATTGCCACTATGTTAATACCCGTCACTCAAAGGCTTTGGGTAGAGAGCACTAGCTGTGGAGAAGGAACCAAAACTCCCCCACTTCTTCTTTGGCTACTTACCACCATCTCGACGACTTTGCTCTTGCCCACTTTGCTATTGCCTACCCTGCTCAGAGAACCTGAACTTCTTACACTGCCTTTCCCCTACCTCAGGCTATTTTCTTTTTTTCTCCTTCGCCTATTGCATATGAACCACCAACCTAGAGATATCCATGACCTTATTCTGTAAGGCAGTCTTACTTTAAAGGATAAAATCCTGAGATAGTCCTGAAGCAAACTTTCTCATGCTGGCCCTCATATCAGACACTGATTCTGGAGCATACCTAGACACTAGTGGAATTTCAAGGCATACTTTTTGACCGACATCTTCCCTTATTTTATATTAACAAATTCCTCTGCTTTTGCTTCCTTTAACTACCTAGGAAAGAAGCAGTTTAGAAAAGAATTAGAGAAAGTCTCCCATAGAGAAGACTTATCCACATCACCCCGTACTTGATCTCATTCCATGTACCATTGGTACGACATACCCTTTTGATGGTAAGCAACAAAATTCACCTCTTCCACATTCATGGCTTGCATCACCTTAAAGACCTTTTCCATCTTATTTAGAAAACCCCGAGGATCCTCCTCCACCTTAACACTAGTAAAAGTTAGAGGATTCAAACTCATGAACTAGCCAACCCTTATGGCCTTCAAAGATGGAATACCAATTACTCCACGTTCAGGCTAAGATCTACTAACTGAGCAATCACATGAATCAACTGACGAAACTCTGCATTTGTTACATCACCTTGATGGGGACTAGAAGGAATAGGTGGAACTCCAAAAATATCAGGGACTAGAACCCTAGACCGAGTATGGATCCCCTGAGTAAAGCGTGTCCCATCAACATTGTCCCCAATTGGTACATAAGAGTTTTCGTGAGCTTCAGATCATCGAGGCATGATCTAAAAGACAAGCAAATTGAACTCAAAGGAATCCAAAACCTTAGACTCCAATCTTGAAAATTAAAGACAAAGAAGATAAATATTTCCTAAATGCCTTATTGCCTCTCTCTTATGAGTGTGGCACGCTACACACCCTTATAAGAGACTCTACTCGACATGGCTTTGAGGACTCCCTAATTTATCATGAACCTAAATCTTTGATACCAACTTAACACAGCCTGAACCAGAGCCTTATCGTAATGGGCATCCCAAGCACAACTAGGACTGGGGACCACCCTTGATACCCAACCCAACCGCCAACTCATACCTTGTCTCGGCTGAATTTCAAGCATATAACAAGATAGCATAATAGTCTAATTCCAGACTCTGGGATAGGTCCATAAACGTGACCGACCCAAACGAGTCCAACCATCCAATACCCAACCAATAACCATACCATAAACCAAAAGCAAAATCAATAACCAAGTATATCTTCATAATATAAAAGTATGGAATAATAAATAATATAGTGCAATGATGTCAGCCCCAATACCAATACCAATGCCAATACTTAGGCTGACTCCACTACTGACATCGCCCATACTAACCCATAATAGTCCTACAAAACCTCTAATCGAAAGTACAAAAATATTCGATTAGGATATGCCCCCAACCATAGCCAAAACCAATGTCCATAAAATAACTAAATTATGTAAAGACATCCATGATATACAATGGATCCTTCCAGAATATGGAAGCTCACTACTTCAATCTAACCAAGCTGATCCCAAATTCGATCACTAAGTAGGAGAAGTAAATTAAAACGCCCAGAAAGTACACCTGGACGTCACATGGTGCTTACGATCACCAGTGACCATAATCTAACCTATGATACTTGTACCTTCTATGAGTGTTGAATAAAATAGATAACAAAAGAACATGTGCAGAATTTAACTAAAAAATTCTATAAGGTTTTAAATACTAAAACATGCAATTTAAATAACAACTCTAAAAATAGTATTGAAAAGACTGATAAAAATATCTAATAACTGATAAATTGTTTAAAATAGTTAGAAAGGCCTCTTAAACTGACTGAAAAAGAGTTGAAGGGATAGGCCCTAACTAAATCTAACGTAATACTAAACTGAAATACTGAAAGAGACCGAAATAGTCCTTGATGTATGAGGACTCACCCCTGCTTCTTCTGCTGCTAATGCACTAGAGTATCTAAGCACGGTTGGGAACCTAAGCATCCAAACCTTTGATATAAGGTATCATATGGAAAGAAACGAGTATGTGGTCAATACTGTAATGTACTGGCATGCTAGATAAGGTTAGGCTAATATGCATGGGTTATGTGCACGAGTAATAACTGACTGAATGAATAGCATGAGGTAACTGAATTACTGATATGAATACATGAATATTGTAAATCTGAGGTCACATGACCAAGCATATAACATGATTCTGAAATAGTCTGTAAACTGAAATACTGGAACCTGGTAATTTGTGTAACTGATAACTGTAAGCTATGATCAATGCAAACATGAACTGAATCATACTAAATACTGAAGTAAGATAGTAGGAGGTATCAACTAACCATCATGCCCCAATCTGAGATAATTGGGGTCCAACTAGTGATCCCAGTTGGAAGGGTGTCAGTACAGTACCACGGGTACTAATAATGGCTGTATGGATCCACTAAACTGGTGTCCCAAAAGACTGAAGAGTCACCCTAATATGGTAGGAGTACTCATGAGATATGTGTTAACCCTAAACTGGAAGGAAAACATCACAACCTACGCTGGCTGCGTATTTCTGTAACTTAGGGATTACTACTAAGGGTCAAATCCTAACCTTGCAGGAATGCCCCCATCCCTGGGTTCGCTCGATGCTGAATCCTACCCCAAATGAATAATACTAACTACTGGACAACTGAGCCAACAACTGAACATGATACTCATTGAATGACAAGGCTTATGGTTTATCTGAAATCATTCTGTAGATACTAAAAACTATGTAAACAGCTAAGTAACGAGTGTCCATAACCCTCCAAGACTCGTTAACTATAATAATAGGACATACTAGGATTTCTAATGACTTTAGGCTGTCTTAAGACTCTCCTTGATTAACTGAACCTCTTCTATCGCATCAAATACTGAATCTATCCCAGACAATGGAGTTTTACCTACCTCAAACTAACCAATAGGATAACTACATCTTCTCCCATAAAGAGCCTTAAATAGAGCTATATGCATACTGGAATGATAACTATTTTGGTAGGCAAACTCAATCAAAGAAAAGTGATCATCCCAACTACTCTTAAAGTCAATAACATATGCCCATAATATTTCCTCTAGGGTCTGAATTGTCCTATCTACCTGACCATCCATCTGAGGGTAAAAGACTGTATTGAGACGAACTTAGGTACCAAGACCCTTCTAAAAAGCTTTCTAAAAGTGAGAGGTAAACTGAGTACCTCTATCTAAAATGATGGACCAAGAAACTCCATGCAATTTGACTAACTCACTAATATAGAGCTTGGTATAGTCCTTGACTGTATAGAAAGTATGAACTAGCAAGAAATAGGCCGATTTGGTCATCTTGTCTATAATAACCCATATCGAATCATGCTCACTACATGAATAGGGAAACCCTATCACAAAGTCCATGTTAACCTCTTCCCACTTCTAAGTGGGAATACTAAACTCCTGCATTATGCCACTAGGCCTTTGGTGCTCAACCTTAACCTGTTGATAATTAGAATACTTAGTTACAAATTCAGCAGTATCCCTATTCATGCAACTCCATCAATAGATTTCCCACAAATCACGGTATATCTTAGTGGCTCTTGGGTGAATAGAATAATGCACACCATGCACTTATTGTAAAGATTCGCTGTCTTAACCCATCAACGCATGTTACACATAACCTTCCCTGATATCGCAACACACCATCTCCCCCTTGGGAGAAAACCTCTGCTCTCTGATCTCTGACTGACTCCTTCAACTTAACTAGGCTGGGATCCCTATCTTTTTTTTCTTCACTTCGGCAACCAAAGAAGATTTTGAACTATTCTTAACCCATACACTGCCCTCAGCTGAATCCACCAATCGTACACCTAATCTACCAAGCTGATGAACCTCTCTGAATAACTGCTTCTTATCATCCTCTACATGAGTGACACTACCCATAGACAATCTAATAAGGGCAACTGCCACTACATTAGCCTTGCCCGGATGATACAAAACACTCATATCGTAATCTTTCAACAATTCTAACCACCTTCTCTAATGGAGATTTAAATCTTTCTGTGATAATATATAGTGTAAACTTTTGTGATCCATGAACACATCAACAAGAACCCCATACAAATAATGCCTCAAAATTTTCAAGTAAAAAACAATAGCTGCTAACTCAAGATCATGGGTAGGGTAATTCTTTTCATGGGGTTTAATCTGTCTAGAGGCGTAGGATATGAACTTACCTCTTGACATCAAAACACAACCCAAACCAACTCTAGTTGCACCATAGTAAAAACCAAACCTATCTAAACCATCTGGTAGCATTAAAACTGGGGCTGAAGTGAGTCGAGTCTTCAACTCTCGAAAACTCTTCTCACAAGGGTCTGACCACTAAAACTTAACTTTATTTTGAGTCAATCTAGACATGGGGGACATAATAGACAAAAAACCTTCAATAAACTACTGGTAATAGCCAACTAAACCCAAGAAACTTCTGATGTCTGATAGAGAGATGGGTATAGGCTATTTTATCACTGCTTTGGTCTTTTGAGGGTCAACTCTAATACCATTATAGGAAACTATATGGACAAGAAAAGATACTGATATTAACCAAAATTCTCACTTACTGAATTTGGCAAACAACTGATGGGCTCTAAGGGTTTGCAATATGATTTTGAGGTGGTCTGCATGATTATTTTTACTACGGGAATAGACAAGAATATCATCATTGAAGACTATGACGAACATGTCCAAGTACTGCTTGAACACTCTGTTCATTAAGTCCATTTAGGCTTCTGGGGAATTCATTAGACCAAAGAACATAACTAAGAGCTTAAAGTGACGATACCAGGTTCTGAAAGCTATTTTTGAAATATCACATTCTTTAACTCTGAGTTGGTGATAGCCAGATCTGAGGTCTATCTTTGAGAAAAAATTTGGCACCCTAAAGTTGATCTAAAAAGTCATTAATTCTGGGGAGTGGGTACTTATTCTTGACTGTGAATTTGTTCAACTGATGGTAATCGATGCACATTCTAAGAGAATCATCTTTCTTACACATGAAAAAGACTGGGAGCACCCCATGGAGAAACACTGGGTCTGCTGAAACCCTTATCTAAGAGATCTTTCAACTTCTCTTTCAACTCCCTAAGCTCAGCTGGAGCTATTCTATAGGGTAAAATAGAGATAGGTTGGGTATCTGAAAGAAGATCTATTCGGAAGTTAATTTCCCTATTGGGAGGAACTCTGCAAAGATCTTCAGGGAATATATCTAGAAATTCCCTCACTACTGAAACAGAATCAAGACTGGGAGTCTTTGAACTAGAGTCTTTAACTCAAAAAAAATGTTAAACACACCCCTTGGATATCATTTTTCTCACTCTAATGTATGAAAAAGGCTAACCCCTAAGCGCTGAAGTACTACCTCTCTATTCAAGGACTAGATCATTCGGAAACTAAAAATGAACAACTCTGTTTCTATAATCAACTAAAGCATAGCATGAGAGGAGCCAATCCATGCCGAGAATGACATCAATATCAGTCATCTCTAACTCCACAAGGTCTACTAAAGTGATTTTCTGGGATACTGTGACCAGAACATTCTATTATACCTGCCTGGCAATAATAGAGACACCTACTAGGGTAGACACTGTGAAAGGTTTTGCTAAAGACTCAGGACTTACACTGAAATTAACAGCTATATAGGTGGTTACAAAAGAAAGTGAAGCCCCAGGATCTAACAAAGATAAATATGTAAATGAAAGACCTGTAATGTACCCGTAAACCACAGCAGGAGAACTTTCCTCTGATACTATCGGGGACTTGGAGTTGCATACAATTAGTTTGGACGCTGACTATTAGTTGCACTAGATACGACACCCTATTAAGTCCGGGCGATCGGCTGGAGCTGAAGGGATGCCTGTGCTGACTTTGCAGACCCCACCTTGGGATATTACCTGATTCGGTGGCCTGGCTTGCCACACCCCAAAACTTACATCATTGCCATTCTTACACACATCTATTTGATCTCCATCATATTTTCTGGCAAAAGGGATTCATACGACCACTATATTTACTGCCCTGGGATTTAGAGCCTGGCGCCCTATGCCAATTATCATTTCTGAACTTTGGTACAGGTGCCCTAGCTGAAGATCGAGCTGGAGCTGAATATTTTAGGAAGAACAGAGAATGATTATCACCCTCCGACCTTGTCTGAGCAAATTTAAAACTACCTATTTTAGCTCTTTTGTTCTTTCTTTCTTTATCCTTAACCTTCTCTTTCTCAATCTGTTGAGCATGGACAATAAGCCTAGATAAGTCCATCTCCTTAATCAACATTGCAGTCCTACACTCCTTGACCACACAATTAGCTACACCAGAGACAAACTTACTCATCCTAGACCTGTTATCAAACACGACATGGGAGCATACCTCGCAGCTGGGGTAAACTTAGGTGAATACTCTTTCACACTCACATTGCCCTACTTTAAATTAATAAACTCCAGCTTCTTAAGCTTCACCTTACTCTAAGGGAAATAATCTATCTAAAAGGTTTGTTGTAGCAAACTTTTCCCACTCTATAGGCCCTGTATTTACGCCTTTATCCCCCTTCCACTTCTTATACCAGGTATGAGCTATATCCTACAACTGGTAAGTATATAAGTATGCACTCTTACTAGACGTGACACCCATAATGTCAGTCACCTTCTGGACCATATCAAGAAAATTAAGGGTTCATTTGGGTGAAGTTCCAAATCCTAGCTGCGGCGGGTAATTAGCCACTAGATTGGCTGGGATAGCAGCCTGCTGATTATTTTGAAGCCGCTACTAAGGTGAACTAACATAGTGAATACAGCTCGAAACTCAACATGAGGAAATTTTTTTATTTAGGGGATCTTCCTGAATTGGCTGAGGTACAAGCTGATTCTCATTTCTTCTTCGGTTATTCTTTCTGGGAGACATGTTCTATAAACGAAAAGAAGATTAGATTAGAAAAGATTTAAGTTGAGGTCATGCCTCATTCGAACGAAATGAATATGAAAAGAAGGGAAACCTTTTTCCTAAAACGTCTAGTAGCCTCTTGTCCATAAGTGTGGCGCACTTCACACCCCATGCACAAGACTCTACTTAACGCGGATTTTAGACTTCCTAGGATACTTTAAAATCTTAGGCTCTGATACCAAGTTTTTAACACCTCAGAGGTACACCTTGGATGTCACATGGTGCTTACGATCACAAGTGACCACAAGCTAACCCATGGTACTGGTACCTACTATGAGCGCTGAATAAAACTGATAACAAAAGAACATGTGCAAAATTTAACTGAAAAATGCCATAATATTTTAATACTGAAACATGCAAATTTAAATCATAATCCTGAAAATGTCTGAAAGTAGTATTGAAAAGACTGATAATAAAATCAGATAACTAACTAAGTATCTGAAATAGTTGAAAACCTCTAAAATTGACTGAAAAAAAGTTGATGGGACAGGTCCAACTAACTCTAACTGATTACTGACTGAAATAATAAAGGAGACCAAAACGGTCCTCAATGTAGGAGGACTAACCCCTGCTACTACTGCTGATGCGTTGGAGTGTCTATGTACGGTCGAGTACTTGAGCATCCAAACCAATGATATAAGACTCATAGCTCAAAAAATGAGTATGTGGTCAGTACTTTGAATGTACTGGCATGC
>JAQZCD010000375.1:5384388-5499948 GCA_030864225.1 Capsicum baccatum var. pendulum | reverse complement strand
AAAAAAAAATAAAAAAAAAAAAAAAAAAAAAAAAAAAAAAAAAAAAAAAAAAAAAAAAAAAAAAAAAAAAAAAAAAAAAAATTTTAAAAAAAAAAAAAAAAAAAAAAAAAAAAAAAAAAAAAAAAAAAAAAAAAAAAAAAAAAAAAAAAAAAAAAAAAAAAAAAAAAAAAAAAAAAAAAAAAAAAAAAAAAAAAAAAAAAAAAAAAAAAAAAAAAAAAAAAAAAAAAAAAAAAAAAAAAAAAAAAAAAAAAAAAAAAAAAAAAAAAAAAAAAAAAAAAAAAAAAAAAAAAAAAAAAAAAAAAAAAAAAAAAAAAAAAAAAAAAAGAAAAAAAAAAAAAAAAAAAAAAAAATAAAAAAAAAAAAAAAAAAAAGAAAAAAAAAAAAAAAAAAAAAAAAAAAAAAAAAAAAAAAAAAAAAAAAAAAAAAAAAAAAAAAAAAAAAAAAAAAAAAAAAAAAAAAAAAAAAAAAAAAAAAAAAAAAAAAAAAAAAAAAAAAAAAAAAAAAAAAAAAAAAAAAAAAAAAAAAAAAAAGAAAAAAAAAAAAAAAAAAAAAAAAAAAAAAAAAAAAAGAAAAAAAAAAAAAAAAAAAAAAAAAAAAATAAAAAAAAAAAAAAAAAAAAAAAAAAAAAAAAAAAAAAAAAAAAAAAAAAAAAAAAAAAAAAAAAAAAAAAAAAACAAAAAAAAAAAAAAAAAAAAAAAAAAAAAAAAAAAAAAAAAAAAAAAAAAAAAATAAAAAAAATAAAAAAAAAAAAAAAAAAAAAAAAAAAAAAAAAAAAAAAAAAAAAATAAAAAAAAAAAAAAAAAAAAAAAAAAAAAAAAAAAAAAAAAAAAAAAAAAAAAAAAAAAAAAAAAAAAAAAAAAAAAAAAAAAAAAAAAAAAAAAAAAAAAAAAAAAAAAAAAAAAAAAAAAAAAAAAAAAAAAAAAAAAAAAAAAAAAAAAAAAAAAAAAAAAAAAAAAAAAAAAAAAAAAAAAAAAAAAAAAAAAAAAAAAAAAAAAAAAAAAAAAAAAAAAAAAAAAAAAAAAAAAAAAAAAAAAAAAAAAAAAAAAAAAAAAAAAAAAAAAAAAAAAAAAAAAAAAAAAAAAAAAAAAAAAAAAAAAAAAAAAAAAAAAAAAAAAAAAAAAAAAAAAAAAAAAAAAAAAAAAAAAAAAAAAAAAATTAAAAAAAAAAAAAAAAAAAAAAAAAAAAAAAAAAAAAAAAAAAAAAAAAAAAAAAAAAAAAAAAAAAAAAAAAAAAAAAAGAAAAAAAAAAAAAAAAAAAAAAAAAAAAAAAAAAAAAAAAATTAAAAAAAAAAAAAAAAAAAAATAAAAAAAAAAAAAAAAAAAAAAAAAAAAAAAAAAAAAAAAAAAAAAAAAAAAAAAAAAAAAAAAAAAAAAAAAAAAAAAAAAAAAAAAAAAAAAAAAAAAAAAAAAAAAAAAAAAAAAAAAAAAAAAAAAAAAAAAAAAAAAAAAAAAAAAAAAAAAAAAAAAAAAAAAAAAAAAAAAAAAAAAAAAAAAAAAAAAAAAAAAAAAAAAAAAAAAAAAAAAAAAAAAAAAAAAAAAAAAAAAAAAAAAAAAAAAAAAAAAAAAAAAAAAAAAAAAAAAAAAAAAAAAAAAAAAAAAAAAAAAAAAAAAAAAAAAAAAAAAAAAAAAAAAAAAAAAAAAAAAAAAAAAAAAAAAAAAAAAAAAAAAAAAAAAAAAAAAAAAAAAAAAAAAAAAATAAAAAAAAAAAAAAAAAAAAAAAAAAAAAAAAAAAAAAAAAAAAAAAAAAAAAAAAAAAAAAAAAAAAAAAAAAAAAAAAAAAAAAAAAAAAAAAAAAAAAAAAAAAAAAAAAAAAAAAAAAAAAAAAAAAAAAAAAAAAAAAAAAAAAAAAAAAAAAAAAAAAAAAAAAAAAAAAAAAAAAAAAAAAAAAAAAAAAAAAAAAAAAAAAAAAAAAAAAAAAAAAAAAAAAAAAAAAAAAAAAAAAAAAAAAAAAAAAAAAAAAAAAAAAAAAAAAAAAAAAAAAAAAAAAAAAAAAAAAAAAAAAAAAATAAAAAAAAAAAAAAAAAAAAAAAAAAAAAAAAAAAAAATAAAAAAAAAAAAAAAAAAAAAAAAAAAAAAAAAAATAAAAAAAAAAAAAAAAAAAAAAAAAAAAAAAATAAAAAAAAAAAAAAAAAAAAAAAAAAAAAAAAAAAAAAAAAAAAAAAAAAAAAAAAAAAAAAAAAAAAAAAAAAAAAAAAAAAAAAAAAAAAAAAAAAAAAAAAAAAAAAAAAAAAAAAAAAAAAAAAAAAATAAAAAAAAAAAAAAAAAAAAAAAAAAAAAAAAAAAAAAAAAAAAAAAAAAAAAAAAAAAAAAAAAAAAAAAAAAAAAAAAAAAAAAAAAAAAAAAAAAAAAAAAAAAAAAAAAAAAAAAAAAAAAAAAAAAAAAAAAAAAAAAAAAAAAAAAAAATTAAAAAAAAAAAAAAAAAAAAAAAAAAAAAAAAAAAAAAAAAAAAAAAAAAAAAAAAAAAAAAAAAAAAAAAAAAAAAAAAAAAAAAAAAAAAAAAAAAAAAAAAAAAAAAAAAAAAAAAAAAAAAAAAAAAAAAAAAAAAAAAAAAAAAAAAAAAAAAAAAAAAAAAAAAAAAAAAAAAAAAAAAAAAAAAAAAAAAAAAAAAATAAAAAAAAAAAAAAAAAAAAAAAAAAATTAAAAAAAAAAAAAAAAAAAAAAAAAAAAAAAAAAAAAAAAAAAAAAAAAAAAAAAAAAAAAAAAAAAAAAAAAAAAATAAAAAAAAAAAAAAAAAAAAAAAAAAAAAAAAAAAAAAAAAAAAAAAAAAAAAAAAAAAAAAAAAAAAAAAAAAAAAAAAAAAAAAAAAAAAAAAAAAAAAAAAAAAAAAAAAAAAAAAATTAAAAAAAAAAAAAAAAAAAAACAAAAAAAAAAAAAAAAAAAAAAAAAAAAAAAAAAAAAAAAAAAAAAAAAAAAAAAAAAAAAAAAAAAAAAAAAAAAAAAAAAAAAAAAAAAAAAAATAAAAAAAAAAAAAAAAAAAAAAAAAAAAAAAAAAAAAAAAAAAAAAAAAAAAAAAAAAAAAAAAAAAAAAAAAAAAAAAAAAAAAAAAAAAAAAAAAAAAAAAAAAAAAAAAAAAAAAAAAAAAAAAAAAAAAAAAAAAAAAAAAAAAAAAAAAAAAAAAAAAAAAAAAAAAAAAAAAAAAAAAAAAAAAAAAAAAAAAAAAAAAAAAAAAAAAAAAAAAAAAAAAAAAAAAAAAAAAAAAAAAAAAAAAAAAAAAAAAAAAAAAAAAAAAAAAAAAAAAAAAAAAAAAAAAAAAAAAATAAAAAAAAAAAAAAAAAAAAAAAAAAAAAAAAAAAAAAAAAAAAAAAAAAAAAAAAAAAAAAAAAAAAAAAAAAAAAAAAAAAAAAAAAAAAAAAAAAAAAAAAAAAAAAAAAAAAAAAAAAAAAAAAAAAAAAAAAAAAAAAAAAAAAAAAAAAAAAAAAAAAAAAAAAAAAAAAAAAAAAAAAAAAAAAAAAAAAAAAAAAAAAAAAAAAAAAAAAAAAAAAAAAAAAAAAAAAAAAAAAAAAAAAAAAAAAAAAAAAAAAAAAAAAAAAAAAAAAAAAAAAAAAAAAAAAAAAAAAAAAAAAAAAAAAAAAAAAAAAAAAAAAAAAAAAAAAAAAAAAAAAAAAAAAAAAAAAAAAAAAAAAAAAAAAAAAAAAAAAAAAAAAAAAAAAAAAAAAAAAAAAAAAAAAAAAAAAAAAAAAAAAAAAAAAAAAAAAAAAAACAAAAAAAAAAAAAAAAAAAAAAAAAAAAAAAAAAAAAAAAAAAAAAAAAAAAAAAAAAAAAAAAAAAAAAAAAAAAAAAAAAAAAAAAAAAAAAAAAAAAAAAAAAAAAAAAAAAAAAAAAAAAAAAAAAAAAAAAAAAAAAAAAAAAAAAAAAAAAAAAAAAAAAAAAAAAAAAAAAAAAAAAAAAAAAAAAAAAAAAAAAAAAAAAAAAAAAAAAAAAAAAAAAAAAAAAAAAAAAAAAAAAAAAAAAAAAACAAAAAAAAAAAAAAAAAAAAAAAAAAAAAAAAAAAAAAAAAAAAAAAAAAAAAAAAAAAAAAAAAAAAAAAAAAAAAAAAAAAAAAAAAAAAAAAAACAAAAAAAAAAAAAAAAAAAAAAAAAAAAAAAAAAAAAAAAAAAAAAAAAAAAAAAAAAAAAAAAAAAAAAAAAAAAAAAAAAAAAAAAAAAAAAAAAAAAAAAAAAAAAAAAAAAAAAAAAAAAAAAAAAAAAAAAAAAAAAAAAAAAAAAAAAAAAAAAAAAAAAAAAAAAAAAAAAAAAAAAAAAAAAAAAAAAAAAAAAAAAAAAAAAAAAAAAAAAAAAAAAAAAAAAAAAAAAAAAAAAAAAAAAAAAAAAAAAAAAAAAAAAAAAAAAAAAAAAAAAAAAAAAAAAAAAAAAAAAAAAAAAAAAAAAAAAAAAAAAAAAAAAAAAAAAAAAAAAAAAAAAAAAAAAAAAAAAAAAAAAAAAAAAAAAAAAAAAAAAAAAAAAAAAAAAAAAAAAAAAAAAAAAAAAAAAAAAAAAAAAAAAAAAAAAAAAAAAAAAAAAAAAAAAAAAAAAAAAAAAAAAAAAAAAAAAAAAAAAAAAAAAAAAAAAAAAAAAAAAAAAAAAAAAAAAAAAAAAAAAAAAAAAAAAAAAAAAAAAAAAAAAAAAAAAAAAAAAAAAAAAAAAAAAAAAAAAAAAAAAAAAAAAAAAAAAAAAAAAAAAAAAAAAAAAAAAAAAAAAAAAAAAAAAAAAAAAAAAAAAAAAAAAAAAAAAAAAAAAAAAAAAAAAAAAAAAAAAAAAAAAAAAAAAAAAAAAAAAAAAAAAAAAAAAAAAAAAAAAAAAAAAAAAAAAAAAAAAAAAAAAAAAAAAAAAAAAAAAAAAAAAAAAAAAAAAAAAAAAAAAAAAAAAAAAAAAAAAAAAAAAAAAAAAAAAAAAAAAAAAAAAAAAAAAAAAAAAAAAAAAAAAAAAAAAAAAAAAAAAAAAAAAAAAAAAAAAAAAAAAAAAAAAAAAAAAAAAAAAAAAAAAAAAAAAAAAAAAAAAAAAAAAAAAAAAAAAAAAAAAAAAAAAAAAAAAAAAAAAAAAAAAAAAAAAAAAAAAAAAAAAAAAAAAAAAAAAAAAAAAAAAAAAAAAAAAAAAAAAAAAAAAAAAAAAAAAAAAAAAAAAAAAAAAAAAAAAAAAAAAAAAAAAAAAAAAAAAAAAAAAAAAAAAAAAAAAAAAAAAAAAAAAAAAAAAAAAAAAAAAAAAAAAAAAAAAAAAAAAAAAAAAAAAAAAAAAAAAAAAAAAAAAAAAAAAAAAAAAAAAAAAAAAAAAAAAAAAAAAAAAAAAAAAAAAAAAAAAAAAAAAAAAAAAAAAAAAAAAAAAAAAAAAAAAAAAAAAAAAAAAAAAAAAAAAAAAAAAAAAAAAAAAAAAAAAAAAAAAAAAAAAAAAAAAAAAAAAAAAAAAAAAAAAAAAAAAAAAAAAAAAAAAAAAAAAAAAAAAAAAAAAAAAAAAAAAAAAAAAAAAAAAAAAAAAAAAAAAAAAAAAAAAAAAAAAAAAAAAAAAAAAAAAAAAAAAAAAAAAAAAAAAAAAAAAAAAAAAAAAAAAAAAAAAAAAAAAAAAAAAAAAAAAAAAAAAAAAAAAAAAAAAAAAAAAAAAAAAAAAAAAAAAAAAAAAAAAAAAAAAAAAAAATAAAAAAAAAAAAAAAAAAAAAAAAAAAAAAAAAAAAAAAAAAAAAAAAAAAAAAAAAAAAAAAAAAAAAAAAAAAAAAAAAAAAAAAAAAAAAAATAAAAAAAAAAAAAAAAAAAAAAAAAAAAAAAAAAAAAAAAAAAAAAAAAAAAAAAAAAAAAAAAAAAAAAAAAAAAAAAAAAAAAAAAAAAAAAAAAAAAAAAAAAAAAAAAAAAAAAAAAAAAAAAAAAAAAAAAAAAAAAAAAAAAAAAAAAAAAATAAAAAAAAAAAAAAAAAAAAAAAAAAAAAAAAAAAAAAAAAAAAAAAAAAAAAAAAAAAAAAAAAAAAAAAAAAAAAAAAAAAAAAAAAAAAAAAAAAAAAAAAAAAAAAAAAAAAAAAAAAAAAAAAAAAAAAAAAAAAAAAAAAAAAAAAAAAAAAAAAAGAAAAAAAAAAAAAAAAAAAAAAAAAAAAAAAAAAAAAAAAAAAAAAAAAAAAAAAAAAAAAAAAAAAAAAAAAAAAAAAAAAAAAAAAAAAAAAAAAAAAAAAAAAAAAAAAAAAAAAAAAAAAAAAAAAAAAAAAAAAAAAAAAAAAAAAAAAAAAAAAAAAAAAAAAAAAAAAAAAAAAAAAAAAAAAAAAAAAAAAAAAAAAAAAAAAAAAAAAAAAAAAAAAAAAAAAAAAAAAATAAAAAAAAAAAAAAAAAAAAAAAAAAAAAAAAAAAAAAAAAAAAAAAAAAAAAAAAAAAAAAAAAAAAAAAAAAAAAAAAAAAAAAAAAAAAAAAAAAAAAAAAAAAAAAAAAAAAAAAAAAAAAAAAAAAAAAAAAAAAAAAAAAAAAAAAAAAAAAAAAAAAAAAAAAAAAAAAAAAAAAAAAAAAAAAAAAAAAAAAAAAAAAAAAAAAAAAAAAAAAAAAAAAAAAAAAAAAAAAAAAAAAAAAAAAAAAAAAAAAAAAAAAAAAAAAAAAAAAAAAAAAAAAAAAAAAAAAAAAAAAAAAAAAAAAAAAAAAAAAAAAAAAAAAAAAAAAAAAAAAAAAAAAAAAAAAAAAAAAAAAAAAAAAAAAAAAAAAAAAAAAAAAAAAAAAATAAAAAAAAAAAAAAAAAAAAAAAAAAAAAAAAAAAAAAAAAAAAAAAAAAAAAAAAAAAAAAAAAAAAAAAAAAAAAAAAAAAAAAAAAAAAAAAAAAAAAAAAAAAAAAAAAAAAAAAAAAAAAAAAAAAAAAAAAAAAAAAAAAAAAAAAAAAAAAAAAAAAAAAAAAAAAAAAAAAAAAAAAAAAAAAAAAAAAAAAAAAAAAAAAAAAAAAAAAAAAAAAAAAAAAAAAAAAAAAAAAAAAAAAAAAAAAAAAAAAAAAAAAAAAAAAAAAAAAAAAAAAAAAAAAAAAAAATAAAAAAAAAAAAAAAAAAAAAAAAAAAAAAAAAAAAAAAAAAAAAAAAAAAAAAAAAAAAAAAAAAAAAAAAAAAAAAAAAAAAAAAAAAAAAAAAAAAAAAAAAAAAAAAAAAAAAAAAAAAAAAAAAAAAAAAAAAAAAAAAAAAAAAAAAAAAAAAAAAAAAAAAAAAAAAAAAAAAAAAAAAAAAAAAAAAAAAAAAAAAAAAAAAAAAAAAAAAAAAAAAAAAAAAAAAAAAAAAAAAAAAAAAAAAAAAAAAAAAAAAAAAAAAAAAAAAAAAAAAAAAAAAAAAAAAAAAAAAAAAAAAAAAAAAAAAAAAAAAAAAAAAAAAAAAAAAAAAAAAAAAAAAAAAAAAAAAAAAAAAAAAAAAAAAAAAAAAAAAAAAAAAAAAAAAAAAAAAAAAAAAAAAAAAAAAAAAAAAAAAAAAAAAAAAAAAAAAAAAAAAAAAAAAAAAAAAAAAAAAAAAAAAAAAAAAAAAAAAAAAAAAAAAAAAAAAAAAAAAAAAAAAAAAAAAAAAAAAAAAAAAAAAAAAAAAAAAAAAAAAAAAAAAAAAAAAAAAAAAAAAAAAAAAAAAAAAAAAAAAAAAAAAAAAAAAAAAAAAAAAAAAAAAAAAAAAAAAAAAAAAAAAAAAAAAAAAAAAAAAAAAAAAAAAAAAAAAAAAAAAAAAAAAAAAAAAAAAAAAAAAAAAAAAAAAAAAAAAAAAAAAAAAAAAAAAAAAAAAAAAAAAAAAAAAAAAAAAAAAAAAAAAAAAAAAAAAAAAAAAAAAAAAAAAAAAAAAAAAAAAAAAAAAAAAAAAAAAAAAAAAAAAAAAAAAAAAAAAAAAAAAAAAAAAAAAAAAAAAAAAAAAAAAAAAAAAAAAAAAAAAAAAAAAAAAAAAAAAAAAAAAAAAAAAAAAAAAAAAAAAAAAAAAAAAAAAAAAAAAAAAAAAAAAAAAAAAAAAAAAAAAAAAAAAAAAAAAAAAAAAAAAAAAAAAAAAAAAAAAAAAAAAAAAAAAAAAAAAAAAAAAAAAAAAAAAAAAAAAAAAAAAAAAAAAAAAAAAAAAAAAAAAAAAAAAAAAAAAAAAAAAAAAAAAAAAAAAAAAAAAAAAAAAAAAAAAAAAAAAAAAAAAAAAAAAAAAAAAAAAAAAAAAAAAAAAAAAAAAAAAAAAAAAAAAAAAAAAAAAAAAAAAAAAAAAAAAAAAAAAAAAAAAAAAAAAAAAAAAAAAAAAAAAAAAAAAAAAAAAAAAAAAAAAAAAAAAAAAAAAAAAAAAAAAAAAAAAAAAAAAAAAAAAAAAAAAAAAAAAAAAAAAAAAAAAAAAAAAAAAAAAAAAAAAAAAAAAAAAAAAAAAAAAAAAAAAAAAAAAAAAAAAAAAAAAAAAAAAAAAAAAAAAAAAAAAAAAAAAAAAAAAAAAAAAAAAAAAAAAAAAAAAAAAAAAAAAAAAAAAAAAAAAAAAAAAAAAAAAAAAAAAAAAAAAAAAAAAAAAAAAAAAAAAAAAAAAAAAAAAAAAAAAAAAAAAAAAAAAAAAAAAAAAAAAAAAAAAAAAAAAAAAAAAAAAAAAAAAAAAAAAAAAAAAAAAAAAAAAAAAAAAAAAAAAAAAAAAAAAAAAAAAAAAAAAAAAAAAAAAAAAAAAAAAAAAAAAAAAAAAAAAAAAAAAAAAAAAAAAAAAAAAAAAAAAAAAAAAAAAAAAAAAAAAAAAAAAAAAAAAAAAAAAAAAAAAAAAAAAAAAAAAAAAAAAAAAAAAAAAAAAAAAAAAAAAAAAAAAAAAAAAAAAAAAAAAAAAAAAAAAAAAAAAAAAAAAAAAAAAAAAAAAAAAAAAAAAAAAAAAAAAAAAAAAAAAAAAAAAAAAAAAAAAAAAAAAAAAAAAAAAAAAAAAAAAAAAAAAAAAAAAAAAAAAAAAAAAAAAAAAAAAAAAAAAAAAAAAAAAAAAAAAAAAAAAAAAAAAAAAAAAAAAAAAAAAAAAAAAAAAAAAAAAAAAAAAAAAAAAAAAAAAAAAAAAAAAAAAAAAAAAAAAAAAAAAAAAAAAAAAAAAAAAAAAAAAAAAAAAAAAAAAAAAAAAAAAAAAAAAAAAAAAAAAAAAAAAAAAAAAAAAAAAAAAAAAAAAAAAAAAAAAAAAAAAAAAAAAAAAAAAAAAAAAAAAAAAAAAAAAAAAAAAAAAAAAAAAAAAAAAAAAAAAAAAAAAAAATAAAAAAAAAAAAAAAAAAAAAAAAAAAAAAAAAAAAAAAAAAAAAAAAAAAAAAAAAAAAAAAAAAAAAAAAAAAAAAAAAAAAAAAAAAAAAAAAAAAAAAAAAAAAAAAAAAAAAAAAAAAAAAAAAAAAAAAAAAAAAAAAAAAAAAAAAAAAAAAAAAAAAAAAAAAAAAAAAAAAAAAAAAAAAAAAAAAAAAAAAAAAAAAAAAAAAAAAAAAAAAAAAAAAAAAAAAAAAAAAAAAAAAAAAAAAAAAAAAAAAAAAAAAAAAAAAAAAAAAAAAAAAAAAAAAAAAAAAAAAAAAAAAAAAAAAAAAAAAAAAAAAAAAAAAAAAAAAAAAAAAAAAAAAAAAAAAAAAAAAAAAAAAAAAAAAAAAAAAAAAAAAAAAAAAAAAAAAAAAAAAAAAAAAAAAAAAAAAAAAAAAAAAAAAAAAAAAAAAAAAAAAAAAAAAAAAAAAAAAAAAAAAAAAAAAAAAAAAAAAAAAAAAAAAAAAAAAAAAAAAAAAAAAAAAAAAAAAAAAAAAAAAAAAAAAAAAAAAAAAAAAAAAAAAAAAAAAAAAAAAAAAAAAAAAAAAAAAAAAAAAAAAAAAAAAAAAAAAAAAAAAAAAAAAAAAAAAAAAAAAAAAAAAAAAAAAAAAAAAAAAAAAAAAAAAAAAAAAAAAAAAAAAAAAAAAAAAAAAAAAAAAAAAAAAAAAAAAAAATAAAAAAAAAAAAAAAAAAAAAAAAAAAAAAAAAAAAAAAAAAAAAAAAAAAAAAAAAAAAAAAAAAAAAAAAAAAAAAAAAAAAAAAAAAAAAAAAAAAAAAAAAAAAAAAAAAAAAAAAAAAAAAAAAAAAAAAAAAAAAAAAAAAAAAAAAAAAAAAAAAAAAAAAAAAAAAAAAAAAAAAAAAAAAAAAAAAAAAAAAAAAAAAAAAAAAAAAAAAAAAAAAAAAAAAAAAAAAAAAAAAAAAAAAAAAAAAAAAAAAAAAAAAAAAAAAAAAAAAAAAAAAAAAAAAAAAAAAAAAAAAAAAAAAAAAAAAAAAAAAAAAAAAAAAAAAAAAAAAAAAAAAAAAAAAAAAAAAAAAAAAAAAAAAAAAAAAAAAAAAAAAAAAAAAAAAAAAAAAAAAAAAAAAAAAAAAAAAAAAAAAAAAAAAAAAAAAAAAAAAAAAAAAAAAAAAAAAAAAAAAAAAAAAAAAAAAAAAAAAAAAAAAAAAAAAAAAAAAAAAAAAAAAAAAAAAAAAAAAAAAAAAAAAAAAAAAAAAAAAAAAAAAAAAAAAAAAAAAAAAAAAAAAAAAAAAAAAAAAAAAAAAAAAAAAAAAAAAAAAAAAAAAAAAAAAAAAAAAAAAAAAAAAAAAAAAAAAAAAAAAAAAAAAAAAAAAAAAAAAAAAAAAAAAAAAAAAAAAAAAAAAAAAAAAAAAAAAAAAAAAAAAAAAAAAAAAAAAAAAAAAAAAAAAAAAAAAAAAAAAAAAAAAAAAAAAAAAAAAAAAAAAAAAAAAAAAAAAAAAAAAAAAAAAAAAAAAAAAAAAAAAAAAAAAAAAAAAAAAAAAAAAAAAAAAAAAAAAAAAAAAAAAAAAAAAAAAAAAAAAAAAAAAAAAAAAAAAAAAAAAAAAAAAAAAAAAAAAAAAAAAAAAAAAAAAAAAAAAAAAAAAAAAAAAAAAAAAAAAAAAAAAAAAAAAAAAAAAAAAAAAAAAAAAAAAAAAAAAAAAAAAAAAAAAAAAAAAAAAAAAAAAAAAAAAAAAAAAAAAAAAAAAAAAAAAAAAAAAAAAAAAAAAAAAAAAAAAAAAAAAAAAAAAAAAAAAAAAAAAAAAAAAAAAAAAAAAAAAAAAAAAAAAAAAAAAAAAAAAAAAAAAAAAAAAAAAAAAAAAAAAAAAAAAAAAAAAAAAAAAAAAAAAAAAAAAAAAAAAAAAAAAAAAAAAAAAAAAAAAAAAAAAAAAAAAAAAAAAAAAAAAAAAAAAAAAAAAAAAAAAAAAAAAAAAAAAAAAAAAAAAAAAAAAAAAAAAAAAAAAAAAAAAAAAAAAAAAAAAAAAAAAAAAAAAAAAAAAAAAAAAAAAAAAAAAAAAAAAAAAAAAAAAAAAAAAAAAAAAAAAAAAAAAAAAAAAAAAAAAAAAAAAAAAAAAAAAAAAAAAAAAAAAAAAAAAAAAAAAAAAAAAAAAAAAAAAAAAAAAAAAAAAAAAAAAAAAAAAAAAAAAAAAAAAAAAAAAAAAAAAAAAAAAAAAAAAAAAAAAAAAAAAAAAAAAAAAAAAAAAAAAAAAAAAAAAAAAAAAAAAAAAAAAAAAAAAAAAAAAAAAATAAAAAAAAAAAAAAAAAAAAAAAAAAAAAAAAAAAAAAAAAAAAAAAAAAAAAAAAAAAAAAAAAAAAAAAAAAAAAAAAAAAAAAAAATAAAAAAAAAAAAAAAAAAAAAAAAAAAAAAAAAAAAAAAAAAAAAAAAAAAAAAAAAAAAAAAAAAAAAAAAAAAAAAAAAAAAAAAAAAAAAAAAAAAAAAAAAAAAAAAAAAATAAAAAAAAAAAAAAAAAAAAAAAAAAAAAAAAAAAAAAAAAAAAAAAAAAAAAAAAAAAAAAAAAAAAAAAAAAAAAAAAAAAAAAAAAAAAAAAAAAAAAAAAAAAAAAAAAAAAAAAAAAAAAAAAAAAAAAAAAAAAAAAAAAAAAAAAAAAAAAAAAAAAAAAAAAAAAAAAAAAAAAAAAAAAAAAAAAAAAAAAAAAAAAAAAAAAAAAAAAAAAAAAAAAAAAAAAAAAAAAAAAAAAAAAAAAAAAAAAAAAAAAAAAAAAAAAAAAAAAAAAAAAAAAAAAAAAAAAAAAAAAAAAAAAAAAAAAAAAAAAAAAAAAAAAAAAAAAAAAAAAAAAAAAAAAAAAAAAAAAAAAAAAAAAAAAAAAAAAAAAAAAAAAAAAAAAAAAAAAAAAAAAAAAAAAAAAAAAAAAAAAAAAAAAAAAAAAAAAAAAAAAAAAAAAAAAAAAAAAAAAAAAAAAAAAAAAAAAAAAAAAAAAAAAAAAAAAAAAAAAAAAAAAAAAAAAAAAAAAAAAAAAAAAAAAAAAAAAAAAAAAAAAAAAAAAAAAAAAAAAAAAAAAAAAAAAAAAAAAAAAAAAAAAAAAAAAAAAAAAAAAAAAAAAAAAAAAAAAAAAAAAAAAAAAAAAAAAAAAAAAAAAAAAAAAAAAAAAAAAAAAAAAAAAAAAAAAAAAAAAAAAAAAAAAAAAAAAAAAAAAAAAAAAAAAAAAAAAAAAAAAAAAAAAAAAAAAAAAAAAAAAAAAAAAAAAAAAAAAAAAAAAAAAAAAAAAAAAAAAAAAAAAAAAAAAAAAAAAAAAAAAAAAAAAAAAAAAAAAAAAAAAAAAAAAAAAAAAAAAAAAAAAAAAAAAAAAAAAAAAAAAAAAAAAAAAAAAAAAAAAAAAAAAAAAAAAAAAAAAAAAAAAAAAAAAAAAAAAAAAAAAAAAAAAAAAAAAAAAAAAAAAAAAAAAAAAAAAAAAAAAAAAAAAAAAAAAAAAAAAAAAAAAAAAAAAAAAAAAAAAAAAAAAAAAAAAAAAAAAAAAAAAAAAAAAAAAAAAAAAAAAAAAAAAAAAAAAAAAAAAAAAAAAAAAAAAAAAAAAAAAAAAAAAAAAAAAAAAAAAAAAAAAAAAAAAAAAAAAAAAAAAAAAAAAAAAAAAAAAAAAAAAAAAAAAAAAAAAAAAAAAAAAAAAAAAAAAAAAAAAAAAAAAAAAAAAAAAAAAAAAAAAAAAAAAAAAAAAAAAAAAAAAAAAAAAAAAAAAAAAAAAAAAAAAAAAAAAAAAAAAAAAAAAAAAAAAAAAAAAAAAAAAAAAAAAAAAAAAAAAAAAAAAAAAAAAAAAAAAAAAAAAAAAAAAAAAAAAAAAAAAAAAAAAAAAAAAAAAAAAAAAAAAAAAAAAAAAAAAAAAAAAAAAAAAAAAAAAAAAAAAAAAAAAAAAAAAAAAAAAAAAAAAAAAAAAAAAAAAAAAAAAAAAAAAAAAAAAAAAAAAAAAAAAAAAAAAAAAAAAAAAAAAAAAAAAAAAAAAAAAAAAAAAAAAAAAAAAAAAAAAAAAAAAAAAAAAAAAAAAAAAAAAAAAAAAAAAAAAAAAAAAAAAAAAAAAAAAAAAAAAAAAAAAAAAAAAAAAAAAAAAAAAAAAAAAAAAAAAAAAAAAAAAAAAAAAAAAAAAAAAAAAAAAAAAAAAAAAAAAAAAAAAAAAAAAAAAAAAAAAAAAAAAAAAAAAAAAAAAAAAAAAAAAAAAAAAAAAAAAAAAAAAAAAAAAAAAAAAAAAAAAAAAAAAAAAAAAAAAAAAAAAAAAAAAAAAAAAAAAAAAAAAAAAAAAAAAAAAAAAAAAAAAAAAAAAAAAAAAAAAAAAAAAAAAAAAAAAAAAAAAAAAAAAAAAAAAAAAAAAAAAAAAAAAAAAAAAAAAAAAAAAAAAAAAAAAAAAAAAAAAAAAAAAAAAAAAAAAAAAAAAAAAAAAAAAAAAAAAAAAAAAAAAAAAAAAAAAAAAAAAAAAAAAAAAAAAAAAAAAAAAAAAAAAAAAAAAAAAAAAAAAAAAAAAAAAAAAAAAAAAAAAAAAAAAAAAAAAAAAAAAAAAAAAAAAAAAAAAAAAAAAAAAAAAAAAAAAAAAAAAAAAAAAAAAAAAAAAAAAAAAAAAAAAAAAAAAAAAAAAAAAAAAAAAAAAAAAAAAAAAAAAAAAAAAAAAAAAAAAAAAAAAAAAAAAAAAAAAAAAAAAAAAAAAAAAAAAAAAAAAAAAAAAAAAAAAAAAAAAAAAAAAAAAAAAAAAAAAAAAAAAAAAAAAAAAAAAAAAAAAAAAAAAAAAAAAAAAAAAAAAAAAAAAAAAAAAAAAAAAAAAAAAAAAAAAAAAAAAAAAAAAAAAAAAAAAAAAAAAAAAAAAAAAAAAAAAAAAAAAAAAAAAAAAAAAAAAAAAAAAAAAAAAAAAAAAAAAAAAAAAAAAAAAAAAAAAAAAAAAAAAAAAAAAAAAAAAAAAAAAAAAAAAAAAAAAAAAAAAAAAAAAAAAAAAAAAAAAAAAAAAAAAAAAAAAAAAAAAAAAAAAAAAAAAAAAAAAAAAAAAAAAAAAAAAAAAAAAAAAAAAAAAAAAAAAAAAAAAAAAAAAAAAAAAAAAAAAAAAAAAAAAAAAAAAAAAAAAAAAAAAAAAAAAAAAAAAAAAAAAAAAAAAAAAAAAAAAAAAAAAAAAAAAAAAAAAAAAAAAAAAAAAAAAAAAAAAAAAAAAAAAAAAAAAAAAAAAAAAAAAAAAAAAAAAAAAAAAAAAAAAAAAAAAAAAAAAAAAAAAAAAAAAAAAAAAAAAAAAAAAAAAAAAAAAAAAAAAAAAAAAAAAAAAAAAAAAAAAAAAAAAAAAAAAAAAAAAAAAAAAAAAAAAAAAAAAAAAAAAAAAAAAAAAAAAAAAAAAAAAAAAAAAAAAAAAAAAAAAAAAAAAAAAAAAAAAAAAAAAAAAAAAAAAAAAAAAAAAAAAAAAAAAAAAAAAAAAAAAAAAAAAAAAAAAAAAAAAAAAAAAAAAAAAAAAAAAAAAAAAAAAAAAAAAAAAAAAAAAAAAAAAAAAAAAAAAAAAAAAAAAAAAAAAAAAAAAAAAAAAAAAAAAAAAAAAAAAAAAAAAAAAAAAAAAAAAAAAAAAAAAAAAAAAAAAAAAAAAAAAAAAAAAAAAAAAAAAAAAAAAAAAAAAAAAAAAAAAAAAAAAAAAAAAAAAAAAAAAAAAAAAAAAAAAAAAAAAAAAAAAAAAAAAAAAAAAAAAAAAAAAAAAAAAAAAAAAAAAAAAAAAAAAAAAAAAAAAAAAAAAAAAAAAAAAAAAAAAAAAAAAAAAAAAAAAAAAAAAAAAAAAAAAAAAAAAAAAAAAAAAAAAAAAAAAAAAAAAAAAAAAAAAAAAAAAAAAAAAAAAAAAAAAAAAAAAAAAAAAAAAAAAAAAAAAAAAAAAAAAAAAAAAAAAAAAAAAAAAAAAAAAAAAAAAAAAAAAAAAAAAAAAAAAAAAAAAAAAAAAAAAAAAAAAAAAAAAAAAAAAAAAAAAAAAAAAAAAAAAAAAAAAAAAAAAAAAAAAAAAAAAAAAAAAAAAAAAAAAAAAAAAAAAAAAAAAAAAAAAAAAAAAAAAAAAAAAAAAAAAAAAAAAAAAAAAAAAAAAAAAAAAAAAAAAAAAAAAAAAAAAAAAAAAAAAAAAAAAAAAAAAAAAAAAAAAAAAAAAAAAAAAAAAAAAAAAAAAAAAAAAAAAAAAAAAAAAAAAAAAAAAAAAAAAAAAAAAAAAAAAAAAAAAAAAAAAAAAAAAAAAAAAAAAAAAAAAAAAAAAAAAAAAAAAAAAAAAAAAAAAAAAAAAAAAAAAAAAAAAAAAAAAAAAAAAAAAAAAAAAAAAAAAAAAAAAAAAAAAAAAAAAAAAAAAAAAAAAAAAAAAAAAAAAAAAAAAAAAAAAAAAAAAAAAAAAAAAAAAAAAAAAAAAAAAAAAAAAAAAAAAAAAAAAAAAAAAAAAAAAAAAAAAAAAAAAAAAAAAAAAAAAAAAAAAAAAAAAAAAAAAAAAAAAAAAAAAAAAAAAAAAAAAAAAAAAAAAAAAAAAAAAAAAAAAAAAAAAAAAAAAAAAAAAAAAAAAAAAAAAAAAAAAAAAAAAAAAAAAAAAAAAAAAAAAAAAAAAAAAAAAAAAAAAAAAAAAAAAAAAAAAAAAAAAAAAAAAAAAAAAAAAAAAAAAAAAAAAAAAAAAAAAAAAAAAAAAAAAAAAAAAAAAAAAAAAAAAAAAAAAAAAAAAAAAAAAAAAAAAAAAAAAAAAAAAAAAAAAAAAAAAAAAAAAAAAAAAAAAAAAAAAAAAAAAAAAAAAAAAAAAAAAAAAAAAAAAAAAAAAAAAAAAAAAAAAAAAAAAAAAAAAAAAAAAAAAAAAAAAAAAAAAAAAAAAAAAAAAAAAAAAAAAAAAAAAAAAAAAAAAAAAAAAAAAAAAAAAAAAAAAAAAAAAAAAAAAAAAAAAAAAAAAAAAAAAAAAAAAAAAAAAAAAAAAAAAAAAAAAAAAAAAAAAAAAAAAATAAAAAAAAAAAAAAAAAAAAAAAAAAAAAAAAAAAAAAAAAAAAAAAAAAAAAAAAAAAAAAAAAAAAAAAAAAAAAAAAAAAAAAAAAAAAAAAAAAAAAAAAAAAAAAAAAAAAAAAAAAAAAAAAAAAAAAAAAAAAAAAAAAAAAAAAAAAAAAAAAAAAAAAAAAAAAAAAAAAAAAAAAAAAAAAAAAAAAAAAAAAAAAAAAAAAAAAAAAAAAAAAAAAAAAAAAAAAAAAAAAAAAAAAAAAAAAAAAAAAAAAAAAAAAAAAAAAAAAAAAAAAAAAAAAAAAAAAAAAAAAAAAAAAAAAAAAAAAAAAAAAAAAAAAAAAAAAAAAAAAAAAAAAAAAAAAAAAAAAAAAAAAAAAAAAAAAAAAAAAAAAAAAAAAAAAAAAAAAAAAAAAAAAAAAAAAAAAAAAAAAAAAAAAAAAAAAAAAAAAAAAAAAAAAAAAAAAAAAAAAAAAAAAAAAAAAAAAAAAAAAAAAAAAAAAAAAAAAAAAAAAAAAAAAAAAAAAAAAAAAAAAAAAAAAAAAAAAAAAAAAAAAAAAAAAAAAAAAAAAAAAAAAAAAAAAAAAAAAAAAAAAAAAAAAAAAAAAAAAAAAAAAAAAAAAAAAAAAAAAAAAAAAAAAAAAAAAAAAAAAAAAAAAAAAAAAAAAAAAAAAAAAAAAAAAAAAAAAAAAAAAAAAAAAAAAAAAAAAAAAAAAAAAAAAAAAAAAAAAAAAAAAAAAAAAAAAAAAAAAAAAAAAAAAAAAAAAAAAAAAAAAAAAAAAAAAAAAAAAAAAAAAAAAAAAAAAAAAAAAAAAAAAAAAAAAAAAAAAAAAAAAAAAAAAAAAAAAAAAAAAAAAAAAAAAAAAAAAAAAAAAAAAAAAAAAAAAAAAAAAAAAAAAAAAAAAAAAAAAAAAAAAAAAAAAAAAAAAAAAAAAAAAAAAAAAAAAAAAAAAAAAAAAAAAAAAAAAAAAAAAAAAAAAAAAAAAAAAAAAAAAAAAAAAAAAAAAAAAAAAAAAAAAAAAAAAAAAAAAAAAAAAAAAAAAAAAAAAAAAAAAAAAAAAAAAAAAAAAAAAAAAAAAAAAAAAAAAAAAAAAAAAAAAAAAAAAAAAAAAAAAAAAAAAAAAAAAAAAAAAAAAAAAAAAAAAAAAAAAAAAAAAAAAAAAAAAAAAAAAAAAAAAAAAAAAAAAAAAAAAAAAAAAAAAAAAAAAAAAAAAAAAAAAAAAAAAAAAAAAAAAAAAAAAAAAAAAAAAAAAAAAAAAAAAAAAAAAAAAAAAAAAAAAAAAAAAAAAAAAAAAAAAAAAAAAAAAAAAAAAAAAAAAAAAAAAAAAAAAAAAAAAAAAAAAAAAAAAAAAAAAAAAAAAAAAAAAAAAAAAAAAAAAAAAAAAAAAAAAAAAAAAAAAAAAAAAAAAAAAAAAAAAAAAAAAAAAAAAAAAAAAAAAAAAAAAAAAAAAAAAAAAAAAAAAAAAAAAAAAAAAAAAAAAAAAAAAAAAAAAAAAAAAAAAAAAAAAAAAAAAAAAAAAAAAAAAAAAAAAAAAAAAAAAAAAAAAAAAAAAAAAAAAAAAAAAAAAAAAAAAAAAAAAAAAAAAAAAAAAAAAAAAAAAAAAAAAAAAAAAAAAAAAAAAAAAAAAAAAAAAAAAAAAAAAAAAAAAAAAAAAAAAAAAAAAAAAAAAAAAAAAAAAAAAAAAAAAAAAAAAAAAAAAAAAAAAAAAAAAAAAAAAAAAAAAAAAAAAAAAAAAAAAAAAAAAAAAAAAAAAAAAAAAAAAAAAAAAAAAAAAAAAAAAAAAAAAAAAAAAAAAAAAAAAAAAAAAAAAAAAAAAAAAAAAAAAAAAAAAAAAAAAAAAAAAAAAAAAAAAAAAAAAAAAAAAAAAAAAAAAAAAAAAAAAAAAAAAAAAAAAAAAAAAAAAAAAAAAAAAAAAAAAAAAAAAAAAAAAAAAAAAAAAAAAAAAAAAAAAAAAAAAAAAAAAAAAAAAAAAAAAAAAAAAAAAAAAAAAAAAAAAAAAAAAAAAAAAAAAAAAAAAAAAAAAAAAAAAAAAAAAAAAAAAAAAAAAAAAAAAAAAAAAAAAAAAAAAAAAAAAAAAAAAAAAAAAAAAAAAAAAAAAAAAAAAAAAAAAAAAAAAAAAAAAAAAAAAAAAAAAAAAAAAAAAAAAAAAAAAAAAAAAAAAAAAAAAAAAAAAAAAAAAAAAAAAAAAAAAAAAAAAAAAAAAAAAAAAAAAAAAAAAAAAAAAAAAAAAAAAAAAAAAAAAAAAAAAAAAAAAAAAAAAAAAAAAAAAAAAAAAAAAAAAAAAAAAAAAAAAAAAAAAAAAAAAAAAAAAAAAAAAAAAAAAAAAAAAAAAAAAAAAAAAAAAAAAAAAAAAAAAAAAAAAAAAAAAAAAAAAAAAAAAAAAAAAAAAAAAAAAAAAAAAAAAAAAAAAAAAAAAAAAAAAAAAAAAAAAAAAAAAAAAAAAAAAAAAAAAAAAAAAAAAAAAAAAAAAAAAAAAAAAAAAAAAAAAAAAAAAAAAAAAAAAAAAAAAAAAAAAATAAAAAAAAAAAAAAAAAAAAAAAAAAAAAAAAAAAAAAAAAAAAAAAAAAAAAAAAAAAAAAAAAAAAAAAAAAAAAAAAAAAAAAAAAAAAAAAAAAAAAAAAAAAAAAAAAAAAAAAAAAAAAAAAAAAAAAAAAAAAAAAAAAAAAAAAAAAAAAAAAAAAAAAAAAAAAAAAAAAAAAAAAAAAAAAAAAAAAAAAAAAAAAAAAAAAAAAAAAAAAAAAAAAAAAAAAAAAAAAAAAAAAAAAAAAAAAAAAAAAAAAAAAAAAAAAAAAAAAAAAAAAAAAAAAAAAAAAAAAAAAAAAAAAAAAAAAAAAAAAAAAAAAAAAAAAAAAAAAAAAAAAAAAAAAAAAAAAAAAAAAAAAAAAAAAAAAAAAAAAAAAAAAAAAAAAAAAAAAAAAAAAAAAAAAAAAAAAAAAAAAAAAAAAAAAAAAAAAAAAAAAAAAAAAAAAAAAAAAAAAAAAAAAAAAAAAAAAAAAAAAAAAAAAAAAAAAAAAAAAAAAAAAAAAAAAAAAAAAAAAAAAAAAAAAAAAAAAAAAAAAAAAAAAAAAAAAAAAAAAAAAAAAAAAAAAAAAAAAAAAAAAAAAAAAAAAAAAAAAAAAAAAAAAAAAAAAAAAAAAAAAAAAAAAAAAAAAAAAAAAAAAAAAAAAAAAAAAAAAAAAAAAAAAAAAAAAAAAAAAAAAAAAAAAAAAAAAAAAAAAAAAAAAAAAAAAAAAAAAAAAAAAAAAAAAAAAAAAAAAAAAAAAAAAAAAAAAAAAAAAAAAAAAAAAAAAAAAAAAAAAAAAAAAAAAAAAAAAAAAAAAAAAAAAAAAAAAAAAAAAAAAAAAAAAAAAAAAAAAAAAAAAAAAAAAAAAAAAAAAAAAAAAAAAAAAAAAAAAAAAAAAAAAAAAAAAAAAAAAAAAAAAAAAAAAAAAAAAAAAAAAAAAAAAAAAAAAAAAAAAAAAAAAAAAAAAAAAAAAAAAAAAAAAAAAAAAAAAAAAAAAAAAAAAAAAAAAAAAAAAAAAAAAAAAAAAAAAAAAAAAAAAAAAAAAAAAAAAAAAAAAAAAAAAAAAAAAAAAAAAAAAAAAAAAAAAAAAAAAAAAAAAAAAAAAAAAAAAAAAAAAAAAAAAAAAAAAAAAAAAAAAAAAAAAAAAAAAAAAAAAAAAAAAAAAAAAAAAAAAAAAAAAAAAAAAAAAAAAAAAAAAAAAAAAAAAAAAAAAAAAAAAAAAAAAAAAAAAAAAAAAAAAAAAAAAAAAAAAAAAAAAAAAAAAAAAAAAAAAAAAAAAAAAAAAAAAAAAAAAAAAAAAAAAAAAAAAAAAAAAAAAAAAAAAAAAAAAAAAAAAAAAAAAAAAAAAAAAAAAAAAAAAAAAAAAAAAAAAAAAAAAAAAAAAAAAAAAAAAAAAAAAAAAAAAAAAAAAAAAAAAAAAAAAAAAAAAAAAAAAAAAAAAAAAAAAAAAAAAAAAAAAAAAAAAAAAAAAAAAAAAAAAAAAAAAAAAAAAAAAAAAAAAAAAAAAAAAAAAAAAAAAAAAAAAAAAAAAAAAAAAAAAAAAAAAAAAAAAAAAAAAAAAAAAAAAAAAAAAAAAAAAAAAAAAAAAAAAAAAAAAAAAAAAAAAAAAAAAAAAAAAAAAAAAAAAAAAAAAAAAAAAAAAAAAAAAAAAAAAAAAAAAAAAAAAAAAAAAAAAAAAAAAAAAAAAAAAAAAAAAAAAAAAAAAAAAAAAAAAAAAAAAAAAAAAAAAAAAAAAAAAAAAAAAAAAAAAAAAAAAAAAAAAAAAAAAAAAAAAAAAAAAAAAAAAAAAAAAAAAAAAAAAAAAAAAAAAAAAAAAAAAAAAAAAAAAAAAAAAAAAAAAAAAAAAAAAAAAAAAAAAAAAAAAAAAAAAAAAAAAAAAAAAAAAAAAAAAAAAAAAAAAAAAAAAAAAAAAAAAAAAAAAAAAAAAAAAAAAAAAAAAAAAAAAAAAAAAAAAAAAAAAAAAAAAAAAAAAAAAAAAAAAAAAAAAAAAAAAAAAAAAAAAAAAAAAAAAAAAAAAAAAAAAAAAAAAAAAAAAAAAAAAAAAAAAAAAAAAAAAAAAAAAAAAAAAAAAAAAAAAAAAAAAAAAAAAAAAAAAAAAAAAAAAAAAAAAAAAAAAAAAAAAAAAAAAAAAAAAAAAAAAAAAAAAAAAAAAAAAAAAAAAAAAAAAAAAAAAAAAAAAAAAAAAAAAAAAAAAAAAAAAAAAAAAAAAAAAAAAAAAAAAAAAAAAAAAAAAAAAAAAAAAAAAAAAAAAAAAAAAAAAAAAAAAAAAAAAAAAAAAAAAAAAAAAAAAAAAAAAAAAAAAAAAAAAAAAAAAAAAAAAAAAAAAAAAAAAAAAAAAAAAAAAAAAAAAAAAAAAAAAAAAAAAAAAAAAAAAAAAAAAAAAAAAAAAAAAAAAAAAAAAAAAAAAAAAAAAAAAAAAAAAAAAAAAAAAAAAAAAAAAAAAAAAAAAAAAAAAAAAAAAAAAAAAAAAAAAAAAAAAAAAAAAAAAAAAAAAAAAAAAAAAAAAAAAAAAAAAAAAAAAAAAAAAAAAAAAAAAAAAAAAAAAAAAAAAAAAAAAAAAAAAAAAAAAAAAAAAAAAAAAAAAAAAAAAAAAAAAAAAAAAAAAAAAAAAAAAAAAAAAAAAAAAAAAAAAAAAAAAAAAAAAAAAAAAAAAAAAAAAAAAAAAAAAAAAAAAAAAAAAAAAAAAAAAAAAAAAAAAAAAAAAAAAAAAAAAAAAAAAAAAAAAAAAAAAAAAAAAAAAAAAAAAAAAAAAAAAAAAAAAAAAAAAAAAAAAAAAAAAAAAAAAAAAAAAAAAAAAAAAAAAAAAAAAAAAAAAAAAAAAAAAAAAAAAAAAAAAAAAAAAAAAAAAAAAAAAAAAAAAAAAAAAAAAAAAAAAAAAAAAAAAAAAAAAAAAAAAAAAAAAAAAAAAAAAAAAAAAAAAAAAAAAAAAAAAAAAAAAAAAAAAAAAAAAAAAAAAAAAAAAAAAAAAAAAAAAAAAAAAAAAAAAAAAAAAAAAAAAAAAAAAAAAAAAAAAAAAAAAAAAAAAAAAAAAAAAAAAAAAAAAAAAAAAAAAAAAAAAAAAAAAAAAAAAAAAAAAAAAAAAAAAAAAAAAAAAAAAAAAAAAAAAAAAAAAAAAAAAAAAAAAAAAAAAAAAAAAAAAAAAAAAAAAAAAAAAAAAAAAAAAAAAAAAAAAAAAAAAAAAAAAAAAAAAAAAAAAAAAAAAAAAAAAAAAAAAAAAAAAAAAAAAAAAAAAAAAAAAAAAAAAAAAAAAAAAAAAAAAAAAAAAAAAAAAAAAAAAAAAAAAAAAAAAAAAAAAAAAAAAAAAAAAAAAAAAAAAAAAAAAAAAAAAAAAAAAAAAAAAAAAAAAAAAAAAAAAAAAAAAAAAAAAAAAAAAAAAAAAAAAAAAAAAAAAAAAAAAAAAAAAAAAAAAAAAAAAAAAAAAAAAAAAAAAAAAAAAAAAAAAAAAAAAAAAAAAAAAAAAAAAAAAAAAAAAAAAAAAAAAAAAAAAAAAAAAAAAAAAAAAAAAAAAAAAAAAAAAAAAAAAAAAAAAAAAAAAAAAAAAAAAAAAAAAAAAAAAAAAAAAAAAAAAAAAAAAAAAAAAAAAAAAAAAAAAAAAAAAAAAAAAAAAAAAAAAAAAAAAAAAAAAAAAAAAAAAAAAAAAAAAAAAAAAAAAAAAAAAAAAAAAAAAAAAAAAAAAAAAAAAAAAAAAAAAAAAAAAAAAAAAAAAAAAAAAAAAAAAAAAAAAAAAAAAAAAAAAAAAAAAAAAAAAAAAAAAAAAAAAAAAAAAAAAAAAAAAAAAAAAAAAAAAAAAAAAAAAAAAAAAAAAAAAAAAAAAAAAAAAAAAAAAAAAAAAAAAAAAAAAAAAAAAAAAAAAAAAAAAAAAAAAAAAAAAAAAAAAAAAAAAAAAAAAAAAAAAAAAAAAAAAAAAAAAAAAAAAAAAAAAAAAAAAAAAAAAAAAAAAAAAAAAAAAAAAAAAAAAAAAAAAAAAAAAAAAAAAAAAAAAAAAAAAAAAAAAAAAAAAAAAAAAAAAAAAAAAAAAAAAAAAAAAAAAAAAAAAAAAAAAAAAAAAAAAAAAAAAAAAAAAAAAAAAAAAAAAAAAAAAAAAAAAAAAAAAAAAAAAAAAAAAAAAAAAAAAAAAAAAAAAAAAAAAAAAAAAAAAAAAAAAAAAAAAAAAAAAAAAAAAAAAAAAAAAAAAAAAAAAAAAAAAAAAAAAAAAAAAAAAAAAAAAAAAAAAAAAAAAAAAAAAAAAAAAAAAAAAAAAAAAAAAAAAAAAAAAAAAAAAAAAAAAAAAAAAAAAAAAAAAAAAAAAAAAAAAAAAAAAAAAAAAAAAAAAAAAAAAAAAAAAAAAAAAAAAAAAAAAAAAAAAAAAAAAAAAAAAAAAAAAAAAAAAAAAAAAAAAAAAAAAAAAAAAAAAAAAAAAAAAAAAAAAAAAAAAAAAAAAAAAAAAAAAAAAAAAAAAAAAAAAAAAAAAAAAAAAAAAAAAAAAAAAAAAAAAAAAAAAAAAAAAAAAAAAAAAAAAAAAAAAAAAAAAAAAAAAAAAAAAAAAAAAAAAAAAAAAAAAAAAAAAAAAAAAAAAAAAAAAAAAAAAAAAAAAAAAAAAAAAAAAAAAAAAAAAAAAAAAAAAAAAAAAAAAAAAAAAAAAAAAAAAAAAAAAAAAAAAAAAAAAAAAAAAAAAAAAAAAAAAAAAAAAAAAAAAAAAAAAAAAAAAAAAAAAAAAAAAAAAAAAAAAAAAAAAAAAAAAAAAAAAAAAAAAAAAAAAAAAAAAAAAAAAAAAAAAAAAAAAAAAAAAAAAAAAAAAAAAAAAAAAAAAAAAAAAAAAAAAAAAAAAAAAAAAAAAAAAAAAAAAAAAAAAAAAAAAAAAAAAAAAAAAAAAAAAAAAAAAAAAAAAAAAAAAAAAAAAAAAAAAAAAAAAAAAAAAAAAAAAAAAAAAAAAAAAAAAAAAAAAAAAAAAAAAAAAAAAAAAAAAAAAAAAAAAAAAAAAAAAAAAAAAAAAAAAAAAAAAAAAAAAAAAAAAAAAAAAAAAAAAAAAAAAAAAAAAAAAAAAAAAAAAAAAAAAAAAAAAAAAAAAAAAAAAAAAAAAAAAAAAAAAAAAAAAAAAAAAAAAAAAAAAAAAAAAAAAAAAAAAAAAAAAAAAAAAAAAAAAAAAAAAAAAAAAAAAAAAAAAAAAAAAAAAAAAAAAAAAAAAAAAAAAAAAAAAAAAAAAAAAAAAAAAAAAAAAAAAAAAAAAAAAAAAAAAAAAAAAAAAAAAAAAAAAAAAAAAAAAAAAAAAAAAAAAAAAAAAAAAAAAAAAAAAAAAAAAAAAAAAAAAAAAAAAAAAAAAAAAAAAAAAAAAAAAAAAAAAAAAAAAAAAAAAAAAAAAAAAAAAAAAAAAAAAAAAAAAAAAAAAAAAAAAAAAAAAAAAAAAAAAAAAAAAAAAAAAAAAAAAAAAAAAAAAAAAAAAAAAAAAAAAAAAAAAAAAAAAAAAAAAAAAAAAAAAAAAAAAAAAAAAAAAAAAAAAAAAAAAAAAAAAAAAAAAAAAAAAAAAAAAAAAAAAAAAAAAAAAAAAAAAAAAAAAAAAAAAAAAAAAAAAAAAAAAAAAAAAAAAAAAAAAAAAAAAAAAAAAAAAAAAAAAAAAAAAAAAAAAAAAAAAAAAAAAAAAAAAAAAAAAAAAAAAAAAAAAAAAAAAAAAAAAAAAAAAAAAAAAAAAAAAAAAAAAAAAAAAAAAAAAAAAAAAAAAAAAAAAAAAAAAAAAAAAAAAAAAAAAAAAAAAAAAAAAAAAAAAAAAAAAAAAAAAAAAAAAAAAAAAAAAAAAAAAAAAAAAAAAAAAAAAAAAAAAAAAAAAAAAAAAAAAAAAAAAAAAAAAAAAAAAAAAAAAAAAAAAAAAAAAAAAAAAAAAAAAAAAAAAAAAAAAAAAAAAAAAAAAAAAAAAAAAAAAAAAAAAAAAAAAAAAAAAAAAAAAAAAAAAAAAAAAAAAAAAAAAAAAAAAAAAAAAAAAAAAAAAAAAAAAAAAAAAAAAAAAAAAAAAAAAAAAAAAAAAAAAAAAAAAAAAAAAAAAAAAAAAAAAAAAAAAAAAAAAAAAAAAAAAAAAAAAAAAAAAAAAAAAAAAAAAAAAAAAAAAAAAAAAAAAAAAAAAAAAAAAAAAAAAAAAAAAAAAAAAAAAAAAAAAAAAAAAAAAAAAAAAAAAAAAAAAAAAAAAAAAAAAAAAAAAAAAAAAAAAAAAAAAAAAAAAAAAAAAAAAAAAAAAAAAAAAAAAAAAAAAAAAAAAAAAAAAAAAAAAAAAAAAAAAAAAAAAAAAAAAAAAAAAAAAAAAAAAAAAAAAAAAAAAAAAAAAAAAAAAAAAAAAAAAAAAAAAAAAAAAAAAAAAAAAAAAAAAAAAAAAAAAAAAAAAAAAAAAAAAAAAAAAAAAAAAAAAAAAAAAAAAAAAAAAAAAAAAAAAAAAAAAAAAAAAAAAAAAAAAAAAAAAAAAAAAAAAAAAAAAAAAAAAAAAAAAAAAAAAAAAAAAAAAAAAAAAAAAAAAAAAAAAAAAAAAAAAAAAAAAAAAAAAAAAAAAAAAAAAAAAAAAAAAAAAAAAAAAAAAAAAAAAAAAAAAAAAAAAAAAAAAAAAAAAAAAAAAAAAAAAAAAAAAAAAAAAAAAAAAAAAAAAAAAAAAAAAAAAAAAAAAAAAAAAAAAAAAAAAAAAAAAAAAAAAAAAAAAAAAAAAAAAAAAAAAAAAAAAAAAAAAAAAAAAAAAAAAAAAAAAAAAAAAAAAAAAAAAAAAAAAAAAAAAAAAAAAAAAAAAAAAAAAAAAAAAAAAAAAAAAAAAAAAAAAAAAAAAAAAAAAAAAAAAAAAAAAAAAAAAAAAAAAAAAAAAAAAAAAAAAAAAAAAAAAAAAAAAAAAAAAAAAAAAAAAAAAAAAAAAAAAAAAAAAAAAAAAAAAAAAAAAAAAAAAAAAAAAAAAAAAAAAAAAAAAAAAAAAAAAAAAAAAAAAAAAAAAAAAAAAAAAAAAAAAAAAAAAAAAAAAAAAAAAAAAAAAAAAAAAAAAAAAAAAAAAAAAAAAAAAAAAAAAAAAAAAAAAAAAAAAAAAAAAAAAAAAAAAAAAAAAAAAAAAAAAAAAAAAAAAAAAAAAAAAAAAAAAAAAAAAAAAAAAAAAAAAAAAAAAAAAAAAAAAAAAAAAAAAAAAAAAAAAAAAAAAAAAAAAAAAAAAAAAAAAAAAAAAAAAAAAAAAAAAAAAAAAAAAAAAAAAAAAAAAAAAAAAAAAAAAAAAAAAAAAAAAAAAAAAAAAAAAAAAAAAAAAAAAAAAAAAAAAAAAAAAAAAAAAAAAAAAAAAAAAAAAAAAAAAAAAAAAAAAAAAAAAAAAAAAAAAAAAAAAAAAAAAAAAAAAAAAAAAAAAAAAAAAAAAAAAAAAAAAAAAAAAAAAAAAAAAAAAAAAAAAAAAAAAAAAAAAAAAAAAAAAAAAAAAAAAAAAAAAAAAAAAAAAAAAAAAAAAAAAAAAAAAAAAAAAAAAAAAAAAAAAAAAAAAAAAAAAAAAAAAAATAAAAAAAAAAAAAAAAAAAAAAAAAAAAAAAAAAAAAAAAAAAAAAAAAAAAAAAAAAAAAAAAAAAAAAAAAAAAAAAAAAAAAAAAAAAAAAAAAAAAAAAAAAAAAAAAAAAAAAAAAAAAAAAAAAAAAAAAAAAAAAAAAAAAAAAAAAAAAAAAAAAAAAAAAAAAAAAAAAAAAAAAAAAAAAAAAAAAAAAAAAAAAAAAAAAAAAAAAAAAAAAAAAAAAAAAAAAAAAAAAAAAAAAAAAAAAAAAAAAAAAAAAAAAAAAAAAAAAAAAAAAAAAAAAAAAAAAAAAAAAAAAAAAAAAAAAAAAAAAAAAAAAAAAAAAAAAAAAAAAAAAAAAAAAAAAAAAAAAAAAAAAAAAAAAAAAAAAAAAAAAAAAAAAAAAAAAAAAAAAAAAAAAAAAAAAAAAAAAAAAAAAAAAAAAAAAAAAAAAAAAAAAAAAAAAAAAAAAAAAAAAAAAAAAAAAAAAAAAAAAAAAAAAAAAAAAAAAAAAAAAAAAAAAAAAAAAAAAAAAAAAAAAAAAAAAAAAAAAAAAAAAAAAAAAAAAAAAAAAAAAAAAAAAAAAAAAAAAAAAAAAAAAAAAAAAAAAAAAAAAAAAAAAAAAAAAAAAAAAAAAAAAAAAAAAAAAAAAAAAAAAAAAAAAAAAAAAAAAAAAAAAAAAAAAAAAAAAAAAAAAAAAAAAAAAAAAAAAAAAAAAAAAAAAAAAAAAAAAAAAAAAAAAAAAAAAAAAAAAAAAAAAAAAAAAAAAAAAAAAAAAAAAAAAAAAAAAAAAAAAAAAAAAAAAAAAAAAAAAAAAAAAAAAAAAAAAAAAAAAAAAAAAAAAAAAAAAAAAAAAAAAAAAAAAAAAAAAAAAAAAAAAAAAAAAAAAAAAAAAAAAAAAAAAAAAAAAAAAAAAAAAAAAAAAAAAAAAAAAAAAAAAAAAAAAAAAAAAAAAAAAAAAAAAAAAAAAAAAAAAAAAAAAAAAAAAAAAAAAAAAAAAAAAAAAAAAAAAAAAAAAAAAAAAAAAAAAAAAAAAAAAAAAAAAAAAAAAAAAAAAAAAAAAAAAAAAAAAAAAAAAAAAAAAAAAAAAAAAAAAAAAAAAAAAAAAAAAAAAAAAAAAAAAAAAAAAAAAAAAAAAAAAAAAAAAAAAAAAAAAAAAAAAAAAAAAAAAAAAAAAAAAAAAAAAAAAAAAAAAAAAAAAAAAAAAAAAAAAAAAAAAAAAAAAAAAAAAAAAAAAAAAAAAAAAAAAAAAAAAAAAAAAAAAAAAAAAAAAAAAAAAAAAAAAAAAAAAAAAAAAAAAAAAAAAAAAAAAAAAAAAAAAAAAAAAAAAAAAAAAAAAAAAAAAAAAAAAAAAAAAAAAAAAAAAAAAAAAAAAAAAAAAAAAAAAAAAAAAAAAAAAAAAAAAAAAAAAAAAAAAAAAAAAAAAAAAAAAAAAAAAAAAAAAAAAAAAAAAAAAAAAAAAAAAAAAAAAAAAAAAAAAAAAAAAAAAAAAAAAAAAAAAAAAAAAAAAAAAAAAAAAAAAAAAAAAAAAAAAAAAAAAAAAAAAAAAAAAAAAAAAAAAAAAAAAAAAAAAAAAAAAAAAAAAAAAAAAAAAAAAAAAAAAAAAAAAAAAAAAAAAAAAAAAAAAAAAAAAAAAAAAAAAAAAAAAAAAAAAAAAAAAAAAAAAAAAAAAAAAAAAAAAAAAAAAAAAAAAAAAAAAAAAAAAAAAAAAAAAAAAAAAAAAAAAAAAAAAAAAAAAAAAAAAAAAAAAAAAAAAAAAAAAAAAAAAAAAAAAAAAAAAAAAAAAAAAAAAAAAAAAAAAAAAAAAAAAAAAAAAAAAAAAAAAAAAAAAAAAAAAAAAAAAAAAAAAAAAAAAAAAAAAAAAAAAAAAAAAAAAAAAAAAAAAAAAAAAAAAAAAAAAAAAAAAAAAAAAAAAAAAAAAAAAAAAAAAAAAAAAAAAAAAAAAAAAAAAAAAAAAAAAAAAAAAAAAAAAAAAAAAAAAAAAAAAAAAAAAAAAAAAAAAAAAAAAAAAAAAAAAAAAAAAAAAAAAAAAAAAAAAAAAAAAAAAAAAAAAAAAAAAAAAAAAAAAAAAAAAAAAAAATAAAAAAAAAAAAAAAAAAAAAAAAAAAAAAAAAAAAAAAAAAAAAAAAAAAAAAAAAAAAAAAAAAAAAAAAAAAAAAAAAAAAAAAAAAAAAAAAAAAAAAAAAAAAAAAAAAAAAAAAAAAAAAAAAAAAAAAAAAAAAAAAAAAAAAAAAAAAAAAAAAAAAAAAAAAAAAAAAAAAAAAAAAAAAAAAAAAAAAAAAAAAAAAAAAAAAAAAAAAAAAAAAAAAAAAAAAAAAAAAAAAAAAAAAAAAAAAAAAAAAAAAAAAAAAAAAAAAAAAAAAAAAAAAAAAAAAAAAAAAAAAAAAAAAAAAAAAAAAAAAAAAAAAAAAAAAAAAAAAAAAAAAAAAAAAAAAAAAAAAAAAAAAAAAAAAAAAAAAAAAAAAAAAAAAAAAAAAAAAAAAAAAAAAAAAAAAAAAAAAAAAAAAAAAAAAAAAAAAAAAAAAAAAAAAAAAAAAAAAAAAAAAAAAAAAAAAAAAAAAAAAAAAAAAAAAAAAAAAAAAAAAAAAAAAAAAAAAAAAAAAAAAAAAAAAAAAAAAAAAAAAAAAAAAAAAAAAAAAAAAAAAAAAAAAAAAAAAAAAAAAAAAAAAAAAAAAAAAAAAAAAAAAAAAAAAAAAAAAAAAAAAAAAAAAAAAAAAAAAAAAAAAAAAAAAAAAAAAAAAAAAAAAAAAAAAAAAAAAAAAAAAAAAAAAAAAAAAAAAAAAAAAAAAAAAAAAAAAAAAAAAAAAAAAAAAAAAAAAAAAAAAAAAAAAAAAAAAAAAAAAAAAAAAAAAAAAAAAAAAAAAAAAAAAAAAAAAAAAAAAAAAAAAAAAAAAAAAAAAAAAAAAAAAAAAAAAAAAAAAAAAAAAAAAAAAAAAAAAAAAAAAAAAAAAAAAAAAAAAAAAAAAAAAAAAAAAAAAAAAAAAAAAAAAAAAAAAAAAAAAAAAAAAAAAAAAAAAAAAAAAAAAAAAAAAAAAAAAAAAAAAAAAAAAAAAAAAAAAAAATAAAAAAAAAAAAAAAAAAAAAAAAAAAAAAAAAAAAAAAAAAAAAAAAAAAAAAAAAAAAAAAAAAAAAAAAAAAAAAAAAAAAAAAAAAAAAAAAAAAAAAAAAAAAAAAAAAAAAAAAAAAAAAAAAAAAAAAAAAAAAAAAAAAAAAAAAAAAAAAAAAAAAAAAAAAAAAAAAAAAAAAAAAAAAAAAAAAAAAAAAAAAAAAAAAAAAAAAAAAAAAAAAAAAAAAAAAAAAAAAAAAAAAAAAAAAAAAAAAAAAAAAAAAAAAAAAAAAAAAAAAAAAAAAAAAAAAAAAAAAAAAAAAAAAAAAAAAAAAAAAAAAAAAAAAAAAAAAAAAAAAAAAAAAAAAAAAAAAAAAAAAAAAAAAAAAAAAAAAAAAAAAAAAAAAAAAAAAAAAAAAAAAAAAAAAAAAAAAAAAAAAAAAAAAAAAAAAAAAAAAAAAAAAAAAAAAAAAAAAAAAAAAAAAAAAAAAAAAAAAAAAAAAAAAAAAAAAAAAAAAAAAAAAAAAAAAAAAAAAAAAAAAAAAAAAAAAAAAAAAAAAAAAAAAAAAAAAAAAAAAAAAAAAAAAAAAAAAAAAAAAAAAAAAAAAAAAAAAAAAAAAAAAAAAAAAAAAAAAAAAAAAAAAAAAAAAAAAAAAAAAAAAAAAAAAAAAAAAAAAAAAAAAAAAAAAAAAAAAAAAAAAAAAAAAAAAAAAAAAAAAAAAAAAAAAAAAAAAAAAAAAAAAAAAAAAAAAAAAAAAAAAAAAAAAAAAAAAAAAAAAAAAAAAAAAAAAAAAAAAAAAAAAAAAAAAAAAAAAAAAAAAAAAAAAAAAAAAAAAAAAAAAAAAAAAAAAAAAAAAAAAAAAAAAAAAAAAAAAAAAAAAAAAAAAAAAAAAAAAAAAAAAAAAAAAAAAAAAAAAAAAAAAAAAAAAAAAAAAAAAAAAAAAAAAAAAAAAAAAAAAAAAAAAAAAAAAAAAAAAAAAAAAAAAAAAAAAAAAAAAAAAAAAAAAAAAAAAAAAAAAAAAAAAAAAAAAAAAAAAAAAAAAAAAAAAAAAAAAAAAAAAAAAAAAAAAAAAAAAAAAAAAAAAAAAAAAAAAAAAAAAAAAAAAAAAAAAAAAAAAAAAAAAAAAAAAAAAAAAAAAAAAAAAAAAAAAAAAAAAAAAAAAAAAAAAAAAAAAAAAAAAAAAAAAAAAAAAAAAAAAAAAAAAAAAAAAAAAAAAAAAAAAAAAAAAAAAAAAAAAAAAAAAAAAAAAAAAAAAAAAAAAAAAAAAAAAAAAAAAAAAAAAAAAAAAAAAAAAAAAAAAAAAAAAAAAAAAAAAAAAAAAAAAAAAAAAAAAAAAAAAAAAAAAAAAAAAAAAAAAAAAAAAAAAAAAAAAAAAAAAAAAAAAAAAAAAAAAAAAAAAAAAAAAAAAAAAAAAAAAAAAAAAAAAAAAAAAAAAAAAAAAAAAAAAAAAAAAAAAAAAAAAAAAAAAAAAAAAAAAAAAAAAAAAAAAAAAAAAAAAAAAAAAAAAAAAAAAAAAAAAAAAAAAAAAAAAAAAAAAAAAAAAAAAAAAAAAAAAAAAAAAAAAAAAAAAAAAAAAAAAAAAAAAAAAAAAAAAAAAAAAAAAAAAAAAAAAAAAAAAAAAAAAAAAAAAAAAAAAAAAAAAAAAAAAAAAAAAAAAAAAAAAAAAAAAAAAAAAAAAAAAAAAAAAAAAAAAAAAAAAAAAAAAAAAAAAAAAAAAAAAAAAAAAAAAAAAAAAAAAAAAAAAAAAAAAAAAAAAAAAAAAAAAAAAAAAAAAAAAAAAAAAAAAAAAAAAAAAAAAAAAAAAAAAAAAAAAAAAAAAAAAAAAAAAAAAAAAAAAAAAAAAAAAAAAAAAAAAAAAAAAAAAAAAAAAAAAAAAAAAAAAAAAAAAAAAAAAAAAAAAAAAAAAAAAAAAAAAAAAAAAAAAAAAAAAAAAAAAAAAAAAAAAAAAAAAAAAAAAAAAAAAAAAAAAAAAAAAAAAAAAAAAAAAAAAAAAAAAAAAAAAAAAAAAAAAAAAAAAAAAAAAAAAAAAAAAAAAAAAAAAAAAAAAAAAAAAAAAAAAAAAAAAAAAAAAAAAAAAAAAAAAAAAAAAAAAAAAAAAAAAAAAAAAAAAAAAAAAAAAAAAAAAAAAAAAAAAAAAAAAAAAAAAAAAAAAAAAAAAAAAAAAAAAAAAAAAAAAAAAAAAAAAAAAAAAAAAAAAAAAAAAAAAAAAAAAAAAAAAAAAAAAAAAAAAAAAAAAAAAAAAAAAAAAAAAAAAAAAAAAAAAAAAAAAAAAAAAAAAAAAAAAAAAAAAAAAAAAAAAAAAAAAAAAAAAAAAAAAAAAAAAAAAAAAAAAAAAAAAAAAAAAAAAAAAAAAAAAAAAAAAAAAAAAAAAAAAAAAAAAAAAAAAAAAAAAAAAAAAAAAAAAAAAAAAAAAAAAAAAAAAAAAAAAAAAAAAAAAAAAAAAAAAAAAAAAAAAAAAAAAAAAAAAAAAAAAAAAAAAAAAAAAAAAAAAAAAAAAAAAAAAAAAAAAAAAAAAAAAAAAAAAAAAAAAAAAAAAAAAAAAAAAAAAAAAAAAAAAAAAAAAAAAAAAAAAAAAAAAAAAAAAAAAAAAAAAAAAAAAAAAAAAAAAAAAAAAAAAAAAAAAAAAAAAAAAAAAAAAAAAAAAAAAAAAAAAAAAAAAAAAAAAAAAAAAAAAAAAAAAAAAAAAAAAAAAAAAAAAAAAAAAAAAAAAAAAAAAAAAAAAAAAAAAAAAAAAAAAAAAAAAAAAAAAAAAAAAAAAAAAAAAAAAAAAAAAAAAAAAAAAAAAAAAAAAAAAAAAAAAAAAAAAAAAAAAAAAAAAAAAAAAAAAAAAAAAAAAAAAAAAAAAAAAAAAAAAAAAAAAAAAAAAAAAAAAAAAAAAAAAAAAAAAAAAAAAAAAAAAAAAAAAAAAAAAAAAAAAAAAAAAAAAAAAAAAAAAAAAAAAAAAAAAAAAAAAAAAAAAAAAAAAAAAAAAAAAAAAAAAAAAAAAAAAAAAAAAAAAAAAAAAAAAAAAAAAAAAAAAAAAAAAAAAAAAAAAAAAAAAAAAAAAAAAAAAAAAAAAAAAAAAAAAAAAAAAAAAAAAAAAAAAAAAAAAAAAAAAAAAAAAAAAAAAAAAAAAAAAAAAAAAAAAAAAAAAAAAAAAAAAAAAAAAAAAAAAAAAAAAAAAAAAAAAAAAAAAAAAAAAAAAAAAAAAAAAAAAAAAAAAAAAAAAAAAAAAAAAAAAAAAAAAAAAAAAAAAAAAAAAAAAAAAAAAAAAAAAAAAAAAAAAAAAAAAAAAAAAAAAAAAAAAAAAAAAAAAAAAAAAAAAAAAAAAAAAAAAAAAAAAAAAAAAAAAAAAAAAAAAAAAAAAAAAAAAAAAAAAAAAAAAAAAAAAAAAAAAAAAAAAAAAAAAAAAAAAAAAAAAAAAAAAAAAAAAAAAAAAAAAAAAAAAAAAAAAAAAAAAAAAAAAAAAAAAAAAAAAAAAAAAAAAAAAAAAAAAAAAAAAAAAAAAAAAAAAAAAAAAAAAAAAAAAAAAAAAAAAAAAAAAAAAAAAAAAAAAAAAAAAAAAAAAAAAAAAAAAAAAAAAAAAAAAAAAAAAAAAAAAAAAAAAAAAAAAAAAAAAAAAAAAAAAAAAAAAAAAAAAAAAAAAAAAAAAAAAAAAAAAAAAAAAAAAAAAAAAAAAAAAAAAAAAAAAAAAAAAAAAAAAAAAAAAAAAAAAAAAAAAAAAAAAAAAAAAAAAAAAAAAAAAAAAAAAAAAAAAAAAAAAAAAAAAAAAAAAAAAAAAAAAAAAAAAAAAAAAAAAAAAAAAAAAAAAAAAAAAAAAAAAAAAAAAAAAAAAAAAAAAAAAAAAAAAAAAAAAAAAAAAAAAAAAAAAAAAAAAAAAAAAAAAAAAAAAAAAAAAAAAAAAAAAAAAAAAAAAAAAAAAAAAAAAAAAAAAAAAAAAAAAAAAAAAAAAAAAAAAAAAAAAAAAAAAAAAAAAAAAAAAAAAAAAAAAAAAAAAAAAAAAAAAAAAAAAAAAAAAAAAAAAAAAAAAAAAAAAAAAAAAAAAAAAAAAAAAAAAAAAAAAAAAAAAAAAAAAAAAAAAAAAAAAAAAAAAAAAAAAAAAAAAAAAAAAAAAAAAAAAAAAAAAAAAAAAAAAAAAAAAAAAAAAAAAAAAAAAAAAAAAAAAAAAAAAAAAAAAAAAAAAAAAAAAAAAAAAAAAAAAAAAAAAAAAAAAAAAAAAAAAAAAAAAAAAAAAAAAAAAAAAAAAAAAAAAAAAAAAAAAAAAAAAAAAAAAAAAAAAAAAAAAAAAAAAAAAAAAAAAAAAAAAAAAAAAAAAAAAAAAAAAAAAAAAAAAAAAAAAAAAAAAAAAAAAAAAAAAAAAAAAAAAAAAAAAAAAAAAAAAAAAAAAAAAAAAAAAAAAAAAAAAAAAAAAAAAAAAAAAAAAAAAAAAAAAAAAAAAAAAAAAAAAAAAAAAAAAAAAAAAAAAAAAAAAAAAAAAAAAAAAAAAAAAAAAAAAAAAAAAAAAAAAAAAAAAAAAAAAAAAAAAAAAAAAAAAAAAAAAAAAAAAAAAAAAAAAAAAAAAAAAAAAAAAAAAAAAAAAAAAAAAAAAAAAAAAAAAAAAAAAAAAAAAAAAAAAAAAAAAAAAAAAAAAAAAAAAAAAAAAAAAAAAAAAAAAAAAAAAAAAAAAAAAAAAAAAAAAAAAAAAAAAAAAAAAAAAAAAAAAAAAAAAAAAAAAAAAAAAAAAAAAAAAAAAAAAAAAAAAAAAAAAAAAAAAAAAAAAAAAAAAAAAAAAAAAAAAAAAAAAAAAAAAAAAAAAAAAAAAAAAAAAAAAAAAAAAAAAAAAAAAAAAAAAAAAAAAAAAAAAAAAAAAAAAAAAAAAAAAAAAAAAAAAAAAAAAAAAAAAAAAAAAAAAAAAAAAAAAAAAAAAAAAAAAAAAAAAAAAAAAAAAAAAAAAAAAAAAAAAAAAAAAAAAAAAAAAAAAAAAAAAAAAAAAAAAAAAAAAAAAAAAAAAAAAAAAAAAAAAAAAAAAAAAAAAAAAAAAAAAAAAAAAAAAAAAAAAAAAAAAAAAAAAAAAAAAAAAAAAAAAAAAAAAAAAAAAAAAAAAAAAAAAAAAAAAAAAAAAAAAAAAAAAAAAAAAAAAAAAAAAAAAAAAAAAAAAAAAAAAAAAAAAAAAAAAAAAAAAAAAAAAAAAAAAAAAAAAAAAAAAAAAAAAAAAAAAAAAAAAAAAAAAAAAAAAAAAAAAAAAAAAAAAAAAAAAAAAAAAAAAAAAAAAAAAAAAAAAAAAAAAAAAAAAAAAAAAAAAAAAAAAAAAAAAAAAAAAAAAAAAAAAAAAAAAAAAAAAAAAAAAAAAAAAAAAAAAAAAAAAAAAAAAAAAAAAAAAAAAAAAAAAAAAAAAAAAAAAAAAAAAAAAAAAAAAAAAAAAAAAAAAAAAAAAAAAAAAAAAAAAAAAAAAAAAAAAAAAAAAAAAAAAAAAAAAAAAAAAAAAAAAAAAAAAAAAAAAAAAAAAAAAAAAAAAAAAAAAAAAAAAAAAAAAAAAAAAAAAAAAAAAAAAAAAAAAAAAAAAAAAAAAAAAAAAAAAAAAAAAAAAAAAAAAAAAAAAAAAAAAAAAAAAAAAAAAAAAAAAAAAAAAAACACCCCCCCCCCCCCCCCCCCCCCCCCCCCCCCCCCCCCCCCCCCCCCCCCCCCCCCCCCCCCCCCCCCCCCCCCCCCCCCCCCCCCCCCCCCCCCCCCCCCCCCCCCCCCCCCCCCCCCCCCCCCCCCCCCCCCCCCCCCCCCCCCCCCCCCCCCCCCCCCCCCCCCCCCCCCCCCCCCCCCCCCCCCCCCCCCCCCCCCCCCCCCCCCCCCCCCCCCCCCCCCCCCCCCCCCCCCCCCCCCCCCCCCCCCCCCCCCCCCCCCCCCCCCCCCCCCCCCCCCCCCCCCCCCCCCCCCCCCCCCCCCCCCCCCCCCCCCCCCCCCCCCCCCCCCCCCCCCCCCCCCCCCCCCCCCCCCCCCCCCCCCCCCCCCCCCCCCCCCCCCCCCCCCCCCCCCCCCCCCCCCCCCCCCCCCCCCCCCCCCCCCCCCCCCCCCCCCCCCCCCCCCCCCCCCCCCCCCCCCCCCCCCCCCCCCCCCCCCCCCCCCCCCCCCCCCCCCCCCCCCCCCCCCCCCCCCCCCCCCCCCCCCCCCCCCCCCCCCCCCCCCCCCCCCCCCCCCCCCCCCCCCCCCCCCCCCCCCCCCCCCCCCCCCCCCCCCCCCCCCCCCCCCCCCCCCCCCCCCCCCCCCCCCCCCCCCCCCCCCCCCCCCCCCCCCCCCCCCCCCCCCCCCCCCCCCCCCCCCCCCCCCCCCCCCCCCCCCCCCCCCCCCCCCCCCCCCCCCCCCCCCCCCCCCCCCCCCCCCCCCCCCCCCCCCCCCCCCCCCCCCCCCCCCCCCCCCCCCCCCCCCCCCCCCCCCCCCCCCCCCCCCCCCCCCCCCCCCCCCCCCCCCCCCCCCCCCCCCCCCCCCCCCCCCCCCCCCCCCCCCCCCCCCCCCCCCCCCCCCCCCCCCCCCCCCCCCCCCCCCCCCCCCCCCCCCCCCCCCCCCCCCCCCCCCCCCCCCCCCCCCCCCCCCCCCCCCCCCCCCCCCCCCCCCCCCCCCCCCCCCCCCCCCCCCCCCCCCCCCCCCCCCCCCCCCCCCCCCCCCCCCCCCCCCCCCCCCCCCCCCCCCCCCCCCCCCCCCCCCCCCCCCCCCCCCCCCCCCCCCCCCCCCCCCCCCCCCCCCCCCCCCCCCCCCCCCCCCCCCCCCCCCCCCCCCCCCCCCCCCCCCCCCCCCCCCCCCCCCCCCCCCCCCCCCCCCCCCCCCCCCCCCCCCCCCCCCCCCCCCCCCCCCCCCCCCCCCCCCCCCCCCCCCCCCCCCCCCCCCCCCCCCCCCCCCCCCCCCCCCCCCCCCCCCCCCCCCCCCCCCCCCCCCCCCCCCCCCCCCCCCCCCCCCCCCCCCCCCCCCCCCCCCCCCCCCCCCCCCCCCCCCCCCCCCCCCCCCCCCCCCCCCCCCCCCCCCCCCCCCCCCCCCCCCCCCCCCCCCCCCCCCCCCCCCCCCCCCCCCCCCCCCCCCCCCCCCCCCCCCCCCCCCCCCCCCCCCCCCCCCCCCCCCCCCCCCCCCCCCCCCCCCCCCCCCCCCCCCCCCCCCCCCCCCCCCCCCCCCCCCCCCCCCCCCCCCCCCCCCCCCCCCCCCCCCCCCCCCCCCCCCCCCCCCCCCCCCCCCCCCCCCCCCCCCCCCCCCCCCCCCCCCCCCCCCCCCCCCCCCCCCCCCCCCCCCCCCCCCCCCCCCCCCCCCCCCCCCCCCCCCCCCCCCCCCCCCCCCCCCCCCCCCCCCCCCCCCCCCCCCCCCCCCCCCCCCCCCCCCCCCCCCCCCCCCCCCCCCCCCCCCCCCCCCCCCCCCCCCCCCCCCCCCCCCCCCCCCCCCCCCCCCCCCCCCCCCCCCCCCCCCCCCCCCCCCCCCCCCCCCCCCCCCCCCCCCCCCCCCCCCCCCCCCCCCCCCCCCCCCCCCCCCCCCCCCCCCCCCCCCCCCCCCCCCCCCCCCCCCCCCCCCCCCCCCCCCCCCCCCCCCCCCCCCCCCCCCCCCCCCCCCCCCCCCCCCCCCCCCCCCCCCCCCCCCCCCCCCCCCCCCCCCCCCCCCCCCCCCCCCCCCCCCCCCCCCCCCCCCCCCCCCCCCCCCCCCCCCCCCCCCCCCCCCCCCCCCCCCCCCCCCCCCCCCCCCCCCCCCCCCCCCCCCCCCCCCCCCCCCCCCCCCCCCCCCCCCCCCCCCCCCCCCCCCCCCCCCCCCCCCCCCCCCCCCCCCCCCCCCCCCCCCCCCCCCCCCCCCCCCCCCCCCCCCCCCCCCCCCCCCCCCCCCCCCCCCCCCCCCCCCCCCCCCCCCCCCCCCCCCCCCCCCCCCCCCCCCCCCCCCCCCCCCCCCCCCCCCCCCCCCCCCCCCCCCCCCCCCCCCCCCCCCCCCCCCCCCCCCCCCCCCCCCCCCCCCCCCCCCCCCCCCCCCCCCCCCCCCCCCCCCCCCCCCCCCCCCCCCCCCCCCCCCCCCCCCCCCCCCCCCCCCCCCCCCCCCCCCCCCCCCCCCCCCCCCCCCCCCCCCCCCCCCCCCCCCCCCCCCCCCCCCCCCCCCCCCCCCCCCCCCCCCCCCCCCCCCCCCCCCCCCCCCCCCCCCCCCCCCCCCCCCCCCCCCCCCCCCCCCCCCCCCCCCCCCCCCCCCCCCCCCCCCCCCCCCCCCCCCCCCCCCCCCCCCCCCCCCCCCCCCCCCCCCCCCCCCCCCCCCCCCCCCCCCCCCCCCCCCCCCCCCCCCCCCCCCCCCCCCCCCCCCCCCCCCCCCCCCCCCCCCCCCCCCCCCCCCCCCCCCCCCCCCCCCCCCCCCCCCCCCCCCCCCCCCCCCCCCCCCCCCCCCCCCCCCCCCCCCCCCCCCCCCCCCCCCCCCCCCCCCCCCCCCCCCCCCCCCCCCCCCCCCCCCCCCCCCCCCCCCCCCCCCCCCCCCCCCCCCCCCCCCCCCCCCCCCCCCCCCCCCCCCCCCCCCCCCCCCCCCCCCCCCCCCCCCCCCCCCCCCCCCCCCCCCCCCCCCCCCCCCCCCCCCCCCCCCCCCCCCCCCCCCCCCCCCCCCCCCCCCCCCCCCCCCCCCCCCCCCCCCCCCCCCCCCCCCCCCCCCCCCCCCCCCCCCCCCCCCCCCCCCCCCCCCCCCCCCCCCCCCCCCCCCCCCCCCCCCCCCCCCCCCCCCCCCCCCCCCCCCCCCCCCCCCCCCCCCCCCCCCCCCCCCCCCCCCCCCCCCCCCCCCCCCCCCCCCCCCCCCCCCCCCCCCCCCCCCCCCCCCCCCCCCCCCCCCCCCCCCCCCCCCCCCCCCCCCCCCCCCCCCCCCCCCCCCCCCCCCCCCCCCCCCCCCCCCCCCCCCCCCCCCCCCCCCCCCCCCCCCCCCCCCCCCCCCCCCCCCCCCCCCCCCCCCCCCCCCCCCCCCCCCCCCCCCCCCCCCCCCCCCCCCCCCCCCCCCCCCCCCCCCCCCCCCCCCCCCCCCCCCCCCCCCCCCCCCCCCCCCCCCCCCCCCCCCCCCCCCCCCCCCCCCCCCCCCCCCCCCCCCCCCCCCCCCCCCCCCCCCCCCCCCCCCCCCCCCCCCCCCCCCCCCCCCCCCCCCCCCCCCCCCCCCCCCCCCCCCCCCCCCCCCCCCCCCCCCCCCCCCCCCCCCCCCCCCCCCCCCCCCCCCCCCCCCCCCCCCCCCCCCCCCCCCCCCCCCCCCCCCCCCCCCCCCCCCCCCCCCCCCCCCCCCCCCCCCCCCCCCCCCCCCCCCCCCCCCCCCCCCCCCCCCCCCCCCCCCCCCCCCCCCCCCCCCCCCCCCCCCCCCCCCCCCCCCCCCCCCCCCCCCCCCCCCCCCCCCCCCCCCCCCCCCCCCCCCCCCCCCCCCCCCCCCCCCCCCCCCCCCCCCCCCCCCCCCCCCCCCCCCCCCCCCCCCCCCCCCCCCCCCCCCCCCCCCCCCCCCCCCCCCCCCCCCCCCCCCCCCCCCCCCCCCCCCCCCCCCCCCCCCCCCCCCCCCCCCCCCCCCCCCCCCCCCCCCCCCCCCCCCCCCCCCCCCCCCCCCCCCCCCCCCCCCCCCCCCCCCCCCCCCCCCCCCCCCCCCCCCCCCCCCCCCCCCCCCCCCCCCCCCCCCCCCCCCCCCCCCCCCCCCCCCCCCCCCCCCCCCCCCCCCCCCCCCCCCCCCCCCCCCCCCCCCCCCCCCCCCCCCCCCCCCCCCCCCCCCCCCCCCCCCCCCCCCCCCCCCCCCCCCCCCCCCCCCCCCCCCCCCCCCCCCCCCCCCCCCCCCCCCCCCCCCCCCCCCCCCCCCCCCCCCCCCCCCCCCCCCCCCCCCCCCCCCCCCCCCCCCCCCCCCCCCCCCCCCCCCCCCCCCCCCCCCCCCCCCCCCCCCCCCCCCCCCCCCCCCCCCCCCCCCCCCCCCCCCCCCCCCCCCCCCCCCCCCCCCCCCCCCCCCCCCCCCCCCCCCCCCCCCCCCCCCCCCCCCCCCCCCCCCCCCCCCCCCCCCCCCCCCCCCCCCCCCCCCCCCCCCCCCCCCCCCCCCCCCCCCCCCCCCCCCCCCCCCCCCCCCCCCCCCCCCCCCCCCCCCCCCCCCCCCCCCCCCCCCCCCCCCCCCCCCCCCCCCCCCCCCCCCCCCCCCCCCCCCCCCCCCCCCCCCCCCCCCCCCCCCCCCCCCCCCCCCCCCCCCCCCCCCCCCCCCCCCCCCCCCCCCCCCCCCCCCCCCCCCCCCCCCCCCCCCCCCCCCCCCCCCCCCCCCCCCCCCCCCCCCCCCCCCCCCCCCCCCCCCCCCCCCCCCCCCCCCCCCCCCCCCCCCCCCCCCCCCCCCCCCCCCCCCCCCCCCCCCCCCCCCCCCCCCCCCCCCCCCCCCCCCCCCCCCCCCCCCCCCCCCCCCCCCCCCCCCCCCCCCCCCCCCCCCCCCCCCCCCCCCCCCCCCCCCCCCCCCCCCCCCCCCCCCCCCCCCCCCCCCCCCCCCCCCCCCCCCCCCCCCCCCCCCCCCCCCCCCCCCCCCCCCCCCCCCCCCCCCCCCCCCCCCCCCCCCCCCCCCCCCCCCCCCCCCCCCCCCCCCCCCCCCCCCCCCCCCCCCCCCCCCCCCCCCCCCCCCCCCCCCCCCCCCCCCCCCCCCCCCCCCCCCCCCCCCCCCCCCCCCCCCCCCCCCCCCCCCCCCCCCCCCCCCCCCCCCCCCCCCCCCCCCCCCCCCCCCCCCCCCCCCCCCCCCCCCCCCCCCCCCCCCCCCCCCCCCCCCCCCCCCCCCCCCCCCCCCCCCCCCCCCCCCCCCCCCCCCCCCCCCCCCCCCCCCCCCCCCCCCCCCCCCCCCCCCCCCCCCCCCCCCCCCCCCCCCCCCCCCCCCCCCCCCCCCCCCCCCCCCCCCCCCCCCCCCCCCCCCCCCCCCCCCCCCCCCCCCCCCCCCCCCCCCCCCCCCCCCCCCCCCCCCCCCCCCCCCCCCCCCCCCCCCCCCCCCCCCCCCCCCCCCCCCCCCCCCCCCCCCCCCCCCCCCCCCCCCCCCCCCCCCCCCCCCCCCCCCCCCCCCCCCCCCCCCCCCCCCCCCCCCCCCCCCCCCCCCCCCCCCCCCCCCCCCCCCCCCCCCCCCCCCCCCCCCCCCCCCCCCCCCCCCCCCCCCCCCCCCCCCCCCCCCCCCCCCCCCCCCCCCCCCCCCCCCCCCCCCCCCCCCCCCCCCCCCCCCCCCCCCCCCCCCCCCCCCCCCCCCCCCCCCCCCCCCCCCCCCCCCCCCCCCCCCCCCCCCCCCCCCCCCCCCCCCCCCCCCCCCCCCCCCCCCCCCCCCCCCCCCCCCCCCCCCCCCCCCCCCCCCCCCCCCCCCCCCCCCCCCCCCCCCCCCCCCCCCCCCCCCCCCCCCCCCCCCCCCCCCCCCCCCCCCCCCCCCCCCCCCCCCCCCCCCCCCCCCCCCCCCCCCCCCCCCCCCCCCCCCCCCCCCCCCCCCCCCCCCCCCCCCCCCCCCCCCCCCCCCCCCCCCCCCCCCCCCCCCCCCCCCCCCCCCCCCCCCCCCCCCCCCCCCCCCCCCCCCCCCCCCCCCCCCCCCCCCCCCCCCCCCCCCCCCCCCCCCCCCCCCCCCCCCCCCCCCCCCCCCCCCCCCCCCCCCCCCCCCCCCCCCCCCCCCCCCCCCCCCCCCCCCCCCCCCCCCCCCCCCCCCCCCCCCCCCCCCCCCCCCCCCCCCCCCCCCCCCCCCCCCCCCCCCCCCCCCCCCCCCCCCCCCCCCCCCCCCCCCCCCCCCCCCCCCCCCCCCCCCCCCCCCCCCCCCCCCCCCCCCCCCCCCCCCCCCCCCCCCCCCCCCCCCCCCCCCCCCCCCCCCCCCCCCCCCCCCCCCCCCCCCCCCCCCCCCCCCCCCCCCCCCCCCCCCCCCCCCCCCCCCCCCCCCCCCCCCCCCCCCCCCCCCCCCCCCCCCCCCCCCCCCCCCCCCCCCCCCCCCCCCCCCCCCCCCCCCCCCCCCCCCCCCCCCCCCCCCCCCCCCCCCCCCCCCCCCCCCCCCCCCCCCCCCCCCCCCCCCCCCCCCCCCCCCCCCCCCCCCCCCCCCCCCCCCCCCCCCCCCCCCCCCCCCCCCCCCCCCCCCCCCCCCCCCCCCCCCCCCCCCCCCCCCCCCCCCCCCCCCCCCCCCCCCCCCCCCCCCCCCCCCCCCCCCCCCCCCCCCCCCCCCCCCCCCCCCCCCCCCCCCCCCCCCCCCCCCCCCCCCCCCCCCCCCCCCCCCCCCCCCCCCCCCCCCCCCCCCCCCCCCCCCCCCCCCCCCCCCCCCCCCCCCCCCCCCCCCCCCCCCCCCCCCCCCCCCCCCCCCCCCCCCCCCCCCCCCCCCCCCCCCCCCCCCCCCCCCCCCCCCCCCCCCCCCCCCCCCCCCCCCCCCCCCCCCCCCCCCCCCCCCCCCCCCCCCCCCCCCCCCCCCCCCCCCCCCCCCCCCCCCCCCCCCCCCCCCCCCCCCCCCCCCCCCCCCCCCCCCCCCCCCCCCCCCCCCCCCCCCCCCCCCCCCCCCCCCCCCCCCCCCCCCCCCCCCCCCCCCCCCCCCCCCCCCCCCCCCCCCCCCCCCCCCCCCCCCCCCCCCCCCCCCCCCCCCCCCCCCCCCCCCCCCCCCCCCCCCCCCCCCCCCCCCCCCCCCCCCCCCCCCCCCCCCCCCCCCCCCCCCCCCCCCCCCCCCCCCCCCCCCCCCCCCCCCCCCCCCCCCCCCCCCCCCCCCCCCCCCCCCCCCCCCCCCCCCCCCCCCCCCCCCCCCCCCCCCCCCCCCCCCCCCCCCCCCCCCCCCCCCCCCCCCCCCCCCCCCCCCCCCCCCCCCCCCCCCCCCCCCCCCCCCCCCCCCCCCCCCCCCCCCCCCCCCCCCCCCCCCCCCCCCCCCCCCCCCCCCCCCCCCCCCCCCCCCCCCCCCCCCCCCCCCCCCCCCCCCCCCCCCCCCCCCCCCCCCCCCCCCCCCCCCCCCCCCCCCCCCCCCCCCCCCCCCCCCCCCCCCCCCCCCCCCCCCCCCCCCCCCCCCCCCCCCCCCCCCCCCCCCCCCCCCCCCCCCCCCCCCCCCCCCCCCCCCCCCCCCCCCCCCCCCCCCCCCCCCCCCCCCCCCCCCCCCCCCCCCCCCCCCCCCCCCCCCCCCCCCCCCCCCCCCCCCCCCCCCCCCCCCCCCCCCCCCCCCCCCCCCCCCCCCCCCCCCCCCCCCCCCCCCCCCCCCCCCCCCCCCCCCCCCCCCCCCCCCCCCCCCCCCCCCCCCCCCCCCCCCCCCCCCCCCCCCCCCCCCCCCCCCCCCCCCCCCCCCCCCCCCCCCCCCCCCCCCCCCCCCCCCCCCCCCCCCCCCCCCCCCCCCCCCCCCCCCCCCCCCCCCCCCCCCCCCCCCCCCCCCCCCCCCCCCCCCCCCCCCCCCCCCCCCCCCCCCCCCCCCCCCCCCCCCCCCCCCCCCCCCCCCCCCCCCCCCCCCCCCCCCCCCCCCCCCCCCCCCCCCCCCCCCCCCCCCCCCCCCCCCCCCCCCCCCCCCCCCCCCCCCCCCCCCCCCCCCCCCCCCCCCCCCCCCCCCCCCCCCCCCCCCCCCCCCCCCCCCCCCCCCCCCCCCCCCCCCCCCCCCCCCCCCCCCCCCCCCCCCCCCCCCCCCCCCCCCCCCCCCCCCCCCCCCCCCCCCCCCCCCCCCCCCCCCCCCCCCCCCCCCCCCCCCCCCCCCCCCCCCCCCCCCCCCCCCCCCCCCCCCCCCCCCCCCCCCCCCCCCCCCCCCCCCCCCCCCCCCCCCCCCCCCCCCCCCCCCCCCCCCCCCCCCCCCCCCCCCCCCCCCCCCCCCCCCCCCCCCCCCCCCCCCCCCCCCCCCCCCCCCCCCCCCCCCCCCCCCCCCCCCCCCCCCCCCCCCCCCCCCCCCCCCCCCCCCCCCCCCCCCCCCCCCCCCCCCCCCCCCCCCCCCCCCCCCCCCCCCCCCCCCCCCCCCCCCCCCCCCCCCCCCCCCCCCCCCCCCCCCCCCCCCCCCCCCCCCCCCCCCCCCCCCCCCCCCCCCCCCCCCCCCCCCCCCCCCCCCCCCCCCCCCCCCCCCCCCCCCCCCCCCCCCCCCCCCCCCCCCCCCCCCCCCCCCCCCCCCCCCCCCCCCCCCCCCCCCCCCCCCCCCCCCCCCCCCCCCCCCCCCCCCCCCCCCCCCCCCCCCCCCCCCCCCCCCCCCCCCCCCCCCCCCCCCCCCCCCCCCCCCCCCCCCCCCCCCCCCCCCCCCCCCCCCCCCCCCCCCCCCCCCCCCCCCCCCCCCCCCCCCCCCCCCCCCCCCCCCCCCCCCCCCCCCCCCCCCCCCCCCCCCCCCCCCCCCCCCCCCCCCCCCCCCCCCCCCCCCCCCCCCCCCCCCCCCCCCCCCCCCCCCCCCCCCCCCCCCCCCCCCCCCCCCCCCCCCCCCCCCCCCCCCCCCCCCCCCCCCCCCCCCCCCCCCCCCCCCCCCCCCCCCCCCCCCCCCCCCCCCCCCCCCCCCCCCCCCCCCCCCCCCCCCCCCCCCCCCCCCCCCCCCCCCCCCCCCCCCCCCCCCCCCCCCCCCCCCCCCCCCCCCCCCCCCCCCCCCCCCCCCCCCCCCCCCCCCCCCCCCCCCCCCCCCCCCCCCCCCCCCCCCCCCCCCCCCCCCCCCCCCCCCCCCCCCCCCCCCCCCCCCCCCCCCCCCCCCCCCCCCCCCCCCCCCCCCCCCCCCCCCCCCCCCCCCCCCCCCCCCCCCCCCCCCCCCCCCCCCCCCCCCCCCCCCCCCCCCCCCCCCCCCCCCCCCCCCCCCCCCCCCCCCCCCCCCCCCCCCCCCCCCCCCCCCCCCCCCCCCCCCCCCCCCCCCCCCCCCCCCCCCCCCCCCCCCCCCCCCCCCCCCCCCCCCCCCCCCCCCCCCCCCCCCCCCCCCCCCCCCCCCCCCCCCCCCCCCCCCCCCCCCCCCCCCCCCCCCCCCCCCCCCCCCCCCCCCCCCCCCCCCCCCCCCCCCCCCCCCCCCCCCCCCCCCCCCCCCCCCCCCCCCCCCCCCCCCCCCCCCCCCCCCCCCCCCCCCCCCCCCCCCCCCCCCCCCCCCCCCCCCCCCCCCCCCCCCCCCCCCCCCCCCCCCCCCCCCCCCCCCCCCCCCCCCCCCCCCCCCCCCCCCCCCCCCCCCCCCCCCCCCCCCCCCCCCCCCCCCCCCCCCCCCCCCCCCCCCCCCCCCCCCCCCCCCCCCCCCCCCCCCCCCCCCCCCCCCCCCCCCCCCCCCCCCCCCCCCCCCCCCCCCCCCCCCCCCCCCCCCCCCCCCCCCCCCCCCCCCCCCCCCCCCCCCCCCCCCCCCCCCCCCCCCCCCCCCCCCCCCCCCCCCCCCCCCCCCCCCCCCCCCCCCCCCCCCCCCCCCCCCCCCCCCCCCCCCCCCCCCCCCCCCCCCCCCCCCCCCCCCCCCCCCCCCCCCCCCCCCCCCCCCCCCCCCCCCCCCCCCCCCCCCCCCCCCCCCCCCCCCCCCCCCCCCCCCCCCCCCCCCCCCCCCCCCCCCCCCCCCCCCCCCCCCCCCCCCCCCCCCCCCCCCCCCCCCCCCCCCCCCCCCCCCCCCCCCCCCCCCCCCCCCCCCCCCCCCCCCCCCCCCCCCCCCCCCCCCCCCCCCCCCCCCCCCCCCCCCCCCCCCCCCCCCCCCCCCCCCCCCCCCCCCCCCCCCCCCCCCCCCCCCCCCCCCCCCCCCCCCCCCCCCCCCCCCCCCCCCCCCCCCCCCCCCCCCCCCCCCCCCCCCCCCCCCCCCCCCCCCCCCCCCCCCCCCCCCCCCCCCCCCCCCCCCCCCCCCCCCCCCCCCCCCCCCCCCCCCCCCCCCCCCCCCCCCCCCCCCCCCCCCCCCCCCCCCCCCCCCCCCCCCCCCCCCCCCCCCCCCCCCCCCCCCCCCCCCCCCCCCCCCCCCCCCCCCCCCCCCCCCCCCCCCCCCCCCCCCCCCCCCCCCCCCCCCCCCCCCCCCCCCCCCCCCCCCCCCCCCCCCCCCCCCCCCCCCCCCCCCCCCCCCCCCCCCCCCCCCCCCCCCCCCCCCCCCCCCCCCCCCCCCCCCCCCCCCCCCCCCCCCCCCCCCCCCCCCCCCCCCCCCCCCCCCCCCCCCCCCCCCCCCCCCCCCCCCCCCCCCCCCCCCCCCCCCCCCCCCCCCCCCCCCCCCCCCCCCCCCCCCCCCCCCCCCCCCCCCCCCCCCCCCCCCCCCCCCCCCCCCCCCCCCCCCCCCCCCCCCCCCCCCCCCCCCCCCCCCCCCCCCCCCCCCCCCCCCCCCCCCCCCCCCCCCCCCCCCCCCCCCCCCCCCCCCCCCCCCCCCCCCCCCCCCCCCCCCCCCCCCCCCCCCCCCCCCCCCCCCCCCCCCCCCCCCCCCCCCCCCCCCCCCCCCCCCCCCCCCCCCCCCCCCCCCCCCCCCCCCCCCCCCCCCCCCCCCCCCCCCCCCCCCCCCCCCCCCCCCCCCCCCCCCCCCCCCCCCCCCCCCCCCCCCCCCCCCCCCCCCCCCCCCCCCCCCCCCCCCCCCCCCCCCCCCCCCCCCCCCCCCCCCCCCCCCCCCCCCCCCCCCCCCCCCCCCCCCCCCCCCCCCCCCCCCCCCCCCCCCCCCCCCCCCCCCCCCCCCCCCCCCCCCCCCCCCCCCCCCCCCCCCCCCCCCCCCCCCCCCCCCCCCCCCCCCCCCCCCCCCCCCCCCCCCCCCCCCCCCCCCCCCCCCCCCCCCCCCCCCCCCCCCCCCCCCCCCCCCCCCCCCCCCCCCCCCCCCCCCCCCCCCCCCCCCCCCCCCCCCCCCCCCCCCCCCCCCCCCCCCCCCCCCCCCCCCCCCCCCCCCCCCCCCCCCCCCCCCCCCCCCCCCCCCCCCCCCCCCCCCCCCCCCCCCCCCCCCCCCCCCCCCCCCCCCCCCCCCCCCCCCCCCCCCCCCCCCCCCCCCCCCCCCCCCCCCCCCCCCCCCCCCCCCCCCCCCCCCCCCCCCCCCCCCCCCCCCCCCCCCCCCCCCCCCCCCCCCCCCCCCCCCCCCCCCCCCCCCCCCCCCCCCCCCCCCCCCCCCCCCCCCCCCCCCCCCCCCCCCCCCCCCCCCCCCCCCCCCCCCCCCCCCCCCCCCCCCCCCCCCCCCCCCCCCCCCCCCCCCCCCCCCCCCCCCCCCCCCCCCCCCCCCCCCCCCCCCCCCCCCCCCCCCCCCCCCCCCCCCCCCCCCCCCCCCCCCCCCCCCCCCCCCCCCCCCCCCCCCCCCCCCCCCCCCCCCCCCCCCCCCCCCCCCCCCCCCCCCCCCCCCCCCCCCCCCCCCCCCCCCCCCCCCCCCCCCCCCCCCCCCCCCCCCCCCCCCCCCCCCCCCCCCCCCCCCCCCCCCCCCCCCCCCCCCCCCCCCCCCCCCCCCCCCCCCCCCCCCCCCCCCCCCCCCCCCCCCCCCCCCCCCCCCCCCCCCCCCCCCCCCCCCCCCCCCCCCCCCCCCCCCCCCCCCCCCCCCCCCCCCCCCCCCCCCCCCCCCCCCCCCCCCCCCCCCCCCCCCCCCCCCCCCCCCCCCCCCCCCCCCCCCCCCCCCCCCCCCCCCCCCCCCCCCCCCCCCCCCCCCCCCCCCCCCCCCCCCCCCCCCCCCCCCCCCCCCCCCCCCCCCCCCCCCCCCCCCCCCCCCCCCCCCCCCCCCCCCCCCCCCCCCCCCCCCCCCCCCCCCCCCCCCCCCCCCCCCCCCCCCCCCCCCCCCCCCCCCCCCCCCCCCCCCCCCCCCCCCCCCCCCCCCCCCCCCCCCCCCCCCCCCCCCCCCCCCCCCCCCCCCCCCCCCCCCCCCCCCCCCCCCCCCCCCCCCCCCCCCCCCCCCCCCCCCCCCCCCCCCCCCCCCCCCCCCCCCCCCCCCCCCCCCCCCCCCCCCCCCCCCCCCCCCCCCCCCCCCCCCCCCCCCCCCCCCCCCCCCCCCCCCCCCCCCCCCCCCCCCCCCCCCCCCCCCCCCCCCCCCCCCCCCCCCCCCCCCCCCCCCCCCCCCCCCCCCCCCCCCCCCCCCCCCCCCCCCCCCCCCCCCCCCCCCCCCCCCCCCCCCCCCCCCCCCCCCCCCCCCCCCCCCCCCCCCCCCCCCCCCCCCCCCCCCCCCCCCCCCCCCCCCCCCCCCCCCCCCCCCCCCCCCCCCCCCCCCCCCCCCCCCCCCCCCCCCCCCCCCCCCCCCCCCCCCCCCCCCCCCCCCCCCCCCCCCCCCCCCCCCCCCCCCCCCCCCCCCCCCCCCCCCCCCCCCCCCCCCCCCCCCCCCCCCCCCCCCCCCCCCCCCCCCCCCCCCCCCCCCCCCCCCCCCCCCCCCCCCCCCCCCCCCCCCCCCCCCCCCCCCCCCCCCCCCCCCCCCCCCCCCCCCCCCCCCCCCCCCCCCCCCCCCCCCCCCCCCCCCCCCCCCCCCCCCCCCCCCCCCCCCCCCCCCCCCCCCCCCCCCCCCCCCCCCCCCCCCCCCCCCCCCCCCCCCCCCCCCCCCCCCCCCCCCCCCCCCCCCCCCCCCCCCCCCCCCCCCCCCCCCCCCCCCCCCCCCCCCCCCCCCCCCCCCCCCCCCCCCCCCCCCCCCCCCCCCCCCCCCCCCCCCCCCCCCCCCCCCCCCCCCCCCCCCCCCCCCCCCCCCCCCCCCCCCCCCCCCCCCCCCCCCCCCCCCCCCCCCCCCCCCCCCCCCCCCCCCCCCCCCCCCCCCCCCCCCCCCCCCCCCCCCCCCCCCCCCCCCCCCCCCCCCCCCCCCCCCCCCCCCCCCCCCCCCCCCCCCCCCCCCCCCCCCCCCCCCCCCCCCCCCCCCCCCCCCCCCCCCCCCCCCCCCCCCCCCCCCCCCCCCCCCCCCCCCCCCCCCCCCCCCCCCCCCCCCCCCCCCCCCCCCCCCCCCCCCCCCCCCCCCCCCCCCCCCCCCCCCCCCCCCCCCCCCCCCCCCCCCCCCCCCCCCCCCCCCCCCCCCCCCCCCCCCCCCCCCCCCCCCCCCCCCCCCCCCCCCCCCCCCCCCCCCCCCCCCCCCCCCCCCCCCCCCCCCCCCCCCCCCCCCCCCCCCCCCCCCCCCCCCCCCCCCCCCCCCCCCCCCCCCCCCCCCCCCCCCCCCCCCCCCCCCCCCCCCCCCCCCCCCCCCCCCCCCCCCCCCCCCCCCCCCCCCCCCCCCCCCCCCCCCCCCCCCCCCCCCCCCCCCCCCCCCCCCCCCCCCCCCCCCCCCCCCCCCCCCCCCCCCCCCCCCCCCCCCCCCCCCCCCCCCCCCCCCCCCCCCCCCCCCCCCCCCCCCCCCCCCCCCCCCCCCCCCCCCCCCCCCCCCCCCCCCCCCCCCCCCCCCCCCCCCCCCCCCCCCCCCCCCCCCCCCCCCCCCCCCCCCCCCCCCCCCCCCCCCCCCCCCCCCCCCCCCCCCCCCCCCCCCCCCCCCCCCCCCCCCCCCCCCCCCCCCCCCCCCCCCCCCCCCCCCCCCCCCCCCCCCCCCCCCCCCCCCCCCCCCCCCCCCCCCCCCCCCCCCCCCCCCCCCCCCCCCCCCCCCCCCCCCCCCCCCCCCCCCCCCCCCCCCCCCCCCCCCCCCCCCCCCCCCCCCCCCCCCCCCCCCCCCCCCCCCCCCCCCCCCCCCCCCCCCCCCCCCCCCCCCCCCCCCCCCCCCCCCCCCCCCCCCCCCCCCCCCCCCCCCCCCCCCCCCCCCCCCCCCCCCCCCCCCCCCCCCCCCCCCCCCCCCCCCCCCCCCCCCCCCCCCCCCCCCCCCCCCCCCCCCCCCCCCCCCCCCCCCCCCCCCCCCCCCCCCCCCCCCCCCCCCCCCCCCCCCCCCCCCCCCCCCCCCCCCCCCCCCCCCCCCCCCCCCCCCCCCCCCCCCCCCCCCCCCCCCCCCCCCCCCCCCCCCCCCCCCCCCCCCCCCCCCCCCCCCCCCCCCCCCCCCCCCCCCCCCCCCCCCCCCCCCCCCCCCCCCCCCCCCCCCCCCCCCCCCCCCCCCCCCCCCCCCCCCCCCCCCCCCCCCCCCCCCCCCCCCCCCCCCCCCCCCCCCCCCCCCCCCCCCCCCCCCCCCCCCCCCCCCCCCCCCCCCCCCCCCCCCCCCCCCCCCCCCCCCCCCCCCCCCCCCCCCCCCCCCCCCCCCCCCCCCCCCCCCCCCCCCCCCCCCCCCCCCCCCCCCCCCCCCCCCCCCCCCCCCCCCCCCCCCCCCCCCCCCCCCCCCCCCCCCCCCCCCCCCCCCCCCCCCCCCCCCCCCCCCCCCCCCCCCCCCCCCCCCCCCCCCCCCCCCCCCCCCCCCCCCCCCCCCCCCCCCCCCCCCCCCCCCCCCCCCCCCCCCCCCCCCCCCCCCCCCCCCCCCCCCCCCCCCCCCCCCCCCCCCCCCCCCCCCCCCCCCCCCCCCCCCCCCCCCCCCCCCCCCCCCCCCCCCCCCCCCCCCCCCCCCCCCCCCCCCCCCCCCCCCCCCCCCCCCCCCCCCCCCCCCCCCCCCCCCCCCCCCCCCCCCCCCCCCCCCCCCCCCCCCCCCCCCCCCCCCCCCCCCCCCCCCCCCCCCCCCCCCCCCCCCCCCCCCCCCCCCCCCCCCCCCCCCCCCCCCCCCCCCCCCCCCCCCCCCCCCCCCCCCCCCCCCCCCCCCCCCCCCCCCCCCCCCCCCCCCCCCCCCCCCCCCCCCCCCCCCCCCCCCCCCCCCCCCCCCCCCCCCCCCCCCCCCCCCCCCCCCCCCCCCCCCCCCCCCCCCCCCCCCCCCCCCCCCCCCCCCCCCCCCCCCCCCCCCCCCCCCCCCCCCCCCCCCCCCCCCCCCCCCCCCCCCCCCCCCCCCCCCCCCCCCCCCCCCCCCCCCCCCCCCCCCCCCCCCCCCCCCCCCCCCCCCCCCCCCCCCCCCCCCCCCCCCCCCCCCCCCCCCCCCCCCCCCCCCCCCCCCCCCCCCCCCCCCCCCCCCCCCCCCCCCCCCCCCCCCCCCCCCCCCCCCCCCCCCCCCCCCCCCCCCCCCCCCCCCCCCCCCCCCCCCCCCCCCCCCCCCCCCCCCCCCCCCCCCCCCCCCCCCCCCCCCCCCCCCCCCCCCCCCCCCCCCCCCCCCCCCCCCCCCCCCCCCCCCCCCCCCCCCCCCCCCCCCCCCCCCCCCCCCCCCCCCCCCCCCCCCCCCCCCCCCCCCCCCCCCCCCCCCCCCCCCCCCCCCCCCCCCCCCCCCCCCCCCCCCCCCCCCCCCCCCCCCCCCCCCCCCCCCCCCCCCCCCCCCCCCCCCCCCCCCCCCCCCCCCCCCCCCCCCCCCCCCCCCCCCCCCCCCCCCCCCCCCCCCCCCCCCCCCCCCCCCCCCCCCCCCCCCCCCCCCCCCCCCCCCCCCCCCCCCCCCCCCCCCCCCCCCCCCCCCCCCCCCCCCCCCCCCCCCCCCCCCCCCCCCCCCCCCCCCCCCCCCCCCCCCCCCCCCCCCCCCCCCCCCCCCCCCCCCCCCCCCCCCCCCCCCCCCCCCCCCCCCCCCCCCCCCCCCCCCCCCCCCCCCCCCCCCCCCCCCCCCCCCCCCCCCCCCCCCCCCCCCCCCCCCCCCCCCCCCCCCCCCCCCCCCCCCCCCCCCCCCCCCCCCCCCCCCCCCCCCCCCCCCCCCCCCCCCCCCCCCCCCCCCCCCCCCCCCCCCCCCCCCCCCCCCCCCCCCCCCCCCCCCCCCCCCCCCCCCCCCCCCCCCCCCCCCCCCCCCCCCCCCCCCCCCCCCCCCCCCCCCCCCCCCCCCCCCCCCCCCCCCCCCCCCCCCCCCCCCCCCCCCCCCCCCCCCCCCCCCCCCCCCCCCCCCCCCCCCCCCCCCCCCCCCCCCCCCCCCCCCCCCCCCCCCCCCCCCCCCCCCCCCCCCCCCCCCCCCCCCCCCCCCCCCCCCCCCCCCCCCCCCCCCCCCCCCCCCCCCCCCCCCCCCCCCCCCCCCCCCCCCCCCCCCCCCCCCCCCCCCCCCCCCCCCCCCCCCCCCCCCCCCCCCCCCCCCCCCCCCCCCCCCCCCCCCCCCCCCCCCCCCCCCCCCCCCCCCCCCCCCCCCCCCCCCCCCCCCCCCCCCCCCCCCCCCCCCCCCCCCCCCCCCCCCCCCCCCCCCCCCCCCCCCCCCCCCCCCCCCCCCCCCCCCCCCCCCCCCCCCCCCCCCCCCCCCCCCCCCCCCCCCCCCCCCCCCCCCCCCCCCCCCCCCCCCCCCCCCCCCCCCCCCCCCCCCCCCCCCCCCCCCCCCCCCCCCCCCCCCCCCCCCCCCCCCCCCCCCCCCCCCCCCCCCCCCCCCCCCCCCCCCCCCCCCCCCCCCCCCCCCCCCCCCCCCCCCCCCCCCCCCCCCCCCCCCCCCCCCCCCCCCCCCCCCCCCCCCCCCCCCCCCCCCCCCCCCCCCCCCCCCCCCCCCCCCCCCCCCCCCCCCCCCCCCCCCCCCCCCCCCCCCCCCCCCCCCCCCCCCCCCCCCCCCCCCCCCCCCCCCCCCCCCCCCCCCCCCCCCCCCCCCCCCCCCCCCCCCCCCCCCCCCCCCCCCCCCCCCCCCCCCCCCCCCCCCCCCCCCCCCCCCCCCCCCCCCCCCCCCCCCCCCCCCCCCCCCCCCCCCCCCCCCCCCCCCCCCCCCCCCCCCCCCCCCCCCCCCCCCCCCCCCCCCCCCCCCCCCCCCCCCCCCCCCCCCCCCCCCCCCCCCCCCCCCCCCCCCCCCCCCCCCCCCCCCCCCCCCCCCCCCCCCCCCCCCCCCCCCCCCCCCCCCCCCCCCCCCCCCCCCCCCCCCCCCCCCCCCCCCCCCCCCCCCCCCCCCCCCCCCCCCCCCCCCCCCCCCCCCCCCCCCCCCCCCCCCCCCCCCCCCCCCCCCCCCCCCCCCCCCCCCCCCCCCCCCCCCCCCCCCCCCCCCCCCCCCCCCCCCCCCCCCCCCCCCCCCCCCCCCCCCCCCCCCCCCCCCCCCCCCCCCCCCCCCCCCCCCCCCCCCCCCCCCCCCCCCCCCCCCCCCCCCCCCCCCCCCCCCCCCCCCCCCCCCCCCCCCCCCCCCCCCCCCCCCCCCCCCCCCCCCCCCCCCCCCCCCCCCCCCCCCCCCCCCCCCCCCCCCCCCCCCCCCCCCCCCCCCCCCCCCCCCCCCCCCCCCCCCCCCCCCCCCCCCCCCCCCCCCCCCCCCCCCCCCCCCCCCCCCCCCCCCCCCCCCCCCCCCCCCCCCCCCCCCCCCCCCCCCCCCCCCCCCCCCCCCCCCCCCCCCCCCCCCCCCCCCCCCCCCCCCCCCCCCCCCCCCCCCCCCCCCCCCCCCCCCCCCCCCCCCCCCCCCCCCCCCCCCCCCCCCCCCCCCCCCCCCCCCCCCCCCCCCCCCCCCCCCCCCCCCCCCCCCCCCCCCCCCCCCCCCCCCCCCCCCCCCCCCCCCCCCCCCCCCCCCCCCCCCCCCCCCCCCCCCCCCCCCCCCCCCCCCCCCCCCCCCCCCCCCCCCCCCCCCCCCCCCCCCCCCCCCCCCCCCCCCCCCCCCCCCCCCCCCCCCCCCCCCCCCCCCCCCCCCCCCCCCCCCCCCCCCCCCCCCCCCCCCCCCCCCCCCCCCCCCCCCCCCCCCCCCCCCCCCCCCCCCCCCCCCCCCCCCCCCCCCCCCCCCCCCCCCCCCCCCCCCCCCCCCCCCCCCCCCCCCCCCCCCCCCCCCCCCCCCCCCCCCCCCCCCCCCCCCCCCCCCCCCCCCCCCCCCCCCCCCCCCCCCCCCCCCCCCCCCCCCCCCCCCCCCCCCCCCCCCCCCCCCCCCCCCCCCCCCCCCCCCCCCCCCCCCCCCCCCCCCCCCCCCCCCCCCCCCCCCCCCCCCCCCCCCCCCCCCCCCCCCCCCCCCCCCCCCCCCCCCCCCCCCCCCCCCCCCCCCCCCCCCCCCCCCCCCCCCCCCCCCCCCCCCCCCCCCCCCCCCCCCCCCCCCCCCCCCCCCCCCCCCCCCCCCCCCCCCCCCCCCCCCCCCCCCCCCCCCCCCCCCCCCCCCCCCCCCCCCCCCCCCCCCCCCCCCCCCCCCCCCCCCCCCCCCCCCCCCCCCCCCCCCCCCCCCCCCCCCCCCCCCCCCCCCCCCCCCCCCCCCCCCCCCCCCCCCCCCCCCCCCCCCCCCCCCCCCCCCCCCCCCCCCCCCCCCCCCCCCCCCCCCCCCCCCCCCCCCCCCCCCCCCCCCCCCCCCCCCCCCCCCCCCCCCCCCCCCCCCCCCCCCCCCCCCCCCCCCCCCCCCCCCCCCCCCCCCCCCCCCCCCCCCCCCCCCCCCCCCCCCCCCCCCCCCCCCCCCCCCCCCCCCCCCCCCCCCCCCCCCCCCCCCCCCCCCCCCCCCCCCCCCCCCCCCCCCCCCCCCCCCCCCCCCCCCCCCCCCCCCCCCCCCCCCCCCCCCCCCCCCCCCCCCCCCCCCCCCCCCCCCCCCCCCCCCCCCCCCCCCCCCCCCCCCCCCCCCCCCCCCCCCCCCCCCCCCCCCCCCCCCCCCCCCCCCCCCCCCCCCCCCCCCCCCCCCCCCCCCCCCCCCCCCCCCCCCCCCCCCCCCCCCCCCCCCCCCCCCCCCCCCCCCCCCCCCCCCCCCCCCCCCCCCCCCCCCCCCCCCCCCCCCCCCCCCCCCCCCCCCCCCCCCCCCCCCCCCCCCCCCCCCCCCCCCCCCCCCCCCCCCCCCCCCCCCCCCCCCCCCCCCCCCCCCCCCCCCCCCCCCCCCCCCCCCCCCCCCCCCCCCCCCCCCCCCCCCCCCCCCCCCCCCCCCCCCCCCCCCCCCCCCCCCCCCCCCCCCCCCCCCCCCCCCCCCCCCCCCCCCCCCCCCCCCCCCCCCCCCCCCCCCCCCCCCCCCCCCCCCCCCCCCCCCCCCCCCCCCCCCCCCCCCCCCCCCCCCCCCCCCCCCCCCCCCCCCCCCCCCCCCCCCCCCCCCCCCCCCCCCCCCCCCCCCCCCCCCCCCCCCCCCCCCCCCCCCCCCCCCCCCCCCCCCCCCCCCCCCCCCCCCCCCCCCCCCCCCCCCCCCCCCCCCCCCCCCCCCCCCCCCCCCCCCCCCCCCCCCCCCCCCCCCCCCCCCCCCCCCCCCCCCCCCCCCCCCCCCCCCCCCCCCCCCCCCCCCCCCCCCCCCCCCCCCCCCCCCCCCCCCCCCCCCCCCCCCCCCCCCCCCCCCCCCCCCCCCCCCCCCCCCCCCCCCCCCCCCCCCCCCCCCCCCCCCCCCCCCCCCCCCCCCCCCCCCCCCCCCCCCCCCCCCCCCCCCCCCCCCCCCCCCCCCCCCCCCCCCCCCCCCCCCCCCCCCCCCCCCCCCCCCCCCCCCCCCCCCCCCCCCCCCCCCCCCCCCCCCCCCCCCCCCCCCCCCCCCCCCCCCCCCCCCCCCCCCCCCCCCCCCCCCCCCCCCCCCCCCCCCCCCCCCCCCCCCCCCCCCCCCCCCCCCCCCCCCCCCCCCCCCCCCCCCCCCCCCCCCCCCCCCCCCCCCCCCCCCCCCCCCCCCCCCCCCCCCCCCCCCCCCCCCCCCCCCCCCCCCCCCCCCCCCCCCCCCCCCCCCCCCCCCCCCCCCCCCCCCCCCCCCCCCCCCCCCCCCCCCCCCCCCCCCCCCCCCCCCCCCCCCCCCCCCCCCCCCCCCCCCCCCCCCCCCCCCCCCCCCCCCCCCCCCCCCCCCCCCCCCCCCCCCCCCCCCCCCCCCCCCCCCCCCCCCCCCCCCCCCCCCCCCCCCCCCCCCCCCCCCCCCCCCCCCCCCCCCCCCCCCCCCCCCCCCCCCCCCCCCCCCCCCCCCCCCCCCCCCCCCCCCCCCCCCCCCCCCCCCCCCCCCCCCCCCCCCCCCCCCCCCCCCCCCCCCCCCCCCCCCCCCCCCCCCCCCCCCCCCCCCCCCCCCCCCCCCCCCCCCCCCCCCCCCCCCCCCCCCCCCCCCCCCCCCCCCCCCCCCCCCCCCCCCCCCCCCCCCCCCCCCCCCCCCCCCCCCCCCCCCCCCCCCCCCCCCCCCCCCCCCCCCCCCCCCCCCCCCCCCCCCCCCCCCCCCCCCCCCCCCCCCCCCCCCCCCCCCCCCCCCCCCCCCCCCCCCCCCCCCCCCCCCCCCCCCCCCCCCCCCCCCCCCCCCCCCCCCCCCCCCCCCCCCCCCCCCCCCCCCCCCCCCCCCCCCCCCCCCCCCCCCCCCCCCCCCCCCCCCCCCCCCCCCCCCCCCCCCCCCCCCCCCCCCCCCCCCCCCCCCCCCCCCCCCCCCCCCCCCCCCCCCCCCCCCCCCCCCCCCCCCCCCCCCCCCCCCCCCCCCCCCCCCCCCCCCCCCCCCCCCCCCCCCCCCCCCCCCCCCCCCCCCCCCCCCCCCCCCCCCCCCCCCCCCCCCCCCCCCCCCCCCCCCCCCCCCCCCCCCCCCCCCCCCCCCCCCCCCCCCCCCCCCCCCCCCCCCCCCCCCCCCCCCCCCCCCCCCCCCCCCCCCCCCCCCCCCCCCCCCCCCCCCCCCCCCCCCCCCCCCCCCCCCCCCCCCCCCCCCCCCCCCCCCCCCCCCCCCCCCCCCCCCCCCCCCCCCCCCCCCCCCCCCCCCCCCCCCCCCCCCCCCCCCCCCCCCCCCCCCCCCCCCCCCCCCCCCCCCCCCCCCCCCCCCCCCCCCCCCCCCCCCCCCCCCCCCCCCCCCCCCCCCCCCCCCCCCCCCCCCCCCCCCCCCCCCCCCCCCCCCCCCCCCCCCCCCCCCCCCCCCCCCCCCCCCCCCCCCCCCCCCCCCCCCCCCCCCCCCCCCCCCCCCCCCCCCCCCCCCCCCCCCCCCCCCCCCCCCCCCCCCCCCCCCCCCCCCCCCCCCCCCCCCCCCCCCCCCCCCCCCCCCCCCCCCCCCCCCCCCCCCCCCCCCCCCCCCCCCCCCCCCCCCCCCCCCCCCCCCCCCCCCCCCCCCCCCCCCCCCCCCCCCCCCCCCCCCCCCCCCCCCCCCCCCCCCCCCCCCCCCCCCCCCCCCCCCCCCCCCCCCCCCCCCCCCCCCCCCCCCCCCCCCCCCCCCCCCCCCCCCCCCCCCCCCCCCCCCCCCCCCCCCCCCCCCCCCCCCCCCCCCCCCCCCCCCCCCCCCCCCCCCCCCCCCCCCCCCCCCCCCCCCCCCCCCCCCCCCCCCCCCCCCCCCCCCCCCCCCCCCCCCCCCCCCCCCCCCCCCCCCCCCCCCCCCCCCCCCCCCCCCCCCCCCCCCCCCCCCCCCCCCCCCCCCCCCCCCCCCCCCCCCCCCCCCCCCCCCCCCCCCCCCCCCCCCCCCCCCCCCCCCCCCCCCCCCCCCCCCCCCCCCCCCCCCCCCCCCCCCCCCCCCCCCCCCCCCCCCCCCCCCCCCCCCCCCCCCCCCCCCCCCCCCCCCCCCCCCCCCCCCCCCCCCCCCCCCCCCCCCCCCCCCCCCCCCCCCCCCCCCCCCCCCCCCCCCCCCCCCCCCCCCCCCCCCCCCCCCCCCCCCCCCCCCCCCCCCCCCCCCCCCCCCCCCCCCCCCCCCCCCCCCCCCCCCCCCCCCCCCCCCCCCCCCCCCCCCCCCCCCCCCCCCCCCCCCCCCCCCCCCCCCCCCCCCCCCCCCCCCCCCCCCCCCCCCCCCCCCCCCCCCCCCCCCCCCCCCCCCCCCCCCCCCCCCCCCCCCCCCCCCCCCCCCCCCCCCCCCCCCCCCCCCCCCCCCCCCCCCCCCCCCCCCCCCCCCCCCCCCCCCCCCCCCCCCCCCCCCCCCCCCCCCCCCCCCCCCCCCCCCCCCCCCCCCCCCCCCCCCCCCCCCCCCCCCCCCCCCCCCCCCCCCCCCCCCCCCCCCCCCCCCCCCCCCCCCCCCCCCCCCCCCCCCCCCCCCCCCCCCCCCCCCCCCCCCCCCCCCCCCCCCCCCCCCCCCCCCCCCCCCCCCCCCCCCCCCCCCCCCCCCCCCCCCCCCCCCCCCCCCCCCCCCCCCCCCCCCCCCCCCCCCCCCCCCCCCCCCCCCCCCCCCCCCCCCCCCCCCCCCCCCCCCCCCCCCCCCCCCCCCCCCCCCCCCCCCCCCCCCCCCCCCCCCCCCCCCCCCCCCCCCCCCCCCCCCCCCCCCCCCCCCCCCCCCCCCCCCCCCCCCCCCCCCCCCCCCCCCCCCCCCCCCCCCCCCCCCCCCCCCCCCCCCCCCCCCCCCCCCCCCCCCCCCCCCCCCCCCCCCCCCCCCCCCCCCCCCCCCCCCCCCCCCCCCCCCCCCCCCCCCCCCCCCCCCCCCCCCCCCCCCCCCCCCCCCCCCCCCCCCCCCCCCCCCCCCCCCCCCCCCCCCCCCCCCCCCCCCCCCCCCCCCCCCCCCCCCCCCCCCCCCCCCCCCCCCCCCCCCCCCCCCCCCCCCCCCCCCCCCCCCCCCCCCCCCCCCCCCCCCCCCCCCCCCCCCCCCCCCCCCCCCCCCCCCCCCCCCCCCCCCCCCCCCCCCCCCCCCCCCCCCCCCCCCCCCCCCCCCCCCCCCCCCCCCCCCCCCCCCCCCCCCCCCCCCCCCCCCCCCCCCCCCCCCCCCCCCCCCCCCCCCCCCCCCCCCCCCCCCCCCCCCCCCCCCCCCCCCCCCCCCCCCCCCCCCCCCCCCCCCCCCCCCCCCCCCCCCCCCCCCCCCCCCCCCCCCCCCCCCCCCCCCCCCCCCCCCCCCCCCCCCCCCCCCCCCCCCCCCCCCCCCCCCCCCCCCCCCCCCCCCCCCCCCCCCCCCCCCCCCCCCCCCCCCCCCCCCCCCCCCCCCCCCCCCCCCCCCCCCCCCCCCCCCCCCCCCCCCCCCCCCCCCCCCCCCCCCCCCCCCCCCCCCCCCCCCCCCCCCCCCCCCCCCCCCCCCCCCCCCCCCCCCCCCCCCCCCCCCCCCCCCCCCCCCCCCCCCCCCCCCCCCCCCCCCCCCCCCCCCCCCCCCCCCCCCCCCCCCCCCCCCCCCCCCCCCCCCCCCCCCCCCCCCCCCCCCCCCCCCCCCCCCCCCCCCCCCCCCCCCCCCCCCCCCCCCCCCCCCCCCCCCCCCCCCCCCCCCCCCCCCCCCCCCCCCCCCCCCCCCCCCCCCCCCCCCCCCCCCCCCCCCCCCCCCCCCCCCCCCCCCCCCCCCCCCCCCCCCCCCCCCCCCCCCCCCCCCCCCCCCCCCCCCCCCCCCCCCCCCCCCCCCCCCCCCCCCCCCCCCCCCCCCCCCCCCCCCCCCCCCCCCCCCCCCCCCCCCCCCCCCCCCCCCCCCCCCCCCCCCCCCCCCCCCCCCCCCCCCCCCCCCCCCCCCCCCCCCCCCCCCCCCCCCCCCCCCCCCCCCCCCCCCCCCCCCCCCCCCCCCCCCCCCCCCCCCCCCCCCCCCCCCCCCCCCCCCCCCCCCCCCCCCCCCCCCCCCCCCCCCCCCCCCCCCCCCCCCCCCCCCCCCCCCCCCCCCCCCCCCCCCCCCCCCCCCCCCCCCCCCCCCCCCCCCCCCCCCCCCCCCCCCCCCCCCCCCCCCCCCCCCCCCCCCCCCCCCCCCCCCCCCCCCCCCCCCCCCCCCCCCCCCCCCCCCCCCCCCCCCCCCCCCCCCCCCCCCCCCCCCCCCCCCCCCCCCCCCCCCCCCCCCCCCCCCCCCCCCCCCCCCCCCCCCCCCCCCCCCCCCCCCCCCCCCCCCCCCCCCCCCCCCCCCCCCCCCCCCCCCCCCCCCCCCCCCCCCCCCCCCCCCCCCCCCCCCCCCCCCCCCCCCCCCCCCCCCCCCCCCCCCCCCCCCCCCCCCCCCCCCCCCCCCCCCCCCCCCCCCCCCCCCCCCCCCCCCCCCCCCCCCCCCCCCCCCCCCCCCCCCCCCCCCCCCCCCCCCCCCCCCCCCCCCCCCCCCCCCCCCCCCCCCCCCCCCCCCCCCCCCCCCCCCCCCCCCCCCCCCCCCCCCCCCCCCCCCCCCCCCCCCCCCCCCCCCCCCCCCCCCCCCCCCCCCCCCCCCCCCCCCCCCCCCCCCCCCCCCCCCCCCCCCCCCCCCCCCCCCCCCCCCCCCCCCCCCCCCCCCCCCCCCCCCCCCCCCCCCCCCCCCCCCCCCCCCCCCCCCCCCCCCCCCCCCCCCCCCCCCCCCCCCCCCCCCCCCCCCCCCCCCCCCCCCCCCCCCCCCCCCCCCCCCCCCCCCCCCCCCCCCCCCCCCCCCCCCCCCCCCCCCCCCCCCCCCCCCCCCCCCCCCCCCCCCCCCCCCCCCCCCCCCCCCCCCCCCCCCCCCCCCCCCCCCCCCCCCCCCCCCCCCCCCCCCCCCCCCCCCCCCCCCCCCCCCCCCCCCCCCCCCCCCCCCCCCCCCCCCCCCCCCCCCCCCCCCCCCCCCCCCCCCCCCCCCCCCCCCCCCCCCCCCCCCCCCCCCCCCCCCCCCCCCCCCCCCCCCCCCCCCCCCCCCCCCCCCCCCCCCCCCCCCCCCCCCCCCCCCCCCCCCCCCCCCCCCCCCCCCCCCCCCCCCCCCCCCCCCCCCCCCCCCCCCCCCCCCCCCCCCCCCCCCCCCCCCCCCCCCCCCCCCCCCCCCCCCCCCCCCCCCCCCCCCCCCCCCCCCCCCCCCCCCCCCCCCCCCCCCCCCCCCCCCCCCCCCCCCCCCCCCCCCCCCCCCCCCCCCCCCCCCCCCCCCCCCCCCCCCCCCCCCCCCCCCCCCCCCCCCCCCCCCCCCCCCCCCCCCCCCCCCCCCCCCCCCCCCCCCCCCCCCCCCCCCCCCCCCCCCCCCCCCCCCCCCCCCCCCCCCCCCCCCCCCCCCCCCCCCCCCCCCCCCCCCCCCCCCCCCCCCCCCCCCCCCCCCCCCCCCCCCCCCCCCCCCCCCCCCCCCCCCCCCCCCCCCCCCCCCCCCCCCCCCCCCCCCCCCCCCCCCCCCCCCCCCCCCCCCCCCCCCCCCCCCCCCCCCCCCCCCCCCCCCCCCCCCCCCCCCCCCCCCCCCCCCCCCCCCCCCCCCCCCCCCCCCCCCCCCCCCCCCCCCCCCCCCCCCCCCCCCCCCCCCCCCCCCCCCCCCCCCCCCCCCCCCCCCCCCCCCCCCCCCCCCCCCCCCCCCCCCCCCCCCCCCCCCCCCCCCCCCCCCCCCCCCCCCCCCCCCCCCCCCCCCCCCCCCCCCCCCCCCCCCCCCCCCCCCCCCCCCCCCCCCCCCCCCCCCCCCCCCCCCCCCCCCCCCCCCCCCCCCCCCCCCCCCCCCCCCCCCCCCCCCCCCCCCCCCCCCCCCCCCCCCCCCCCCCCCCCCCCCCCCCCCCCCCCCCCCCCCCCCCCCCCCCCCCCCCCCCCCCCCCCCCCCCCCCCCCCCCCCCCCCCCCCCCCCCCCCCCCCCCCCCCCCCCCCCCCCCCCCCCCCCCCCCCCCCCCCCCCCCCCCCCCCCCCCCCCCCCCCCCCCCCCCCCCCCCCCCCCCCCCCCCCCCCCCCCCCCCCCCCCCCCCCCCCCCCCCCCCCCCCCCCCCCCCCCCCCCCCCCCCCCCCCCCCCCCCCCCCCCCCCCCCCCCCCCCCCCCCCCCCCCCCCCCCCCCCCCCCCCCCCCCCCCCCCCCCCCCCCCCCCCCCCCCCCCCCCCCCCCCCCCCCCCCCCCCCCCCCCCCCCCCCCCCCCCCCCCCCCCCCCCCCCCCCCCCCCCCCCCCCCCCCCCCCCCCCCCCCCCCCCCCCCCCCCCCCCCCCCCCCCCCCCCCCCCCCCCCCCCCCCCCCCCCCCCCCCCCCCCCCCCCCCCCCCCCCCCCCCCCCCCCCCCCCCCCCCCCCCCCCCCCCCCCCCCCCCCCCCCCCCCCCCCCCCCCCCCCCCCCCCCCCCCCCCCCCCCCCCCCCCCCCCCCCCCCCCCCCCCCCCCCCCCCCCCCCCCCCCCCCCCCCCCCCCCCCCCCCCCCCCCCCCCCCCCCCCCCCCCCCCCCCCCCCCCCCCCCCCCCCCCCCCCCCCCCCCCCCCCCCCCCCCCCCCCCCCCCCCCCCCCCCCCCCCCCCCCCCCCCCCCCCCCCCCCCCCCCCCCCCCCCCCCCCCCCCCCCCCCCCCCCCCCCCCCCCCCCCCCCCCCCCCCCCCCCCCCCCCCCCCCCCCCCCCCCCCCCCCCCCCCCCCCCCCCCCCCCCCCCCCCCCCCCCCCCCCCCCCCCCCCCCCCCCCCCCCCCCCCCCCCCCCCCCCCCCCCCCCCCCCCCCCCCCCCCCCCCCCCCCCCCCCCCCCCCCCCCCCCCCCCCCCCCCCCCCCCCCCCCCCCCCCCCCCCCCCCCCCCCCCCCCCCCCCCCCCCCCCCCCCCCCCCCCCCCCCCCCCCCCCCCCCCCCCCCCCCCCCCCCCCCCCCCCCCCCCCCCCCCCCCCCCCCCCCCCCCCCCCCCCCCCCCCCCCCCCCCCCCCCCCCCCCCCCCCCCCCCCCCCCCCCCCCCCCCCCCCCCCCCCCCCCCCCCCCCCCCCCCCCCCCCCCCCCCCCCCCCCCCCCCCCCCCCCCCCCCCCCCCCCCCCCCCCCCCCCCCCCCCCCCCCCCCCCCCCCCCCCCCCCCCCCCCCCCCCCCCCCCCCCCCCCCCCCCCCCCCCCCCCCCCCCCCCCCCCCCCCCCCCCCCCCCCCCCCCCCCCCCCCCCCCCCCCCCCCCCCCCCCCCCCCCCCCCCCCCCCCCCCCCCCCCCCCCCCCCCCCCCCCCCCCCCCCCCCCCCCCCCCCCCCCCCCCCCCCCCCCCCCCCCCCCCCCCCCCCCCCCCCCCCCCCCCCCCCCCCCCCCCCCCCCCCCCCCCCCCCCCCCCCCCCCCCCCCCCCCCCCCCCCCCCCCCCCCCCCCCCCCCCCCCCCCCCCCCCCCCCCCCCCCCCCCCCCCCCCCCCCCCCCCCCCCCCCCCCCCCCCCCCCCCCCCCCCCCCCCCCCCCCCCCCCCCCCCCCCCCCCCCCCCCCCCCCCCCCCCCCCCCCCCCCCCCCCCCCCCCCCCCCCCCCCCCCCCCCCCCCCCCCCCCCCCCCCCCCCCCCCCCCCCCCCCCCCCCCCCCCCCCCCCCCCCCCCCCCCCCCCCCCCCCCCCCCCCCCCCCCCCCCCCCCCCCCCCCCCCCCCCCCCCCCCCCCCCCCCCCCCCCCCCCCCCCCCCCCCCCCCCCCCCCCCCCCCCCCCCCCCCCCCCCCCCCCCCCCCCCCCCCCCCCCCCCCCCCCCCCCCCCCCCCCCCCCCCCCCCCCCCCCCCCCCCCCCCCCCCCCCCCCCCCCCCCCCCCCCCCCCCCCCCCCCCCCCCCCCCCCCCCCCCCCCCCCCCCCCCCCCCCCCCCCCCCCCCCCCCCCCCCCCCCCCCCCCCCCCCCCCCCCCCCCCCCCCCCCCCCCCCCCCCCCCCCCCCCCCCCCCCCCCCCCCCCCCCCCCCCCCCCCCCCCCCCCCCCCCCCCCCCCCCCCCCCCCCCCCCCCCCCCCCCCCCCCCCCCCCCCCCCCCCCCCCCCCCCCCCCCCCCCCCCCCCCCCCCCCCCCCCCCCCCCCCCCCCCCCCCCCCCCCCCCCCCCCCCCCCCCCCCCCCCCCCCCCCCCCCCCCCCCCCCCCCCCCCCCCCCCCCCCCCCCCCCCCCCCCCCCCCCCCCCCCCCCCCCCCCCCCCCCCCCCCCCCCCCCCCCCCCCCCCCCCCCCCCCCCCCCCCCCCCCCCCCCCCCCCCCCCCCCCCCCCCCCCCCCCCCCCCCCCCCCCCCCCCCCCCCCCCCCCCCCCCCCCCCCCCCCCCCCCCCCCCCCCCCCCCCCCCCCCCCCCCCCCCCCCCCCCCCCCCCCCCCCCCCCCCCCCCCCCCCCCCCCCCCCCCCCCCCCCCCCCCCCCCCCCCCCCCCCCCCCCCCCCCCCCCCCCCCCCCCCCCCCCCCCCCCCCCCCCCCCCCCCCCCCCCCCCCCCCCCCCCCCCCCCCCCCCCCCCCCCCCCCCCCCCCCCCCCCCCCCCCCCCCCCCCCCCCCCCCCCCCCCCCCCCCCCCCCCCCCCCCCCCCCCCCCCCCCCCCCCCCCCCCCCCCCCCCCCCCCCCCCCCCCCCCCCCCCCCCCCCCCCCCCCCCCCCCCCCCCCCCCCCCCCCCCCCCCCCCCCCCCCCCCCCCCCCCCCCCCCCCCCCCCCCCCCCCCCCCCCCCCCCCCCCCCCCCCCCCCCCCCCCCCCCCCCCCCCCCCCCCCCCCCCCCCCCCCCCCCCCCCCCCCCCCCCCCCCCCCCCCCCCCCCCCCCCCCCCCCCCCCCCCCCCCCCCCCCCCCCCCCCCCCCCCCCCCCCCCCCCCCCCCCCCCCCCCCCCCCCCCCCCCCCCCCCCCCCCCCCCCCCCCCCCCCCCCCCCCCCCCCCCCCCCCCCCCCCCCCCCCCCCCCCCCCCCCCCCCCCCCCCCCCCCCCCCCCCCCCCCCCCCCCCCCCCCCCCCCCCCCCCCCCCCCCCCCCCCCCCCCCCCCCCCCCCCCCCCCCCCCCCCCCCCCCCCCCCCCCCCCCCCCCCCCCCCCCCCCCCCCCCCCCCCCCCCCCCCCCCCCCCCCCCCCCCCCCCCCCCCCCCCCCCCCCCCCCCCCCCCCCCCCCCCCCCCCCCCCCCCCCCCCCCCCCCCCCCCCCCCCCCCCCCCCCCCCCCCCCCCCCCCCCCCCCCCCCCCCCCCCCCCCCCCCCCCCCCCCCCCCCCCCCCCCCCCCCCCCCCCCCCCCCCCCCCCCCCCCCCCCCCCCCCCCCCCCCCCCCCCCCCCCCCCCCCCCCCCCCCCCCCCCCCCCCCCCCCCCCCCCCCCCCCCCCCCCCCCCCCCCCCCCCCCCCCCCCCCCCCCCCCCCCCCCCCCCCCCCCCCCCCCCCCCCCCCCCCCCCCCCCCCCCCCCCCCCCCCCCCCCCCCCCCCCCCCCCCCCCCCCCCCCCCCCCCCCCCCCCCCCCCCCCCCCCCCCCCCCCCCCCCCCCCCCCCCCCCCCCCCCCCCCCCCCCCCCCCCCCCCCCCCCCCCCCCCCCCCCCCCCCCCCCCCCCCCCCCCCCCCCCCCCCCCCCCCCCCCCCCCCCCCCCCCCCCCCCCCCCCCCCCCCCCCCCCCCCCCCCCCCCCCCCCCCCCCCCCCCCCCCCCCCCCCCCCCCCCCCCCCCCCCCCCCCCCCCCCCCCCCCCCCCCCCCCCCCCCCCCCCCCCCCCCCCCCCCCCCCCCCCCCCCCCCCCCCCCCCCCCCCCCCCCCCCCCCCCCCCCCCCCCCCCCCCCCCCCCCCCCCCCCCCCCCCCCCCCCCCCCCCCCCCCCCCCCCCCCCCCCCCCCCCCACCCCCCCCCCCCCCCCCCCCCCCCCCCCCCCCCCCCCCCCCCCCCCCCCCCCCCCCCCCCCCCCCCCCCCCCCCCCCCCCCCCCCCCCCCCCCCCCCCCCCCCCCCCCCCCCCCCCCCCCCCCCCCCCCCCCCCCCCCCCCCCCCCCCCCCCCCCCCCCCCCCCCCCCCCCCCCCCCCCCCCCCCCCCCCCCCCCCCCCCCCCCCCCCCCCCCCCCCCCCCCCCCCCCCCCCCCCCCCCCCCCCCCCCCCCCCCCCCCCCCCCCCCCCCCCCCCCCCCCCCCCCCCCCCCCCCCCCCCCCCCCCCCCCCCCCCCCCCCCCCCCCCCCCCCCCCCCCCCCCCCCCCCCCCCCCCCCCCCCCCCCCCCCCCCCCCCCCCCCCCCCCCCCCCCCCCCCCCCCCCCCCCCCCCCCCCCCCCCCCCCCCCCCCCCCCCCCCCCCCCCCCCCCCCCCCCCCCCCCCCCCCCCCCCCCCCCCCCCCCCCCCCCCCCCCCCCCCCCCCCCCCCCCCCCCCCCCCCCCCCCCCCCCCCCCCCCCCCCCCCCCCCCCCCCCCCCCCCCCCCCCCCCCCCCCCCCCCCCCCCCCCCCCCCCCCCCCCCCCCCCCCCCCCCCCCCCCCCCCCCCCCCCCCCCCCCCCCCCCCCCCCCCCCCCCCCCCCCCCCCCCCCCCCCCCCCCCCCCCCCCCCCCCCCCCCCCCCCCCCCCCCCCCCCCCCCCCCCCCCCCCCCCCCCCCCCCCCCCCCCCCCCCCCCCCCCCCCCCCCCCCCCCCCCCCCCCCCCCCCCCCCCCCCCCCCCCCCCCCCCCCCCCCCCCCCCCCCCCCCCCCCCCCCCCCCCCCCCCCCCCCCCCCCCCCCCCCCCCCCCCCCCCCCCCCCCCCCCCCCCCCCCCCCCCCCCCCCCCCCCCCCCCCCCCCCCCCCCCCCCCCCCCCCCCCCCCCCCCCCCCCCCCCCCCCCCCCCCCCCCCCCCCCCCCCCCCCCCCCCCCCCCCCCCCCCCCCCCCCCCCCCCCCCCCCCCCCCCCCCCCCCCCCCCCCCCCCCCCCCCCCCCCCCCCCCCCCCCCCCCCCCCCCCCCCCCCCCCCCCCCCCCCCCCCCCCCCCCCCCCCCCCCCCCCCCCCCCCCCCCCCCCCCCCCCCCCCCCCCCCCCCCCCCCCCCCCCCCCCCCCCCCCCCCCCCCCCCCCCCCCCCCCCCCCCCCCCCCCCCCCCCCCCCCCCCCCCCCCCCCCCCCCCCCCCCCCCCCCCCCCCCCCCCCCCCCCCCCCCCCCCCCCCCCCCCCCCCCCCCCCCCCCCCCCCCCCCCCCCCCCCCCCCCCCCCCCCCCCCCCCCCCCCCCCCCCCCCCCCCCCCCCCCCCCCCCCCCCCCCCCCCCCCCCCCCCCCCCCCCCCCCCCCCCCCCCCCCCCCCCCCCCCCCCCCCCCCCCCCCCCCCCCCCCCCCCCCCCCCCCCCCCCCCCCCCCCCCCCCCCCCCCCCCCCCCCCCCCCCCCCCCCCCCCCCCCCCCCCCCCCCCCCCCCCCCCCCCCCCCCCCCCCCCCCCCCCCCCCCCCCCCCCCCCCCCCCCCCCCCCACCCCCCCCCCCCCCCCCCCCCCCCCCCCCCCCCCCCCCCCCCCCCCCCCCCCCCCCCCCCCCCCCCCCCCCCCCCCCCCCCCCCCCCCCCCCCCCCCCCCCCCCCCCCCCCCCCCCCCCCCCCCCCCCCCCCCCCCCCCCCCCCCCCCCCCCCCCCCCCCCCCCCCCCCCCCCCCCCCCCCCCCCCCCCCCCCCCCCCACCCCCCCCCCCCCCCCCCCCCCCCCCCCCCCCCCCCCCCCCCCCCCCCCCCCCCCCCCCCCCCCCCCCCCCCCCCCCCCCCCCCCCCCCCCCCCCCCCCCCCCCCCCCCCCCCCCCCCCCCCCCCCCCCCCCCCCCCCCCCCCCCCCCCCCCCCCCCCCCCCCCCCCCCCCCCCCCCCCCCCCCCCCCCCCCCCCCCCCCCCCCCCCCCCCCCCCCCCCCCCCCCCCCCCCCCCCCCCCCCCCCCCCCCCCCCCCCCCCCCCCCCCCCCCCCCCCCCCCCCCCCCCCCCCCCCCCCCCCCCCCCCCCCCCCCCCCCCCCCCCCCCCCCCCCCCCCCCCCCCCCCCCCCCCCCCCCCCCCCCCCCCCCCCCCCCCCCCCCCCCCCCCCCCCCCCCCCCCCCCCCCCCCCCCCCCCCCCCCCCCCCCCCCCCCCCCCCCCCCCCCCCCCCCCCCCCCCCCCCCCCCCCCCCCCCCCCCCCCCCCCCCCCCCCCCCCCCCCCCCCCCCCCCCCCCCCCCCCCCCCCCCCCCCCCCCCCCCCCCCCCCCCCCCCCCCCCCCCCCCCCCACCCCCCCCCCCCCCCCCCCCCCCCCCCCCCCCCCCCCCCCCCCCCCCCCCCCCCCCCCCCCCCCCCCCCCCCCCCCCCCCCCCCCCCCCCCCCCCCCCCCCCCCCCCCCCCCCCCCCCCCCCCCCCCCCCCCCCCCCCCCCCCCCCCCCCCCCCCCCCCCCCCCCCCCCCCCCCCCCCCCCCCCCCCCCCCCCCCCCCCCCCCCCCCCCCCCCCCCCCCCCCCCCCCCCCCCCCCCCCCCCCCCCCCCCCCCCCCCCCCCCCCCCCCCCCCCCCCCCCCCCCCCCCCCCCCCCCCCCCCCCCCCCCCCCCCCCCCCCCCCCCCCCCCCCCCCCCCCCCCCCCCCCCCCCCCCCCCCCCCCCCCCCCCCCCCCCCCCCCCCCCCCCCCCCCCCCCCCCCCCCCCCCCCCCCCCCCCCCCCCCCCCCCCCCCCCCCCCCCCCCCCCCCCCCCCCCCCCCCCCCCCCCCCCCCCCCCCCCCCCCCCCCCCCCCCCCCCCCCCCCCCCCCCCCCCCCCCCCCCCCCCCCCCCCCCCCCCCCCCCCCCCCCCCCCCCCCCCCCCCCCCCCCCCCCCCCCCCCCCCCCCCCCCCCCCCCCCCCCCCCCCCCCCCCCCCCCCCCCCCCCCCCCCCCCCCCCCCCCCCCCCCCCCCCCCCCCCCCCCCCCCCCCCCCCCCCCCCCCCCCCCCCCCCCCCCCCCCCCCCCCCCCCCCCCCCCCCCCCCCCCCCCCCCCCCCCCCCCCCCCCCCCCCCCCCCCCCCCCCCCCCCCCCCCCCCCCCCCCCCCCCCCCCCCCCCCCCCCCCCCCCCCCCCCCCCCCCCCCCCCCCCCCCCCCCCCCCCCCCCCCCCCCCCCCCCCCCCCCCCCCCCCCCCCCCCCCCCCCCCCCCCCCCCCCCCCCCCCCCCCCCCCCCCCCCCCCCCCCCCCCCCCCCCCCCCCCCCCCCCCCCCCCCCCCCCCCCCCCCCCCCCCCCCCCCCCCCCCCCCCCCCCCCCCCCCCCCCCCCCCCCCCCCCCCCCCCCCCCCCCCCCCCCCCCCCCCCCCCCCCCCCCCCCCCCCCCCCCCCCCCCCCCCCCCCCCCCCCCCCCCCCCCCCCCCCCCCCCCCCCCCCCCCCCCCCCCACCCCCCCCCCCCCCCCCCCCCCCCCCCCCCCCCCCCCCCCCCCCCCCCCCCCCCCCCCCCCCCCCCCCCACCCCCCCCCCCCCCCCCCCCCCCCCCCCCCCCCCCCCCCCCCCCCCCCCCCCCCCCCCCCCCCCCCCCCCCCCCCCCCCCCCCCCCCCCCCCCCCCCCCCCCCCCCCCCCCCCCCCCCCCCCCCCCCCCCCCCCCCCCCCCCCCCCCCCCCCCCCCCCCCCCCCCCCCCCCCCCCCCCCCCCCCCCCCCCCCCCCCCCCCCCCCCCCCCCCCCCCCCCCCCCCCCCCCCCCCCCCCCCCCCCCCCCCCCCCCCCCCCCCCCCCCCCCCCCCCCCCCCCCCCCCCCCCCCCCCCCCCCCCCCCCCCCCCCCCCCCCCCCCCCCCCCCCCCCCCCCCCCCCCCCCCCCCCCCCCCCCCCCCCCCCCCCCCCCCCCCCCCCCCCCCCCCCCCCCCCCCCCCCCCCCCCCCCCCCCCCCCCCCCCCCCCCCCCCCCCCCCCCCCCCCCCCCCCCCCCCCCCCCCCCCCCCCCCCCCCCCCCCCCCCCCCCCCCCCCCCCCCCCCCCCCCCCCCCCCCCCCCCCCCCCCCCCCCCCCCCCCCCCCCCCCCCCCCCCCCCCCCCCCCCCCCCCCCCCCCCCCCCCCCCCCCCCCCCCCCCCCCCCCCCCCCCCCCCCCCCCCCCCCCCCCCCCCCCCCCCCCCCCCCCCCCCCCCCCCCCCCCCCCCCCCCCCCCCCCCCCCCCCCCCCCCCCCCCCCCCCCCCCCCCCCCCCCCCCCCCCCCCCCCCCCCCCCCCCCCCCCCCCCCCCCCCCCCCCCCCCCCCCCCCCCCCCCCCCCCCCCCCCCCCCCCCCCCCCCCCCCCCCCCCCCCCCCCCCCCCCCCCCCCCCCCCCCCCCCCCCCCCCCCCCCCCCCCCCCCCCCACCCCCCCCCCCCCCCCCCCCCCCCCCCCCCCCCCCCCCCCCCCCCCCCCCCCCCCCCCCCCCCCCCCCCCCCCCCCCCCCCCCCCCCCCCCCCCCCCCCCCCCCCCCCCCCCCCCCCCCCCCCCCCCCCCCCCCCCCCCCCCCCCCCCCCCCCCCCCCCCCCCCCCCCCCCCCCCCCCCCCCCCCCCCCCCCCCCCCCCCCCCCCCCCCCCCCCCCCCCCCCCCCCCCCCCCCCCCCCCCCCCCCCCCCCCCCCCCCCCCCCCCCCCCCCCCCCCCCCCCCCCCCCCCCCCCCCCCCCCCCCCCCCCCCCCCCCCCCCCCCCCCCCCCCCCCCCCCCCCCCCCCCCCCCCCCCCCCCCCCCCCCCCCCCCCCCCCCCCCCCCCCCCCCCCCCCCCCCCCCCCACCCCCCCCCCCCCCCCCCCCCCCCCCCCCCCCCCCCCCCCCCCCCCCCCCCCCCCCCCCCCCCCCCCCCCCCCCCCCCCCCCCCCCCCCCCCCCCCCCCCCCCCCCCCCCCCCCCCCCCCCCCCCCCCCCCCCCCCCCCCCCCCCCCCCCCCCCCCCCCCCCCCCCCCCCCCCCCCCCCCCCCCCCCCCCCCCCCCCCCCCCCCCCCCCCCCCCCCCCCCCCCCCCCCCCCCCCCCCCCCCCCCCCCCCCCCCCCCCCCCCCCCCCCCCCCCCCCCCCCCCCCCCCCCCCCCCCCCCCCCCCCCCCCCCCCCCCCCCCCCCCCCCCCCCCCCCCCCCCCCCCCCCCCCCCCCCCCCCCCCCCCCCCCCCCCCCCCCCCCCCCCCCCCCCCCCCCCCCCCCCCCCCCCCCCCCCCCCCCCCCCCCCCCCCCCCCCCCCCCCCCCCCCCCCCCCCCCCCCCCCCCCCCCCCCCCCCCCCCCCCCCCCCCCCCCCCCCCCCCCCCCCCCCCCCCCCCCCCCCCCCCCCCCCCCCCCCCCCCCCCCCCCCCCCCCCCCCCCCCCCCCCCCCCCCCCCCCCCCCCCCCCCCCCCCCCCCCCCCCCCCCCCCCCCCCCCCCCCCCCCCCCCCCCCCCCCCCCCCCCCCCCCCCCCCCCCCCCCCCCCCCCCCCCCCCCCCCCCCCCCCCCCCCCCCCCCCCCCCCCCCCCCCCCCCCCCCCCCCCCCCCCCCCCCCCCCCCCCCCCCCCCCCCCCCCCCCCCCCCCCCCCCCCCCCCCCCCCCCCCCCCCCCCCCCCCCCCCCCCCCCCCCCCCCCCCCCCCCCCCCCCACCCCCCCCCCCCCCCCCCCCCCCCCCCCCCCCCCCCCCCCCCCCCCCCCCCCCCCCCCCCCCCCCCCCCCCCCCCCCCCCCCCCCCCCCCCCCCCCCCCCCCCCCCCCCCCCCCCCCCCCCCCCCCCCCCCCCCCCCCCCCCCCCCCCCCCCCCCCCCCCCCCCCCCCCCCCCCCCCCCCCCCCCCCCCCCCCCCCCCCCCCCCCCCCCCCCCCCCCCCCCCCCCCCCCCCCCCCCCCCCCCCCCCCCCCCCCCCCCCCCCCCCCCCCCCCCCCCCCCCCCCCCCCCCCCCCCCCCCCCCCCCCCCCCCCCCCCCCCCCCCCCCCCCCCCCCCCCCCCCCCCCCCCCCCCCCCCCCCCCCCCCCCCCCCCCCCCCCCCCCCCCCCCCCCCCCCCCCCCCCCCCCCCCCCCCCCCCCCCCCCCCCCCCCCCCCCCCCCCCCCCCCCCCCCCCCCCCCCCCCCCCCCCCCCCCCCCCCCCCCCCCCCCCCCCCCCCCCCCCCCCCCCCCCCCCCCCCCCCCCCCCCCCCCCCCCCCCCCCCCCCCCCCCCCCCCCCCCCCCCCCCCCCCCCCCCCCCCCCCCCCCCCCCCCCCCCCCCCCCCCCCCCCCCCCCCCCCCCCCCCCCCCCCCCCCCCCCCCCCCCCCCCCCCCCCCCCCCCCCCCCCCCCCCCCCCCCCCCCCCCCCCCCCCCCCCCCCCCCCCCCCCCCCCCCCCCCCCCCCCCCCCCCCCCCCCCCCCCCCCCCCCCCCCCCCCCCCCCCCCCCCCCCCCCCCCCCCCCCCCCCCCCCCCCCCCCCCCCCCCCCCCCCCCCCCCCCCCCCCCCCCCCCCCCCCCCCCCCCCCCCCCCCCCCCCCCCCCCCCCCCCCCCCCCCCCCCCCCCCCCCCCCCCCCCCCCCCCCCCCCCCCCCCCCCCCCCCCCCCCCCCCCCCCCCCCCCCCCCCCCCCCCCCCCCCCCCCCCCCCCCCCCCCCCCCCCCCCCCCCCCCCCCCCCCCCCCCCCCCCCCCCCCCCCCCCCCCCCCCCCCCCCCCCCCCCCCCCCCCCCCCCCCCCCCCCCCCCCCCCCCCCCCCCCCCCCCCCCCCCCCCCCCCCCCCCCCCCCCCCCCCCCCCCCCCCCCCCCCCCCCCCCCCCCCCCCCCCCCCCCCCCCCCCCCCCCCACCCCCCCCCCCCCCCCCCCCCCCCCCCCCCCCCCCCCCCCCCCCCCCCCCCCCCCCCCCCCCCCCCCCCCCCCCCCCCCCCCCCCCCCCCCCCCCCCCCCCCCCCCCCCCCCCCCCCCCCCCCCCCCCCCCCCCCCCCCCCCCCCCCCCCCCCCCCCCCCCCCCCCCCCCCCCCCCCCCCCCCCCCCCCCCCCCCCCCCCCCCCCCCCCCCCCCCCCCCCCCCCCCCCCCCACCCCCCCCCCCCCCCCCCCCCCCCCCCCCCCCCCCCCCCCCCCCCCCCCCCCCCCCCCCCCCCCCCCCCCCCCCCCCCCCCCCCCCCCCCCCCCCCCCCCCCCCCCCCCCCCCCCCCCCCCCCCCCCCCCCCCCCCCCCCCCCCCCCCCCCCCCCCCCCCCCCCCCCCCCCCCCCCCCCCCCCCCCCCCCCCCCCCCCCCCCCCCCCCCCCCCCCCCCCCCCCCCCCCCCCCCCCCCCCCCCCCCCCCCCCCCCCCCCCCCCCCCCCCCCCCCCCCCCCCCCCCCCCCCCCCCCCCCCCCCCCCCCCCCCCCCCCCCCCCCCCCCCCCCCCCCCCCCCCCCCCCCCCCCCCCCCCCCCCCCCCCCCCCCCCCCCCCCCCCCCCCCCCCCCCCCCCCCCCCCCCCCCCCCCCCCCCCCCCCCCCCCCCCCCCCCCCCCCCCCCCCCCCCCCCCCCCCCCCCCCCCCCCCCCCCCCCCCCCCCCCCCCCCCCCCCCCCCCCCCCCCCCCCCCCCCCCCCCCCCCCCCCCCCCCCCCCCCCCCCCCCCCCCCCCCCCCCCCCCCCCCCCCCCCCCCCCCCCCCCCCCCCCCCCCCCCCCCCCCCCCCCCCCCCCCCCCCCCCCCCCCCCCCCCCCCCCCCCCCCCCCCCCCCCCCCCCCCCCCCCCCCCCCCCCCCCCCCCCCCCACCCCCCCCCCCCCCCCCCCCCCCCCCCCCCCCCCCCCCCCCCCCCCCCCCCCCCCCCACCCCCCCCCCCCCCCCCCCCCCCCCCCCCCCCCCCCCCCCCCCCCCCCCCCCCCCCCCCCCCCCCCCCCCCCCCCCCCCCCCCCCCCCCCCCCCCCCCCCCCCCCCCCCCCCCCCCCCCCCCCCCCCCCCCCCCCCCCCCCCCCCCCCCCCCCCCCCCCCCCCCCCCCCCCCCCCCCCCCCCCCCCACCCCCCCCCCCCCCCCCCCCCCCCCCCCCCCCCCCCCCCCCCCCCCCCCCCCCCCCCCCCCCCCCCCCCCCCCCCCCCCCCCCCCCCCCCCCCCCCCCCCCCCCCCCCCCCCCCCCCCCCCCCCCCCCCCCCCCCCACCCCCCCCCCCCCCCCCCCCCCCCCCCCCCCCCCCCCCCCCCCCCCCCCCCCCCCCCCCCCCCCCCCCCCCCCCCCCCCCCCCCCCCCCCCCCCCCCCCCCCCCCCCCCCCCCCCCCCCCCCCCCCCCCCCCCCCCCCCCCCCCCCCCCCCCCCCCCCCCCCCCCCCCCCCCCCCCCCCCCCCCCCCCCCCCCCCCCCCCCCCCCCCCCCCCCCCCCCCCCCCCCCCCCCCCCCCACCCCCCCCCCCCCCCCCCCCCCCCCCCCCCCCCCCCCCCCCCCCCCCCCCCCCCCCCCCCCCCCCCCCCCCCCCCCCCCACCCCCCCCCCCCCCCCCCCCCCCCCCCCCCCCCCCCCCCCCCCCCCCCCCCCCCCCCCCCCCCCCCCCCCCCCCCCCCCCCCCCCCCCCCCCCCCCCCCCCCCCCCCCCCCCCCCCCCCCCCCCCCCCCCCCCCCCCCCCCCCCCCCCCCCCCCCCCCCCCCCCCCCCCCCCCCCCCCCCCCCCCCCCCCCCCCCCCCCCCCCCCCCCCCCCCCCCCCCCCCCCCCCCCCCCCCCCCCCCCCCCCCCCCCCCCCCCCCCCCCCCCCCCCCCCCCCCCCCCCCCCCCCCCCCCCCCCCCCCCCCCCCCCCCCCCCCCCCCCCCCCCCCCCCCCCCCCCCCCCCCCCCCCCCCCCCCCCCACCCCCCCCCCCCCCCCCCCCCCCCCCCCCCCCCCCCCCCCCCCCCCCCCCCCCCCCCCCCCCCCCCCCCCCCCCCCCCCCCCCCCCCCCCCCCCCCCCCCCCCCCCCCCCCCCCCCCCCCCCCCCCCCCCCCCCCCCCCCCCCCCCCCCCCCCCCCCCCCCCCCCCCCCCCCCCCCCCCCCCCCCCCCCCCCCCCCCCCCCCCCCACCCCCCCCCCCCCCCCCCCCCCCCCCCCCCCCCCCCCCCCCCCCCCCCCCCCCCCCCCCCCCCCCCCCCCCCCCCCCCCCCCCCCCCCCCCCCCCCCCCCCCCCCCCCCCCCCCCCCCCCCCCCCCCCCCCCCCCCCCCCCCCCCCCCCCCCCCCCCCCCCCCCCCCCCCCCCCCCCCCCCCCCCCCACCCCCCCCCCCCCCCCCCCCCCCCCCCCCCCCCCCCCCCCCCCCCCCCCCCCCCCCCCCCCCCCCCCCCCCCCCCCCCCCCCCCCCCCCCCCCCCCCCCCCCCCCCCCCCCCCCCCCCCCCCCCCCCCCCCCCCCCCCCCCCCCCCCCCCCCCCCCCCCCCCCCCCCCCCCCCCCCCCCCCCCCCCCCCCCCCCCCCCCCCCCCCCCCCCCCCCCCCCCCCCCCCCCCCCCCCCCCCCCCCCCCCCCCCCCCCCCCCCCCCCCCCCCCCCCCCCCCCCCCCCCCCCCCCCCCCCCCCCCCCCCCCCCCCCCCCCCCCCCCCCCCCCCCCCCCCCCCCCCCCCCCCCCCCCCCCCCCCCCCCCCCCCCCCCCCCCCCCCCCCCCCCCCCCCCCCCCCCCCCCCCCCCCCCCCCCCCCCCCCCCCCCCCCCCCCCCCCCCCCCCCCCCCCCCCCCCCCCCCCCCCCCCCCCCCCCCCCCCCCCCCCCCCCCCCCCCCCCCCCCCCCCCCCCCCCCCCCCCCCCCCCCCCCCCCCCCCCCCCCCCCCCCCCCCCCCCCCCCCCCCCCCCCCCCCCCCCCCCCCCCCCCCCCCCCCCCCCCCCCCCCCCCCCCCCCCCCCCCCCCCCCCCCCCCCCCCCCCCCCCCCCCCCCCCCCCCCCCCCCCCCCCCCCCCCCCCCCCCCCCCCCCCCCCCCCCCCCCCCCCCCCCCCCCCCCCCCCCCCCCCCCCCCCCCCCCCCCCCACCCCCCCCCCCCCCCCCCCCCCCCCCCCCCCCCCCCCCCCCCCCCCCCCCCCCCCCCCCCCCCCCCCCCCCCCCCCCCCCCCCCCCCCCCCCCCCCCCCCCCCCCCCCCCCCCCCCCCCCCCCCCCCCCCCCCCCCCCCCCCCCCCCCCCCCCCCACCCCCCCCCCCCCCCCCCCCCCCCCCCCCCCCCCCCCCCCCCCCCCCCCCCCCCCCCCCCCCCCCCCCCCCCCCCCCCCCCCCCCCCCCCCCCCCCCCCCCCCCCCCCCCCCCCCCCCCCCCCCCCCCCCCCCCCCCCCCCCCCCCCCCCCCCCCCCCCCCCCCCCCCCCCCCCCCCCCCCCCCCCCCCCCCCCCCCCCCCCCCCCCCCCCCCCCCCCCCCCCCCCCCCCCCCCCCCCCCCCCCCCCCCCCCCCCCCCCCCCCCCCCCCCCCCCCCCCCCCCCCCCCCCCCCCCCCCCCCCCCCCCCCCCCCCCCCCCCCCCCCCCCCCCCCCCCCCCCCCCCCCCCCCCCCCCCCCCCCCCCCCCCCCCCCCCCCCCCCCCCCCCCCCCCCCCCCCCCCCCCCCCCCCCCCCCCCCCCCCCCCCCCCCCCCCCCCCCCCCCCCCCCCCCCCCCCCCCCCCCCCCCCCCCCCCCCCCCCCCCCCCCCCCCCCCCCCCCCCCCCCCCCCCCCCCCCCCCCCCCCCCCCCCCCCCCCCCCCCCCCCCCCCCCCCCCCCCCCCCCCCCCCCCCCCCCCCCCCCCCCCCCCCCCCCCCCCCCCCCCCCCCCCCCCCCCCCCCCCCCCCCCCCCCCCCCCCCCCCCCCCCCCCCCCCCCCCCCCCCCCCCCCCCCCCCCCCCCCCCCCCCCCCCCCCCCCCCCCCCCCCCCCCCCCCCCCCCCCCCCCCCCCCCCCCCCCCCCCCCCACCCCCCCCCCCCCCCCCCCCCCCCCCCCCCCCCCCCCCCCCCCCCCCCCCCCCCCCCCCCCCCCCCCCCCCCCCCCCCCCCCCCCCCCCCCCCCCCCCCCCCCCCCCCCCCCCCCCCCCCCCCCCCCCCCCCCCCCCCCCCCCCCCCCCCCCCCCCCCCCCCCCCCCCCCCCCCCCCCCCCCCCCCCCCCCCCCCCCCCCCCCCCCCCCCCCCCCCCCCCCCCCCCCCCCCCCCCCCCCCCCCCCCCCCCCCCCCCCCCCCCCCCCCCCCCCCCCCCCCCCCCCCCCCCCCCCCCCCCCCCCCCCCCCCCCCCCCCCCCCCCCCCCCCCCCCCCCCCCCCCCCCCCCCCCCCCCCCCCCCCCCCCCCCCCCCCCCCCCCCCCCCCCCCCCCCCCCCCCCCCCCCCCCCCCCCCCCCCCCCCCCCCCCCCCCCCCCCCCCCCCCCCCCCCCCCCCCCCCCCCCCCCCCCCCCCCCCCCCCCCCCCCCCCCCCCCCCCCCCCCCCCCCCCCCCCCCCCCCCCCCCCCCCCCCCCCCCCCCCCCCCCCCCCCCCCCCCCCCCCCCCCCCCCCCCCCCCCCCCCCCCCCCCCCCCCCCCCCCCCCCCCCCCCCCCCCCCCCCCCCCCCCCCCCCCCCCCCCCCCCCCCCCCCCCCCCCCCCCCCCCCCCCCCCCCCCCCCCCCCCCCCCCCCCCCCCCCCCCCCCCCCCCCCCCCCCCCCCCCCCCCCCCCCCCCCCCCCCCCCCCCCCCCCCCCCCCCCCCCCCCCCCCCCCCCCCCCCCCCCCCCCCCCCCCCCCCCCCCCCCCCCCCCCCCCCCCCCCCCCCCCCCCCCCCCCCCCCCCCCCCCCCCCCCCCCCCCCCCCCCCCCCCCCCCCCCCCCCCCCCCCCCCCCCCCCCCCCCCCCCCCCCCCCCCCCCCCCCCCCCCCCCCCCCCCCCCCCCCCCCCCCCCCCCCCCCCCCCCCCCCCCCCCCCCCCCCCCCCCCCCCCCCCCCCCCCCCCCCCCCCCCCCCCCCCCCCCCCCCCCCCCCCCCCCCCCCCCCCCCCCCCCCCCCCCCCCCCCCCCCCCCCCCCCCCCCCCCCCCCCCCCCCCCCCCCCCCCCCCCCCCCCCCCCCCCCCCCCCCCCCCCCCCCCCCCCCCCCCCCCCCCCCCCCCCCCCCCCCCCCCCCCCCCCCCCCCCCCCCCCCCCCCCCCCCCCCCCCCCCCCCCCCCCCCCCCCCCCCCCCCCCCCCCCCCCCCCCCCCCCCCCCCCCCCCCCCCCCCCCCCCCCCCCCCCCCCCCCCCCCCCCCCCCCCCCCCCCCCCCCCCCCCCCCCCCCCCCCCCCCCCCCCCCCCCCCCCCCCCCCCCCCCCCCCCCCCCCCCCCCCCCCCCCCCCCCCCCCCCCCCCCCCCCCCCCCCCCCCCCCCCCCCCCCCCCCCCCCCCCCCCCACCCCCCCCCCCCCCCCCCCCCCCCCCCCCCCCCCCCCCCCCCCCCCCCCCCCCCCCCCCCCCCCCCCCCCCCCCCCCCCCCCCCCCCCCCCCCCCCCCCCCCCCCCCCCCCCCCCCCCCCCCCCCCCCCCCCCCCCCCCCCCCCCCCCCCCCCCCCCCCCCCCCCCCCCCCCCCCCCCCCCCCCCCCCCCCCCCCCCCCCCCCCCCCCCCCCCCCCCCCCCCCCCCCCCCCCCCCCCCCCCCCCCCCCCCCCCCCCCCCCCCCCCCCCCCCCCCCCCCCCCCCCCCCCCCCCCCCCCCCCCCCCCCCCCCCCCCCCCCCCCCCCCCCCCCCCCCCCCCCCCCCCCCCCCCCCCCCCCCCCCCCCCCCCCCCCCCCCCCCCCCCCCCCCCCCCCCCCCCCCCCCCCCCCCCCCCCCCCCCCCCCCCCCCCCCCCCCCCCCCCCCCCCCCCCCCCCCCCCCCCCCCCCCCCCCCCCCCCCCCCCCCCCCCCCCCCCCCCCCCCCCCCCCCCCCCCCCCCCCCCCCCCCCCCCCCCCCCCCCCCCCCCCCCCCCCCCCCCCCCCCCCCCCCCCCCCCCCCCCCCCCCCCCCCCCCCCCCCCCCCCCCCCCCCCCCCCCCCCCCCCCCCCCCCCCCCCCCCCCCCCCCCCCCCCCCCCCCCCCCCCCCCCCCCCCCCCCCCCCCCCCCCCCCCCCCCCCCCCCCCCCCCCCCCCCCCCCCCCCCCCCCCCCCCCCCCCCCCCCCCCCCCCCCCCCCCCCCCCCCCCCCCCCCCCCCCCCCCCCCCCCCCCCCCCCCCCCCCCCCCCCCCCCCCCCCCCCCCCCCCCCCCCCCCCCCCCCCCCCCCCCCCCCCCCCCCCCCCCCCCCCCCCCCCCCCCCCCCCCCCCCCCCCCCCCCCCCACCCCCCCCCCCCCCCCCCCCCCCCCCCCCCCCCCCCCCCCCCCCCCCCCCCCCCCCCCCCCCCCCCCCCCCCCCCCCCCCCCCCCCCCCCCCCCCCCCCCCCCCCCCCCCCCCCCCCCCCCCCCCCCCCCCCCCCCCCCCCCCCCCCCCCCCCCCCCCCCCCCCCCCCCCCCCCCCCCCCCCCCCCCCCCCCCCCCCCCCCCCCCCCCCCCCCCCCCCCCCCCCCCCCCCCCCCCCCCCCCCCCCCCCCCCCCCCCCCCCCCCCCCCCCCCCCCCCCCCCCCCCCCCCCCCCCCCCCCCCCCCCCCCCCCCCCCCCCCCCCCCCCCCCCCCCCCCCCCCCCCCCCCCCCCCCCCCCCCCCCCCCCCCCCCCCCCCCCCCCCCCCCCCCCCCCCCCCCCCCCCCCCCCCCCCCCCCCCCCCCCCCCCCCCCCCCCCCCCCCCCCCCCCCCCCCCCCCCCCCCCCCCCCCCCCCCCCCCCCCCCCCCCCCCCCCCCCCCCCCCCCCCCACCCCCCCCCCCCCCCCCCCCCCCCCCCCCCCCCCCCCCCCCCCCCCCCCCCCCCCCCCCCCCCCCCCCCCCCCCCCCCCCCCCCCCCCCCCCCCCCCCCCCCCCCCCCCCCCCCCCCCCCCCCCCCCCCCCCCCCCCCCCCCCCCCCCCCCCCCCCCCCCCCCCCCCCCCCCCCCCCCCCCCCCCCCCCCCCCCCCCCCCCCCCCCCCCCCCCCCCCCCCCCCCCCCCCCCCCCCCCCCCCCCCCCCCCCCCCCCCCCCCCCCCCCCCCCCCCCCCCCCCCCCCCCCCCCCCCCCCCCCCCCCCCCCCCCCCCCCCCCCCCCCCCCCCCCCCCCCCCCCCCCCCCCCCCCCCCCCCCCCCCCCCCCCCCCCCCCCCCCCCCCCCCCCCCCCCCCCCCCCCCCCCCCCCCCCCCCCCCCCCCCCCCCCCCCCCCCCCCCCCCCCCCCCCCCCCCCCCCCCCCCCCCCCCCCCCCCCCCCCCCCCCCCCCCCCCCCCCCCCCCCCCCCCCCCCCCCCCCCCCCCCCCCCCCCCCCCCCCCCCCCCCCCCCCCCCCCCCCCCCCCCCCCCCCCCCCCCCCCCCCCCCCCCCCCCCCCCCCCCCCCCCCCCCCCCCCCCCCCCCCCCCCCCCCCCCCCCCCCCCCCCCCCCCCCCCCCCCCCCCCCCCCCCCCCCCCCCCCCCCCCCCCCCCCCCCCCCCCCCCCCCCCCCCCCCCCCCCCCCCCCCCCACCCCCCCCCCCCCCCCCCCCCCCCCCCCCCCCCCCCCCCCCCCCCCCCCCCCCCCCCCCCCCCCCCCCCCCCCCCCCCCCCCCCCCCCCCCCCCCCCCCCCCCCCCCCCCCCCCCCCCCCCCCCCCCCCCCCCCCCCCCCCCCCCCCCCCCCCCCCCCCCCCCCCCCCCCCCCCCCCCCCCCCCCCCCCCCCCCCCCCCCCCCCCCCCCCCCCCCCCCCCCCCCCCCCCCCCCCCCCCCCCCCCCCCCCCCCCCCCCCCCCCCCCCCCCCCCCCCCCCCCCCCCCCCCCCCCCCCCCCCCCCCCCCCCCCCCCCCCCCCCCCCCCCCCCCCCCCCCCCCCCCCCCCCCCCCCCCCCCCCCCCCCCCCACCCCCCCCCCCCCCCCCCCCCCCCCCCCCCCCCCCCCCCCCCCCCCCCCCCCCCCCCCCCCCCCCCCCCCCCCCCCCCCCCCCCCCCCCCCCCCCCCCCCCCCCCCCCCCCCCCCCCCCCCCCCCCCCCCCCCCCCCCCCCCCCCCCCCCCCCCCCCCCCCCCCCCCCCCCCCCCCCCCCCCCCCCCCCCCCCCCCCCCCCCCCCCCCCCCCCCCCCCCCCCCCCCCCCCCCCCCCCCCCCCCCCCCCCCCCCCCCCCCCCCCCCCCCCCCCCCCCCCCCCCCCCCCCCCCCCCCCCCCCCCCCCCCCCCCCCCCCCCCCCCCCCCCCCCCCCCCCCCCCCCCCCCCCCCCCCCCCCCCCCCCCCCCCCCCCCCCCCCCCCCCCCCCCCCCCCCCCCCCCCCCCCCCCCCCCCCCCCCCCCCCCCCCCCCCCCCCCCCCCCCCCCCCCCCCCCCCCCCCCCCCCCCCCCCCCCCCCCCCCCCCCCCCCCCCCCCCCCCCCCCCCCCCCCCCCCCCCCCCCCCCCCCCCCCCCCCCCCCCCCCCCCCCCCCCCCCCCCCCCCCCCCCCCCCCCCCCCCCCCCCCCCCCCCCCCCCCCCCCCCCCCCCCCCCCCCCCCCCCCCCCCCCCCCCCCCCCCCCACCCCCCCCCCCCCCCCCCCCCCCCCCCCCCCCCCCCCCCCCCCCCCCCCCCCCCCCCCCCCCCCCCCCCCCCCCCCCCCCCCCCCCCCCCCCCCCCCCCCCCCCCCCCCCCCCCCCCCCCCCCCCCCCCCCCCCCCCCCCCCCCCCCCCCCCCCCCCCCCCCCCCCCCCCCCCCCCCCCCCCCCCCCCCCCCCCCCCCCCCCCCCCCCCCCCCCCCCCCCCCCCCCCCCCCCCCCCCCCCCCCCCCCCCCCCCCCCCCCCCCCCCCCCCCCCCCCCCCCCCCCCCCCCCCCCCCCCCCCCCCCCCCCCCCCCCCCCCCCCCCCCCCCCCCCCCCCCCCCCCCCCCCCCCCCCCCCCCCCCCCCCCCCCCCCCCCCCCCCCCCCCCCCCCCCCCCCCCCCCCCCCCCCCCCCCCCCCCCCCCCCCCCCCCCCCCCCCCCCCCCCCCCCCCCCCCCCCCCCCCCCCCCCCCCCCCCCCCCCCCCCCCCCCCCCCCCCCCCCCCCCCCCCCCCCCCCCCCCCCCCCCCCCCCCCCCCCCCCCCCCCCCCCCCCCCCCCCCCCCCCCCCCCCCCCCCCCCCCCCCCCCCCCCCCCCCCCCCCCCCCCCCCCCCCCCCCCCCCCCCCCCCCCCCCCCCCCCCCCCCCCCCCCCCCCCCCCCCCCCCCCCCCCCCCCCCCCCCCCCCCCCCCCCCCCCCCCCCCCCCCCCCCCCCCCCCCCCCCCCCCCCCCCCCCCCCCCCCCCCCCCCCCCCCCCCCCCCCCCCCCCCCCCCCCCCCCCCCCCCCCCCCCCCCCCCCCCCCCCCCCCCCCCCCCCCCCCCCCCCCCCCCCCCCCCCCCCCCCCCCCCCCCCCCCCCCCCCCCCCCCCCCCCCCCCCCCCCCCCCCCCCCCCCCCCCCCCCCCCCCCCCCCCCCCCCCCCCCCCCCCCCCCCCCCCCCCCCCCCCCCCCCCCCCCCCCCCCCCCCCCCCCCCCCCCCCCCCCCCCCCCCCCCCCCCCCCCCCCCCCCCCCCCCCCCCCCCCCCCCCCCCCCCCCCCCCCCCCCCCCCCCCCCCCCCCCCCCCCCCCCCCCCCCCCCCCCCCCCCCCCCCCCCCCCCCCCCCCCCCCCCCCCCCCCCCCCCCCCCCCCCCCCCCCCCCCCCCCCCCCCCCCCCCCCCCCCACCCCCCCCCCCCCCCCCCCCCCCCCCCCCCCCCCCCCCCCCCCCCCCCCCCCCCCCCCCCCCCCCCCCCCCCCCCCCCCCCCCCCCCCCCCCCCCCCCCCCCCCCCCCCCCCCCCCCCCCCCCCCCCCCCCCCCCCCCCCCCCCCCCCCCCCCCCCCCCCCCCCCCCCCCCCCCCCCCCCCCCCCCCCCCCCCCCCCCCCCCCCCCCCCCCCCCCCCCCCCCCCCCCCCCCCCCCCCCCCCCCCCCCCCCCCCCCCCCCCCCCCCCCCCCCCCCCCCCCCCCCCCCCCCCCCCCCCCCCCCCCCCCCCCCCCCCCCCCCCCCCCCCCCCCCCCCCCCCCCCCCCCCCCCCCCCCCCCCCCCCCCCCCCCCCCCCCCCCCCCCCCCCCCCCCCCCCCCCCCCCCCCCCCCCCCCCCCCCCCCCCCCCCCCCCCCCCCCCCCCCCCCCCCCCCCCCCCCCCCCCCCCCCCCCCCCCCCCCCCCCCCCCCCCCCCCCCCCCCCCCCCCCCCCCCCCCCCCCCCCCCCCCCCCCCCCCCCCCCCCCCCCCCCCCCCCCCCCCCCCCCCCCCCCCCCCCCCCCCCCCCCCCCCCCCCCCCCCCCCCCCCCCCCCCCCCCCCCCCCCCCCCCCCCCCCCCCCCCCCCCCCCCCCCCCCCCCCCCCCCCCCCCCCCCCCCCCCCCCCCCCCCCCCCCCCCCCCCCCCCCCCCCCCCCCCCCCCCCCCCCCCCCCCCCCCCCCCCCCCCCCCCCCCCCCCCCCCCCCCCCCCCCCCCCCCCCCCCCCCCCCCCCCCCCCCCCCCCCCCCCCCCCCCCCCCCCCCCCCCCCCCCCCCCCCCCCCCCCCCCCCCCCCCCCCCCCCCCCCCCCCCCCCCCCCCCCCCCCCCCCCCCCCCCCCCCCCCCCCCCCCCCCCCCCCCCCCCCCCCCCCCCCCCCCCCCCCCCCCCCCCCCCCCCCCCCCCCCCCCCCCCCCCCCCCCCCCCCCCCCCCCCCCCCCCCCCCCCCCCCCCCCCCCCCCCCCCCCCCCCCCCCCCCCCCCCCCCCCCCCCCCCCCCCCCCCCCCCCCCCCCCCCCCCCCCCCCCCCCCCCCCCCCCCCCCCCCCCCCCCCCCCCCCCCCCCCCCCCCCCCCCCCCCCCCCCCCCCCCCCCCCCCCCCCACCCCCCCCCCCCCCCCCCCCCCCCCCCCCCCCCCCCCCCCCCCCCCCCCCCCCCCCCCCCCCCCCCCCCCCCCCCCCCCCCCCCCCCCCCCCCCCCCCCCCCCCCCCCCCCCCCCCCCCCCCCCCCCCCCCCCCCCCCCCCCCCCCCCCCCCCCCCCCCCCCCCCCCCCCCCCCCCCCCCCCCCCCCCCCCCCCCCCCCCCCCCCCCCCCCCCCCCCCCCCCCCCCCCCCCCCCCCCCCCCCCCCCCCCCCCCCCCCCCCCCCCCCCCCCCCCCCCCCCCCCCCCCCCCCCCCCCCCCCCCCCCCCCCCCCCCCCCCCCCCCCCCCCCCCCCCCCCCCCCCCCCCCCCCCCCCCCCCCCCCCCCCCCCCCCCCCCCCCCCCCCCCCCCCCCCCCCCCCCCCCCCCCCCCCCCCCCCCCCCCCCCCCCCCCCCCCCCCCCCCCCCCCCCCCCCCCCCCCCCCCCCCCCCCCCCCCCCCCCCCCCCCCCCCCCCCCCCCCCCCCCCCCCCCCCCCCCCCCCCCCCCCCCCCCCCCCCCCCCCCCCCCCCCCCCCCCCCCCCCCCCCCCCCCCCCCCCCCCCCCCCCCCCCCCCCCCCCCCCCCCCCCCCCCCCCCCCCCCCCCCCCCCCCCCCCCCCCCCCCCCCCCCCCCCCCCCCCCCCCCCCCCCCCCCCCCCCCCCCCCCCCCCCCCCCCCCCCCCCCCCCCCCCCCCCCCCCCCCCCCCCCCCCCCCCCCCCCCCCCCCCCCCCCCCCCCCCCCCCCCCCCCCCCCCCCCCCCCCCCCCCCCCCCCCCCCCCCCCCCCCCCCCCCCCCCCCCCCCCCCCCCCCCCCCCCCCCCCCCCCCCCCCCCCCCCCCCCCCCCCCCCCCCCCCCCCCCCCCCCCCCCCCCCCCCCCCCCCCCCCCCCCCCCCCCCCCCCCCCCCCCCCCCCCCCCCCCCCCCCCCCCCCCCCCCCCCCCCCCCCCCCCCCCCCCCCCCCCCCCCCCCCCCCCCCCCCCCCCCCCCCCCCCCCCCCCACCCCCCCCCCCCCCCCCCCCCCCCCCCCCCCCCCCCCCCCCCCCCCCCCCCCCCCCCCCCCCCCCCCCCCCCCCCCCCCCCCCCCCCCCCCCCCCCCCCCCCCCCCCCCCCCCCCCCCCCCCCCCCCCCCCCCCCCCCCCCCCCCCCCCCCCCCCCCCCCCCCCCCCCCCCCCCCCCCCCCCCCCCCCCCCCCCCCCCCCCCCCCCCCCCCCCCCCCCCCCCCCCCCCCCCCCCCCCCCCCCCCCCCCCCCCCCCCCCCCCCCCCCCCCCCCCCCCCCCCCCCCCCCCCCCCCCCCCCCCCCCCCCCCCCCCCCCCCCCCCCCCCCCCCCCCCCCCCCCCCCCCCCCCCCCCCCCCCCCCCCCCCCCCCCCCCCCCCCCCCCCCCCCCCCCCCCCCCCCCCCCCCCCCCCCCCCCCCCCCCCCCCCCCCCCCCCCCCCCCCCCCCCCCCCCCCCCCCCCCCCCCCCCCCCCCCCCCCCCCCCCCCCCCCCCCCCCCCCCCCCCCCCCCCCCCCCCCCCCCCCCCCCCCCCCCCCCCCCCCCCCCCCCCCCCCCCCCCCCCCCCCCCCCCCCCCCCCCCCCCCCCCCCCCCCCCCCCCCCCCCCCCCCCCCCCCCCCCCCCCCCCCCCCCCCCCCCCCCCCCCCCCCCCCCCCCCCCCCCCCCCCCCCCCCCCCCCCCCCCCCCCCCCCCCCCCCCCCCCCCCCCCCCCCCCCCCCCCCCCCCCCCCCCCCCCCCCCCCCCCCCCCCCCCCCCCCCCCCACCCCCCCCCCCCCCCCCCCCCCCCCCCCCCCCCCCCCCCCCCCCCCCCCCCCCCCCCCCCCCCCCCCCCCCCCCCCCCCCCCCCCCCCCCCCCCCCCCCCCCCCCCCCCCCCCCCCCCCCCCCCCCCCCCCCCCCCCCCCCCCCCCCCCCCCCCCCCCCCCCCCCCCCCCCCCCCCCCCCCCCCCCCCCCCCCCCCCCCCCCCCCCCCCCCCCCCCCCCCCCCCCCCCCCCCCCCCCCCCCCCCCCCCCCCCCCCCCCCCCCCCCCCCCCCCCCCCCCCCCCCCCCCCCCCCCCCCCCCCCCCCCCCCCCCCCCCCCCCCCCCCCCCCCCCCCCCCCCCCCCCCCCCCCCCCCCCCCCCCCCCCCCCCCCCCCCCCCCCCCCCCCCCCCCCCCCCCCCCCCCCCCCCCCCCCCCCCCCCCCCCCCCCCCCCCCCCCCCCCCCCCCCCCCCCCCCCCCCCCCCCCCCCCCCCCCCCCCCCCCCCCCCCCCCCCCCCCCCCCCCCCCCCCCCCCCCCCCCCCCCCCCCCCCCCCCCCCCCCCCCCCCCCCCCCCCCCCCCCCCCCCCCCCCCCCCCCCCCCCCCCCCCCCCCCCCCCCCCCCCCCCCCCCCCCCCCCCCCCCCCCCCCCCCCCCCCCCCCCCCCCCCCCCCCCCCCCCCCCCCCCCCCCCCCCCCCCCCCCCCCCCCCCCCCCCCCCCCCCCCCCCCCCCCCCCCCCCCCCCCCCCCCCCCCCCCCCCCCCCCCCCCCCCCCCCCCCCCCCCCCCCCCCCCCCCCCCCCCCCCCCCCCCCCCCCCCCCCCCCCCCCCCCCCCCCCCCCCCCCCCCCCCCCCCCCCCCCCCCCCCCCCCCCCCCCCCCCCCCCCCCCCCCCCCCCCCCCCCCCCCCCCCCCCCCCCCCCCCCCCCCCCCCCCCCCCCCCCCCCCCCCCCCCCCCCCCCCCCCCCCCCCCCCCCCCCCCCCCCCCCCCCCCCCCCCCCCCCCCCCCCCCCCCCCCCCCCCCCCCCCACCCCCCCCCCCCCCCCCCCCCCCCCCCCCCCCCCCCCCCCCCCCCCCCCCCCCCCCCCCCCCCCCCCCCCCCCCCCCCCCCCCCCCCCCCCCCCCCCCCCCCCCCCCCCCCCCCCCCCCCCCCCCCCCCCCCCCCCCCCCCCCCCCCCCCCCCCCCCCCCCCCCCCCCCCCCCCCCCCCCCCCCCCCCCCCCCCCCCCCCCCCCCCCCCCCCCCCCCCCCCCCCCCCCCCCCCCCCCCCCCCCCCCCCCCCCCCCCCCCCCCCCCCCCCCCCCCCCCCCCCCCCCCCCCCCCCCCCCCCCCCCCCCCCCCCCCCCCCCCCCCCCCCCCCCCCCCCCCCCCCCCCCCCCCCCCCCCCCCCCCCCCCCCCCCCCCCCCCCCCCCCCCCCCCCCCCCCCCCCCCCCCCCCCCCCCCCCCCCCCCCCCCCCCCCCCCCCCCCCCCCCCCCCCCCCCCCCCCCCCCCCCCCCCCCCCCCCCCCCCCCCCCCCCCCCCCCCCCCCCCCCCCCCCCCCCCCCCCCCCCCCCCCCCCCCCCCCCCCCCCCCCCCCCCCCCCCCCCCCCCCCCCCCCCCCCCCCCCCCCCCCCCCCCCCCCCCCCCCCCCCCCCCCCCCCCCCCCCCCCCCCCCCCCCCCCCCCCCCCCCCCCCCCCCCCCCCCCCCCCCCCCCCCCCCCCCCCCCCCCCCCCCCCCCCCCCCCCCCCCCCCCCCCCCCCCCCCCCCCCCCCCCCCCCCCCCCCCCCCCCCCCCCCCCCCCCCCCCCCCCCCCCCCCCCCCCCCCCCCCCCCCCCCCCCCCCCCCCCCCCCCCCCCCCCCCCCCCCCCCCCCCCCCCCCCCCCCCCCCCCCCCCCCCCCCCCCCCCCCCCCCCCCCCCCCCCCCCCCCCCCCCCCCCCCCCCCCCCCCCCCCCCCCCCCCCCCCCCCCCCCCCCCCCCCCCCCCCCACCCCCCCCCCCCCCCCCCCCCCCCCCCCCCCCCCCCCCCCCCCCCCCCCCCCCCCCCCCCCCCCCCCCCCCCCCCCCCCCCCCCCCCCCCCCCCCCCCCCCCCCCCCCCCCCCCCCCCCCCCCCCCCCCCCCCCCCCCCCCCCCCCCCCCCCCCCCCCCCCCCCCCCCCCCCCCCCCCCCCCCCCCCCCCCCCCCCCCCCCCCCCCCCCCCCCCCCCCCCCCCCCCCCCCCCCCCCCCCCCCCCCCCCCCCCCCCCCCCCCCCCCCCCCCCCCCCCCCCCCCCCCCCCCCCCCCCCCCCCCCCCCCCCCCCCCCCCCCCCCCCCCCCCCCCCCCCCCCCCCCCCCCCCCCCCCCCCCCCCCCCCCCCCCCCCCCCCCCCCCCCCCCCCCCCCCCCCCCCCCCCCCCCCCCCCCCCCCCCCCCCCCCCCCCCCCCCCCCCCCCCCCCCCCCCCCCCCCCCCCCCCCCCCCCCCCCCCCCCCCCCCCCCCCCCCCCCCCCCCCCCCCCCCCCCCCCCCCCCCCCCCCCCCCCCCCCCCCCCCCCCCCCCCCCCCCCCCCCCCCCCCCCCCCCCCCCCCCCCCCCCCCCCCCCCCCCCCCCCCCCCCCCCCCCCCCCCCCCCCCCCCCCCCCCCCCCCCCCCCCCCCCCCCCCCCCCCCCCCCCCCCCCCCCCCCCCCCCCCCCCCCCCCCCCCCCCCCCCCCCCCCCCCCCCCCCCCCCCCCCCCCCCACCCCCCCCCCCCCCCCCCCCCCCCCCCCCCCCCCCCCCCCCCCCCCCCCCCCCCCCCCCCCCCCCCCCCCCCCCCCCCCCCCCCCCCCCCCCCCCCCCCCCCCCCCCCCCCCCCCCCCCCCCCCCCCCCCCCCCCCCCCCCCCCCCCCCCCCCCCCCCCCCCCCCCCCCCCCCCCCCCCCCCCCCCCCCCCCCCCCCCCCCCCCCCCCCCCCCCCCCCCCCCCCCCCCCCCCCCCCCCCCCCCCCCCCCCCCCCCCCCCCCCCCCCCCCCCCCCCCCCCCCCCCCCCCCCCCCCCCCCCCCCCCCCCCCCCCCCCCCCCCCCCCCCCCCCCCCCCCCCCCCCCCCCCCCCCCCCCCCCCCCCCCCCCCCCCCCCCCCCCCCCCCCCCCCCCCCCCCCCCCCCCCCCCCCCCCCCCCCCCCCCCCCCCCCCCCCCCCCCCCCCCCCCCCCCCCCCCCCCCCCCCCCCCCCCCCCCCCCCCCCCCCCCCCCCCCCCCCCCCCCCCCCCCCCCCCCCCCCCCCCCCCCCCCCCCCCCCCCCCCCCCCCCCCCCCCCCCCCCCCCCCCCCCCCCCCCCCCCCCCCCCCCCCCCCCCCCCCCCCCCCCCCCCCCCCCCCCCCCCCCCCCCCCCCCCCCCCCCCCCCCCCCCCCCCCCCCCCCCCCCCCCCCCCCCCCCCCCCCCCCCCCCCCCCCCCCCCCCCCCCCCCCCCCCCCCCCCCCCCCCCCCCCCCCCCCCCCCCCCCCCCCCCCCCCCCCCCCCCCCCCCCCCCCCCCCCCCCCCCCCCCCCCCCCCCCCCCCCCCCCCCCCCCCCCCCCCCCCCCCCCCCCCCCCCCCCCCCCCCCCCCCCCCCCCCCCCCCCCCCCCCCCCCCCCCCCCCCCCCCCCCCCCCCCCCCCCCCCCCCCCCCCCCCCCCCCCCCCCCCCCCCCCCCCCCCCCCCCCCCCCCCCCCCCCCCCCCCCCCCCCCCCCCCCCCCCCCCCCCCCCCCCCCCCCCCCCCCCCCCCCCCCCCCCCCCCCCCCCCCCCCCCCCCCCCCCCCCCCCCCCCCCCCCCCCCCCCCCCCCCCCCCCCCCCCCCCCCCCCCCCCCCCCCCCCCCCCCCCCCCCCCCCCCCCCCCCCCCCCCCCCCCCCCCCCCCCCCCCCCCCCCCCCCCCCCCCCCCCCCCCCCCCCCCCCCCCCCCCCCCCCCCCCCCCCCCCCCCCCCCCCCCCCCCCCCCCCCCCCCCCCCCCCCCCCCCCCCCCCCCCCCCCCCCCCCCCCCCCCCCCCCCCCCCCCCCCCACCCCCCCCCCCCCCCCCCCCCCCCCCCCCCCCCCCCCCCCCCCCCCCCCCCCCCCCCCCCCCCCCCCCCCCCCCCCCCCCCCCCCCCCCACCCCCCCCCCCCCCCCCCCCCCCCCCCCCCCCCCCCCCCCCCCCCCCCCCCCCCCCCCCCCCCCCCCCCCCCCCCCCCCCCCCCCCCCCCCCCCCCCCCCCCCCCCCCCCCCCCCCCCCCCACCCCCCCCCCCCCCCCCCCCCCCCCCCCCCCCCCCCCCCCCCCCCCCCCCCCCCCCCCCCCCCCCCCCCCCCCCCCCCCCCCCCCCCCCCCCCCCCCCCCCCCCCCCCCCCCCCCCCCCCCCCCCCCCCCCCCCCCCCCCCCCCCCCCCCCCCCCCCCCCCCCCCCCCCCCCCCCCCCCCCCCCCCCCCCCCCCCCCCCCCCCCCCCCCCCCCCCCCCCCCCCCCCCCCCCCCCCCCCCCCCCCCCCCCCCCCCCCCCCCCCCCCCCCCCCCCCCCCCCCCCCCCCCCCCCCCCCCCCCCCCCCCCCCCCCCCCCCCCCCCCCCCCCCCCCCCCCCCCCCCCCCCCCCCCCCCCCCCCCCCCCCCCCCCCCCCCCCCCCCCCCCCCCCCCCCCCCCCCCCCCCCCCCCCCCCCCCCCCCCCCCCCCACCCCCCCCCCCCCCCCCCCCCCCCCCCCCCCCCCCCCCCCCCCCCCCCCCCCCCCCCCCCCCCCCCCCCCCCCCCCCCCCCCCCCCCCCCCCCCCCCCCCCCCCCCCCCCCCCCCCCCCCCCACCCCCCCCCCCCCCCCCCCCCCCCCCCCCCCCCCCCCCCCCCCCCCCCCCCCCCCCCCCCCCCCCCCCCCCCCCCCCCCCCCCCCCCCCCCCCCCCCCCCCCCCCCCCCCCCCCCCCCCCCCCCCCCCCCCCCCCCCCCCCCCCCCCCCCCCCCCCCCCCCCCCCCCCCCCCCCCCCCCCCCCCCCCCCCCCCCCCCCCCCCCCCCCCCCCCCCCCCCCCCCCCCCCCCCCCCCCCCCCCCCCCCCCCCCCCCCCCCCCCCCCCCCCCCCCCCCCCCCCCCCCCCCCCCCCCCCCCCCCCCCCCCCCCCCCCCCCCCCCCCCCCCCCCCCCCCCCCCCCCCCCCCCCCCCCCCCCCCCCCCCCCCCCCCCCCCCCCCCCCCCCCCCCCCCCCCCCCCCCCCCCCCCCCCCCCCCCCCCCCCCCCCCCCCCCCCCCCCCCCCCCCCCCCCCCCCCCCCCCCCCCCCCCCCCCCCCCCCCCCCCCCCCCCCCCCCCCCCCCCCCCCCCCCCCCCCCCCCCCCCCCCCCCCCCCCCCCCCCCCCCCCCCCCCCCCCCCCCCCCCCCCCCCCCCCCCCCCCCCCCCCCCCCCCCCCCCCCCCCCCCCCCCCCCCCCCCCCCCCCCCCCCCCCCCCCCCCCCCCCCCCCCCCCCCCCCCCCCCCCCCCCCCCCCCCCCCCCCCCCCCCCCCCCCCCCCCCCCCCCCCCCCCCCCCCCCCCCCCCCCCCCCCCCCCCCCCCCCCCCCCCCCCCCCCCCCCCCCCCCCCCCCCCCCCCCCCCCCCCCCCCCCCCCCCCCCCCCCCCCCCCCCCCCCCCCCCCCCCCCCCCCCCCCCCCCCCCCCCCCCCCCCCCCCCCCCCCCCCCCCCCCCCCCCCCCCCCCCCCCCCCCCCCCCCCCCCCCCCCCCCCCCCCCCCCCCCCCCCCCCCCCCCCCCCCCCCCCCCCCCCCCCCCCCCCCCCCCCCCCCCCCCCCCCCCCCCCCCCCCCCCCCCCCCCCCCCCCCCCCCCCCCCCCCCCCCCCCCCCCCCCCCCCCCCCCCCCCCCCCCCCCCCCCCCCCCCCCCCCCCCCCCCCCCCCCCCCCCCCCCCCCCCCCCCCCCCCCCCCCCCCCCCCCCCCCCCCCCCCCCCCCCCCCCCCCCCCCCCCCCCCCCCCCCCCCCCCCCCCCCCCCCCCCCCCCCCCCCCCCCCCCCCCCCCCCCCCCCCCCCCCCCCCCCACCCCCCCCCCCCCCCCCCCCCCCCCCCCCCCCCCCCCCCCCCCCCCCCCCCCCCCCCCCCCCCCCCCCCCCCCCCCCCCCCCCCCCCCCCCCCCCCCCCCCCCCCCCCCCCCCCCCCCCCCCCCCCCCCCCCCCCCCCCCCCCCCCCCCCCCCCCCCCCCCCCCCCCCCCCCCCCCCCCCCCCCCCCCCCCCCCCCCCCCCCCCCCCCCCCCCCCCCCCCCCCCCCCCCCCCCCCCCCCCCCCCCCCCCCCCCCCCCCCCCCCCCCCCCCCCCCCCCCCCCCCCCCCCCCCCCCCCCCCCCCCCCCCCCCCCCCCCCCCCCCCCCCCCCCCCCCCCCCCCCCCCCCCCCCCCCCCCCCCCCCCCCCCCCCCCCCCCCCCCCCCCCCCCCCCCCCCCCCCCCCCCACCCCCCCCCCCCCCCCCCCCCCCCCCCCCCCCCCCCCCCCCCCCCCCCCCCCCCCCCCCCCCCCCCCCCCCCCCCCCCCCCCCCCCCCCCCCCCCCCCCCCCCCCCCCCCCCCCCCCCCCCCCCCCCCCCCCCCCCCCCCCCCCCCCCCCCCCCCCCCCCCACCCCCCCCCCCCCCCCCCCCCCCCCCCCCCCCCCCCCCCCCCCCCCCCCCCCCCCCCCCCCCCCCCCCCCCCCCCCCCCCCCCCCCCCCCCCCCCCCCCCCCCCCCCCCCCCCCCCCCCCCCCCCCCCCCCCCCCCCCCCCCCCCCCCCCCCCCCCCCCCCCCCCCCCCCCCCCCCCCCCCCCCCCCCCCCCCCCCCCCCCCCCCCCCCCCCCCCCCCCCCCCCCCCCCCCCCCCCCCCCCCCCCCCCCCCCCCCCCCCCCCCCCCCCCCCCCCCCCCCCCCCCCCCCCCCCCCCCCCCCCCCCCCCCCCCCCCCCCCCCCCCCCCCCCCCCCCCCCCCCCCCCCCCCCCCCCCCCCCCCCCCCCCCCCCCCCCCCCCCCCCCCACCCCCCCCCCCCCCCCCCCCCCCCCCCCCCCCCCCCCCCCCCCCCCCCCCCCCCCCCCCCCCCCCCCCCCCCCCCCCCCCCCCCCCCCCCCCCCCCCCCCCCCCCCCCCCCCCCCCCCCCCCCCCCCCCCCCCCCCCCCCCCCCCCCCCCCCCCCCCCCCCCCCCCCCCCCCCCCCCCCCCCCCCCCCCCCCCCCCCCCCCCCCCCCCCCCCCCCCCCCCCCCCCCCCCCCCCCCCCCCCCCCCCCCCCCCCCCCCCCCCCCCCCCCCCCCCCCCCCCCCCCCCCCCCCCCCCCCCCCCCCCCCCCCCCCCCCCCCCCCCCCCCCCCCCCCCCCCCCCCCCCCCCCCCCCCCCCCCCCCCCCCCCCCCCCCCCCCCCCCCCCCCCCCCCCCCCCCCCCCCCCCCCCCCCCCCCCCCCCCCCCCCCCCCCCCCCCCCCCCCCCCCCCCCCCCCCCCCCCCCCCCCCCCCCCCCCCCCCCCCCCCCCCCCCCCCCCCCCCCCCCCCCCCCCCCCCCCCCCCCCCCCCCCCCCCCCCCCCCCCCCCCCCCCCCCCCCCCCCCCCCCCCCCCCCCCCCCCCCCCCCCCCCCCCCCCCCCCCCCCCCCCCCCCCCCCCCCCCCCCCCCCCCCCCCCCCCCCCCCCCCCCCCCCCCCCCCCCCCCCCCCCCCCCCCCCCCCCCCCCCCCCCCCCCCCCCCCCCCCCCCCCCCCCCCCCCCCCCCCCCCCCCCCCCCCCCCCCCCCCCCCCCCCCCCCCCCCCCCCCCCCCCCCCCCCCCCCCCCCCCCCCCCCCCCCCCCCCCCCCCCCCCCCCCCCCCCCCCCCCCCCCCCCCCCCCCCCCCCCCCCCCCCCCCCCCCCCCCCCCCCCCCCCCCCCCCCCCCCCCCCCCCCCCCCCCCCCCCCCCCCCCCCCCCCCCCCCCCCCCCCCCCCCCCCCCCCCCCCCCCCCCCCCCCCCCCCCCCCCCCCCCCCCCCCCCCCCCCCCCCCCCCCCCCCCCCCCCCCCCCCCCCCCCCCCCCCCCCCCCCCCCCCCCCCCCCCCCCCCCCCCCCCCCCCCCCCCCCCCCCCCCCCCCCCCCCCCCACCCCCCCCCCCCCCCCCCCCCCCCCCCCCCCCCCCCCCCCCCCCCCCCCCCCCCCCCCCCCCCCCCCCCCCCCCCCCCCCCCCCCCCCCCCCCCCCCCCCCCCCCCCCCCCCCCCCCCCCCCCCCCCCCCCCCCCCCACCCCCCCCCCCCCCCCCCCCCCCCCCCCCCCCCCCCCCCCCCCCCCCCCCCCCCCCCCCCCCCCCCCCCCCCCCCCCCCCCCCCCCCCCCCCCCCCCCCCCCCCCCCCCCCCCCCCCCCCCCCCCCCCCCCCCCCCCCCCCCCCCCCCCCCCCCCCCCCCCCCCCCCCCCCCCCCCCCCCCCCCCCCCCCCCCCCCCCCCCCCCCCCCCCCCCCCCCCCCCCCCCCCCCCCCCCCCCCCCCCCCCCCCCCCCCCCCCCCCCCCCCCCCCCCCCCCCCCCCCCCCCCCCCCCCCCCCCCCCCCCCCCCCCCCCCCCCCCCCCCCCCCCCCCCCCCCCCCCCCCCCCCCCCCCCCCCCCCCCCCCCCCCCCCCCCCCCCCCCCCCCCCCCCCCCCCCCCCCCCCCCCCCCCCCCCCCCCCCCCCCCCCCCCCCCCCCCCCCCCCCCCCCCCCCCCCCCCCCCCCCCCCCCCCCCCCCCCCCCCCCCCCCCCCCCCCCCCCCCCCCCCCCCCCCCCCCCCCCCCCCCCCCCCCCCCCCCCCCCCCCCCCCCCCCCCCCCCCCCCCCCCCCCCCCCCCCCCCCCCCCCCCCCCCCCCCCCCCCCCCCCCCCCCCCCCCCCCCCCCCCCCCCCCCCCCCCCCCCCCCCCCCCCCCCCCCCCCCCCCCCCCCCCCCCCCCCCCCCCCCCCCCCCCCCCCCCCCCCCCCCCCCCCCCCCCCCCCCCCCCCCCCCCCCCCCCCCCCCCCCCCCCCCCCCCCCCCCCCCCCCCCCCCCCCCCCCCCCCCCCCCCCCCCCCCCCCCCCCCCCCACCCCCCCCCCCCCCCCCCCCCCCCCCCCCCCCCCCCCCCCCCCCCCCCCCCCCCCCCCCCCCCCCCCCCCCCCCCCCCCCCCCCCCCCCCCCCCCCCCCCCCCCCCCCCCCCCCCCCCCCCCCCCCCCCCCCCCCCCCCCCCCCCCCCCCCCCCCCCCCCCCCCCCCCCCCCCCCCCCCCCCCCCCCCCCCCCCCCCCCCCCCCCCCCCCCCCCCCCCCCCCCCCCCCCCCCCCCCCCCCCCCCCCCCCCCCCCCCCCCCCCCCCCCCCCCCCCCCCCCCCCCCCCCCCCCCCCCCCCCCACCCCCCCCCCCCCCCCCCCCCCCCCCCCCCCCCCCCCCCCCCCCCCCCCCCCCCCCCCCCCCCCCCCCCCCCCCCCCCCCCCCCCCCCCCCCCCCCCCCCCCCCCCCCCCCCCCCCCCCCCCCCCCCCCCCCCCCCCCCCCCCCCCCCCCCCCCCCCCCCCCCCCCCCCCCCCCCCCCCCCCCCCCCCCCCCCCCCCCCCCCCCCCCCCCCCCCCCCCCCCCCCCCCCCCCCCCCCCCCCCCCCCCCCCCCCCCCCCCCCCCCCCCCCCCCCCCCCCCCCCCCCCCCCCCCCCCCCCCCCCCCCCCCCCCCCCCCCCCCCCCCCCCCCCCCCCCCCCCCCCCCCCCCCCCCCCCCCCCCCCCCCCCCCCCCCCCCCCCCCCCCCCCCCCCCCCCCCCCCCCCCCCCCCCCCCCCCCCCCCCCCCACCCCCCCCCCCCCCCCCCCCCCCACCCCCCCCCCCCCCCCCCCCCCCCCCCCCCCCCCCCCCCCCCCCCCCCCCCCCCCCCCCCCCCCCCCCCCCCCCCCCCCCCCCCCCCCCCCCCCCCCCCCCCCCCCCCCCCCCCCCCCCCCCCCCCCCCCCCCCCCCCCCCCCCCCCCCCCCCCCCCCCCCCCCCCCCCCCCCCCCCCCCCCCCCCCCCCCCCCCCCCCCCCCCCCCCCCCCCCCCCCCCCCCCCCCCCCCCCCCCCCCCCCCCCCCCCCCCCCCCCCCCCCCCCCCCCCCCCCCCCCCCCCCCCCCCCCCCCCCCCCCCCCCCCCCCCCCCCCCCCCCCCCCCCCCCCCCCCCCCCCCCCCCCCCACCCCCCCCCCCCCCCCCCCCCCCCCCCCCCCCCCCCCCCCCCCCCCCCCCCCCCCCCCCCCCCCCCCCCCCCCCCCACCCCCCCCCCCCCCCCCCCCCCCCCCCCCCCCCCCCCCCCCCCCCCCCCCCCCCCCCCCCCCCCCCCCCCCCCCCCCCCCCCCCCCCCCCCCCCCCCCCCCCCCCCCCCCCCCCCCCCCCCCCCCCCCCCCCCCCCCCCCCCCCCCCCCCCCCCCCCCCCCCCCCCCCCCCCCCCCCCCCCCCCCCCCCCCCCCCCCCCCCCCCCCCCCCCCCCCCCCCCCCCCCCCCCCCCCCCCCCCCCCCCCCCCCCCCCCCCCCCCCCCCCCCCCCCCCCCCCCCCCCCCCCCCCCCCCCCCCCCCCCCCCCCCCCCCCCCCCCCCCCCCCCCCCCCCCCCCCCCCCCCCCCCCCCCCCCCCCCCCCCCCCCCCCCCCCCCCCCCCCCCCCCCCCCCCCCCCCCCCCCCCCCCCCCCCCCCCCCCCCCCCCCCCCCCCCCCCCCCCCCCCCCCCCCCCCCCCCCCCCCCCCCCCCCCCCCCCCCCCCCCCCCCCCCCCCCCCCCCCCCCCCCCCCCCCCCCCCCCCCCCCCCCCCCCCCCCCCCCCCCCCCCCCCCCCCCCCCCCCCCCCCCCCCCCCCCCCCCCCCCCCCCCCCCCCCCCCCCCCCCCCCCCCCCCCCCCCCCCCCCCCCCCCCCCCCCCCCCCCCCCCCCCCCCCCCCCCCCCCCCCCCCCCCCCCCCCCCCCCCCCCCCCCCCCCCCCCCCCCCCCCCCCCACCCCCCCCCCCCCCCCCCCCCCCCCCCCCCCCCCCCCCCCCCCCCCCCCCCCCCCCCCCCCCCCCCCCCCCCCCCCCCCCCCCCCCCCCCCCCCCCCCCCCCCCCCCCCCCCCCCCCCCCCCCCCCCCCCCCCCCCCCCCCCCCCCCCCCCCCCCCCCCCCCCCCCCCCCCCCCCCCCCCCCCCCCCCCCCCCCCCCCCCCCCCCCCCCCCCCCCCCCCCCCCCCCCCCCCCCCCCCCCCCCCCCCCCCCCCCCCCCCCCCCCCCCCCCCCCCCCCCCCCCCCCCCCCCCCCCCCCCCCCCCCCCCCCCCCCCCCCCCCCCCCCCCCCCCCCCCCCCCCCCCCCCCCCCCCCCCCCCCCCCCCCCCCCCCCCCCCCCCCCCCCCCCCCCCCCCCCCACCCCCCCCCCCCCCCCCCCCCCCCCCCCCCCCCCCCCCCCCCCCCCCCCCCCCCCCCCCCCCCCCCCCCCCCCCCCCCCCCCCCCCCCCCCCCCCCCCCCCCCCCCCCCCCCCCCCCCCCCCCCCCCCCCCCCCCCCCCCCCCCCCCCCCCCCCCCCCCCCCCCCCCCCCCCCCCCCACCCCCCCCCCCCCCCCCCCCCCCCCCCCCCCCCCCCCCCCCCCCCCCCCCCCCCCCCCCCCCCCCCCCCCCCCCCCCCCCCCCCCCCCCCCCCCCCCCCCCCCCCCCCCCCCCCCCCCCCCCCCCCCCCCCCCCCCCCCCCCCCCCCCCCCCCCCCCCCCCCCCCCCCCCCCCCCCCCCCCCCCCCCCCCCCCCCCCCCCCCCCCCCCCCCCCCCCCCCCCCCCCCCCCCCCCCCCCCCCCCCCCCCCCCCCCCCCCCCCCCCCCCCCCCCCCCCCCCCCCCCCCCCCCCCCCCCCCCCCCCCCCCCCCCCCCCCCCCCCCCCCCCCCCCCCCCCCCCCCCCCCCCCCCCCCCCCCCCCCCCCCCCCCCCCCCCCCCCCCCCCCCCCCCCCCCCCCCCCCCCCCCCCCCCCCCCCCCCCCCCCCCCCCCCCCCCCCCCCCCCCCCCCCCCCCCCCCCCCCCCCCCCCCCCCCCCCCCCCCCCCCCCCCCCCCCCCCCCCCCCCCCCCCCCCCCCCCCCCCCCCCCCCCCCCCCCCCCCCCCCCCCCCCCCCCCCCCCCCCCCCCCCCCCCCCCCCCCCCCCCCCCCCCCCCCCCCCCCCCCCCCCCCCCCCCCCCCCCCCCCCCCCCCCCCCCCCCCCCCCCCCCCCCCCCCCCCCCCCCCCCCCCCCCCCCCCCCCCCCCCCCCCCCCCCCCCCCCCCCCCCCCCCCCCCCCCCCCCCCCCCCCCCCCCCCCCCCCCCCCCCCCCCCCCCCCCCCCCCCCCCCCCCCCCCCCCCCCCCCCCCCCCCCCCCCCCCCCCCCCCCCCCCCCCCCCCCCCCCCCCCCCCCCCCCCCCCCCCCCCCCCCCCCCCCCCCCCCCCCCCCCCCCCCCCCCCCCCCCCCCCCCCCCCCCCCCCCCCCCCCCCCCCCCCCCCCCCCCCCCCCCCCCCCCCCCCCCCCCCCCCCCCCCCCCCCCCCCCCCCCCCCCCCCCCCCCCCCCCCCCCCCCCCCCCCCCCCCCCCCCCCCCCCCCCCCCCCCCCCCCCCCCCCCCCCCCCCCCCCCCCCCCCCCCCCCCCCCCCCCCCCCCCCCCCCCCCCCCCCCCCCCCCCCCCCCCCCCCCCCCCCCCCCCCCCCCCCCCCCCCCCCCCCCCCCCCCCCCCCCCCCCCCCCCCCCCCCCCCCCCCCCCCCCCCCCCCCCCCCCCCCCCCCCCCCCCCCCCCCCCCCCCCCCCCCCCCCCCCCCCCCCCCCCCCCCCCCCCCCCCCCCCCCCCCCCCCCCCCCCCCCCCCCCCCCCCCCCCCCCCCCCCCCCCCCCCCCCCCCCCCCCCCCCCCCCCCCCCCCCCCCCCCCCCCCCCCCCCCCCCCCCCCCCCCCCCCCCCCCCCCCCCCCCCCCCCCCCCCCCCCCCCCCCCCCCCCCCCCCCCCCCCCCCCCCCCCCCCCCCCCCCCCCCCCCCCCCCCCCCCCCCCCCCCCCCCCCCCCCCCCCCCCCCCCCCCCCCCCCCCCCCCCCCCCCCCCCCCCCCCCCCCCCCCCCCCCCCCCCCCCCCCCCCCCCCCCCCCCCCCCCCCCCCCCCCCCCCCCCCCCCCCCCCCCCCCCCCCCCCCCCCCCCCCCCCCCCCCCCCCCCCCCCCCCCCCCCCACCCCCCCCCCCCCCCCCCCCCCCCCCCCCCCCCCCCCCCCCCCCCCCCCCCCCCCCCCCCCCCCCCCCCCCCCCCCCCCCCCCCCCCCCCCCCCCCCCCCCCCCCCCCCCCCCCCCCCCCCCCCCCCCCCCCCCCCCCCCCCCCCCCCCCCCCCCCCCCCCCCCCCCCCCCCCCCCCCCCCCCCCCCCCCCCCCCCCCCCCCCCCCCCCCCCCCCCCCCCCCCCCCCCCCCCCCCCCCCCCCCCCCCCCCCCCCCCCCCCCCCCCCCCCCCCCCCCCCCCCCCCCCCCCCCCCCCCCCCCCCCCCCCCCCCCCCCCCCCCCCCCCCCCCCCCCCCCCCCCCCCCCCCCCCCCCCCCCCCCCCCCCCCCCCCCCCCCCCCCCCCCCCCCCCCCCCCCCCCCCCCCCCCCCCCCCCCCCCCCCCCCCCCCCCCCCCCCCCCCCCCCCCCCCCCCCCCCCCCCCCCCCCCCCCCCCCCCCCCCCCCCCCCCCCCCCCCCCCCCCCCCCCCCCCCCCCCCCCCCCCCCCCCCCCCCCCCCCCCCCCCCCCCCCCCCCCCCCCCCCCCCCCCCCCCCCCCCCCCCCCCCCCCCCCCCCCCCCCCCCCCCCCCCCCCCCCCCCCCCCCCCCCCCCCCCCCCCCCCCCCCCCCCCCCCCCCCCCCCCCCCCCCCCCCCCCCCCCCCCCCCCCCCCCCCCCCCCCCCCCCCCCCCCCCCCCCCCCCCCCCCCCCCCCCCCCCCCCCCCCCCCCCCCCCCCCCCCCCCCCCCCCCCCCCCCCCCCCCCCCCCCCCCCCCCCCCCCCCCCCCCCCCCCCCCCCCCCCCCCCCCCCCCCCCCCCCCCCCCCCCCCCCCCCCCCCCCCCCCCCCCCCCCCCCCCCCCCCCCCCCCCCCCCCCCCCCCCCCCCCCCCCCCCCCCCCCCCCCCCCCCCCCCCCCCCCCCCCCCCCCCCCCCCCCCCCCCCCCCCCCCCCCCCCCCCCCCCCCCCCCCCCCCCCCCCCCCCCCCCCCCCCCCCCCCCCCCCCCCCCCCCCCCCCCCCCCCCCCCCCCCCCCCCCCCCCCCCCCCCCCCCCCCCCCCCCCCCCCCCCCCCCCCCCCCCCCCCCCCCCCCCCCCCCCCCCCCCCCCCCCCCCCCCCCCCCCCCCCCCCCCCCCCCCCCCCCCCCCCCCCCCCCCCCCCCCCCCCCCCCCCCCCCCCCCCCCCCCCCCCCCCCCCCCCCCCCCCCCCCCCCCCCCCCCCCCCCCCCCCCCCCCCCCCCCCCCCCCCCCCCCCCCCCCCCCCCCCCCCCCCCCCCCCCCCCCCCCCCCCCCCCCCCCCCCCCCCCCCCCCCCCCCCCCCCCCCCCCCCCCCCCCCCCCCCCCCCCCCCCCCCCCCCCCCCCCCCCCCCCCCCCCCCCCCCCCCCCCCCCCCCCCCCCCCCCCCCCCCCCCCCCCCCCCCCCCACCCCCCCCCCCCCCCCCCCCCCCCCCCCCCCCCCCCCCCCCCCCCCCCCCCCCCCCCCCCCCCCCCCCCCCCCCCCCCCCCCCCCCCCCCCCCCCCCCCCCCCCCCCCCCCCCCCCCCCCCCCCCCCCCCCCCCCCCCCCCCCCCCCCCCCCCCCCCCCCCCCCCCCCCCCCCCCCCCCCCCCCCCCCCCCCCCCCCCCCCCCCCCCCCCCCCCCCCCCCCCCCCCCCCCCCCCCCCCCCCCCCCCCCCCCCCCCCCCCCCCCCCCCCCCCCCCCCCCCCCCCCCCCCCCCCCCCCCCCCCCCCCCCCCCCCCCCCCCCCCCCCCCCCCCCCCCCCCCCCCCCCCCCCCCCCCCCCCCCCCCCCCCCCCCCCCCCCCCCCCCCCCCCCCCCCCCCCCCCCCCCCCCCCCCCCCCCCCCCCCCCCCCCCCCCCCCCCCCCCCCCCCCCCCCCCCCCCCCCCCCCCCCCCCCCCCCCCCCCCCCCCCCCCCCCCCCCCCCCCCCCCCCCCCCCCCCCCCCCCCCCCCCCCCCCCCCCCCCCCCCCCCCCCCCCCCCCCCCCCCCCCCCCCCCCCCCCCCCCCCCCCCCCCCCCCCCCCCCCCCCCCCCCCCCCCCCCCCCCCCCCCCCCCCCCCCCCCCCCCCCCCCCCCCCCCCCCCCCCCCCCCCCCCCCCCCCCCCCCCCCCCCCCCCCCCCCCCCCCCCCCCCCCCCCCCCCCCCCCCCCCCCCCCCCCCCCCCCCCCCCCCCCCCCCCCCCCCCCCCCCCCCCCCCCCCCCACCCCCCCCCCCCCCCCCCCCCCCCCCCCCCCCCCCCCCCCCCCCCCCCCCCCCCCCCCCCCCCCCCCCCCCCCCCCCCCCCCCCCCCCCCCCCCCCCCCCCCCCCCCCCCCCCCCCCCCCCCCCCCCCCCCCCCCCCCCCCCCCCCCCCCCCCCCCCCCCCCCCCCCCCCCCCCCCCCCCCCCCCCCCCCCCCCCCCCCCCCCCCCCCCCCCCCCCCCCCCCCCCCCCCCCCCCCCCCCCCCCCCCCCCCCCCCCCCCCCCCCCCCCCCCCCCCCCCCCCCCCCCCCCCCCCCCCCCCCCCCCCCCCCCCCCCCCCCCCCCCCCCCCCCCCCCCCCCCCCCCCCCCCCCCCCCCCCCCCCCCCCCCCCCCCCCCCCCCCCCCCCCCCCCCCCCCCCCCCCCCCCCCCCCCCCCCCCCCCCCCCCCCCCCCCCCCCCCCCCCCCCCCCCCCCCCCCCCCCCCCCCCCCCCCCCCCCCCCCCCCCCCCCCCCCCCCCCCCCCCCCCCCCCCCCCCCCCCCCCCCCCCCCCCCCCCCCCCCCCCCCCCCCCCCCCCCCCCCCCCCCCCCCCCCCCCCCCCCCCCCCCCCCCCCCCCCCCCCCCCCCCCCCCCCCCCCCCCCCCCCCCCCCCCCCCCCCCCCCCCCCCCCCCCCCCCCCCCCCCCCCCCCCCCCCCCCCCCCCCCCCCCCCCCCCCCCCCCCCCCCCCCCCCCCCCCCCCCCCCCCCCCCCCCCCCCCCCCCCCCCCCCCCCCCCCCCCCCCCCCCCCCCCCCCCCCCCCCCCCCCCCCCCCCCCCCCCCCCCCCCCCCCCCCCCCCCCCCCCCCCCCCCCCCCCCCCCCCCCCCCCCCCCCCCCCCCCCCCCCCCCCCCCCCCCCCCCCCCCCCCCCCCCCCCCCCCCCCCCCCCCCCCCCCCCCCCCCCCCCCCCCCCCCCCCCCCCCCCCCCCCCCCCCCCCCCCCCCCCCCCCCCCCCCCCCCCCCCCCCCCCCCCCCCCCCCCCCCCCCCCCCCCCCCCCCCCCCCCCCCCCCCCCCCCCCCCCCCCCCCCCCCCCCCCCCCCCCCCCCCCCCCCCCCCCCCCCCCCCCCCCCCCCCCCCCCCCCCCCCCCCCCCCCCCCCCCCCCCCCCCCCCCCCCCCCCCCCCCCCCCCCCCCCCCCCCCCCCCCCCCCCCCCCCCCCCCCCCCCCCCCCCCCCCCCCCCCCCCCCCCCCCCCCCCCCCCCCCCCCCCCCCCCCCCCCCCCCCCCCCCCCCCCCCCCCCCCCCCCCCCCCCCCCCCCCCCCCCCCCCCCCCCCCCCCCCCCCCCCCCCCCCCCCCCCCCCCCCCCCCCCCCCCCCCCCCCCCCCCCCCCCCCCCCCCCCCCCCCCCCCCCCCCCCCCCCCCCCCCCCCCCCCCCCCCCCCCCCCCCCCCCCCCCCCCCCCCCCCCCCCCCCCCCCCCCCCCCCCCCCCCCCCCCCCCCCCCCCCCCCCCCCCCCCCCCCCCCCCCCCCCCCCCCCCCCCCCCCCCCCCCCCCCCCCCCCCCCCCCCCCCCCCCCCCCCCCCCCCCCCCCCCCCCCCCCCCCCCCCCCCCCCCCCCCCCCCCCCCCCCCCCCCCCCCCCCCCCCCCCCCCCCCCCCCCCCCCCCCCCCCCCCCCCCCCCCCCCCCCCCCCCCCCCCCCCCCCCCCCCCCCCCCCCCCCCCCCCCCCCCCCCCCCCCCCCCCCCCCCCCCCCCCCCCCCCCCCCCCCCCCCCCCCCCCCCCCCCCCCCCCCCCCCCCCCCCCCCCCCCCCCCCCCCCCCCCCCCCCACCCCCCCCCCCCCCCCCCCCCCCCCCCCCCCCCCCCCCCCCCCCCCCCCCCCCCCCCCCCCCCCCCCCCCCCCCCCCCCCCCCCCCCCCCCCCCCCCCCCCCCCCCCCCCCCCCCCCCCCCCCCCCCCCCCCCCCCCCCCCCCCCCCCCCCCCCCCCCCCCCCCCCCCCCCCCCCCCCCCCCCCCCCCCCCCCCCCCCCCCCCCCCCCCCCCCCCCCACCCCCCCCCCCCCCCCCCCCCCCCCCCCCCCCCCCCCCCCCCCCCCCCCCCCCCCCCCCCCCCCCCCCCCCCCCCCCCCCCCCCCCCCCCCCCCCCCCCCCCCCCCCCCCCCCCCCCCCCCCCCCCCCCCCCCCCCCCCCCCCCCCCCCCCCCCCCCCCCCCCCCCCCCCCCCCCCCCCCCCCCCCCCCCCCCCCCCCCCCCCCCCCCCCCCCCCCCCCCCCCCCCCCCCCCCCCCCCCCCCCCCCCCCCCCCCCCCCCCCCCCCCCCCCCCCCCCCCCCCCCCCCCCCCCCCCCCCCCCCCCCCCCCCCCCCCCCCCCCCCCCCCCCCCCCCCCCCCCCCCCCCCCCCCCCCCCCCCCCCCCCCCCCCCCCCCCCCCCCCCCCCCCCCCCCCCCCCCCCCCCCCCCCCCCCCCCCCCCCCCCCCCCCCCCCCCCCCCCCCCCCCCCCCCCCCCCCCCCCCCCCCCCCCCCCCCCCCCCCCCCCCCCCCCCCCCCCCCCCCCCCCCCCCCCCCCCCCCCCCCCCCCCCCCCCCCCCCCCCCCCCCCCCCCCCCCCCCCCCCCCCCCCCCCCCCCCCCCCCCCCCCCCCCCCCCCCCCCCCCCCCCCCCCCCCCCCCCCCCCCCCCCCCCCCCCCCCCCCCCCCCCCCCCCCCCCCCCCCCCCCCCCCCCCCCCCCCCCCCCCCCCCCCCCCCCCCCCCCCCCCCCCCCCCCCCCCCCCCCCCCCCCCCCCCCCCCCCCCCCCCCCCCCCCCCCCCCCCCCCCCCCCCCCCCCCCCCCCCCCCCCCCCCCCCCCCCCCCCCCCCCCCCCCCCCCCCCCCCCCCCCCCCCCCCCCCCCCCCCCCCCCCCCCCCCCCCCCCCCCCCCCCCCCCCCCCCCCCCCCCCCCCCCCCCCCCCCCCCCCCCCCCCCCCCCCCCCCCCCCCCCCCCCCCCCCCCCCCCCCCCCCCCCCCCCCCCCCCCCCCCCCCCCCCCCCCCCCCCCCCCCCCCCCCCCCCCCCCCCCCCCCCCCCCCCCCCCCCCCCCCCCCCCCCCCCCCCCCCCCCCCCCCCCCCCCCCCCCCCCCCCCCCCCCCCCCCCCCCCCCCCCCCCCCCCCCCCCCCCCCCCCCCCCCCCCCCCCCCCCCCCCCCCCCCCCCCCCCCCCCCCCCCCCCCCCCCCCCCCCCCCCCCCCCCCCCCCCCCCCCCCCCCCCCCCCCCCCCCCCCCCCCCCCCCCCCCCCCCCCCCCCCCCCCCCCCCCCCCCCCCCCCCCCCCCCCCCCCCCCCCCCCCCCCCCCCCCCCCCCCCCCCCCCCCCCCCCCCCCCCCCCCCCCCCCCCCCCCCCCCCCCCCCCCCCCCCCCCCCCCCCCCCCCCCCCCCCCCCCCCCCCCCCCCCCCCCCCCCCCCCCCCCACCCCCCCCCCCCCCCCCCCCCCCCCCCCCCCCCCCCCCCCCCCCCCCCCCCCCCCCCCCCCCCCCCCCCCCCCCCCCCCCCCCCCCCCCCCCCCCCCCCCCCCCCCCCCCCCCCCCCCCCCCCCCCCCCCCCCCCCCCCCCCCCCCCCCCCCCCCCCCCCCCCCCCCCCCCCCCCCCCCCCCCCCCCCCCCCCCCCCCCCCCCCCCCCCCCCCCCCCCCCCCCCCCCCCCCCCCCCCCCCCCCCCCCCCCCCCCCCCCCCCCCCCCCCCCCCCCCCCACCCCCCCCCCCCCCCCCCCCCCCCCCCCCCCCCCCCCCCCCCCCCCCCCCCCCCCCCCCCCCCCCCCCCCCCCCCCCCCCCCCCCCCCCCCCCCCCCCCCCCCCCCCCCCCCCCCCCCCCCCCCCCCCCCCCCCCCCCCCCCCCCCCCCCCCCCCCCCCCCCCCCCCCCCCCCCCCCCCCCCCCCCCCCCCCCCCCCCCCCCCCCCCCCCCCCCCCCCCCCCCCCCCCCCCCCCCCCCCCCCCCCCCCCCCCCCCCCCCCCCCCCCCCCCCCCCCCCCCCCCCCCCCCCCCCCCCCCCCCCCCCCCCCCCCCCCCCCCCCCCCCCCCCCCCCCCCCCCCCCCCCCCCCCCCCCCCCCCCCCCCCCCCCCCCCCCCCCCCCCCCCCCCCCCCCCCCCCCCCCCCCCCCCCCCCCCCCCCCCCCCCCCCCCCCCCCCCCCCCCCCCCCCCACCCCCCCCCCCCCCCCCCCCCCCCCCCCCCCCCCCCCCCCCCCCCCCCCCCCCCCCCCCCCCCCCCCCCCCCCCCCCCCCCCCCCCCCCCCCCCCCCCCCCCCCCCCCCCCCCCCCCCCCCCCCCCCCCCCCCCCCCCCCCCCCCCCCCCCCCCCCCCCCCCCCCCCCCCCCCCCCCCCCCCCCCCCCCCCCCCCCCCCCCCCCCCCCCCCCCCCCCCCCCCCCCCCCCCCCCCCCCCCCCCCCCCCCCCCCCCCCCCCCCCCCCCCCCCCCCCCCCCCCCCCCCCCCCCCCCCCCCCCCCCCCCCCCCCCCCCCCCCCCCCCCCCCCCCCCCCCCCCCCCCCCCCCCCCCCCCCCCCCCCCCCCCCCCCCCCCCCCCCCCCCCCCCCCCCCCCCCCCCCCCCCCCCCCCCCCCCCCCCCCCCCCCCCCCCCCCCCCCCCCCCCCCCCCCCCCCCCCCCCCCCCCCCCCCCCCCCCCCCCCCCCCCCCCCCCCCCCCCCCCCCCCCCCCCCCCCCCCCCCCCCCCCCCCCCCCCCCCCCCCCCCCCCCCCCCCCCCCCCCCCCCCCCCCCCCCCCCCCCCCCCCCCCCCCCCCCCCCCCCCCCCCCCCCCCCCCCCCCCCCCCCCCCCCCCCCCCCCCCCCCCCCCCCCCCCCCCCCCCCCCCCCCCCCCCCCCCCCCCCCCCCCCCCCCCCCCCCCCCCCCCCCCCCCCCCCCCCCCCCCCCCCCCCCCCCCCCCCCCCCCCCCCCCCCCCCCCCCCCCCCCCCCCCCCCCCCCCCCCCCCCCCCCCCCCCCCCCCCCCCCCCCCCCCCCCCCCCCCCCCCCCCCCCCCCCCCCCCCCCCCCCCCCCCCCCCCCCCCCCCCCCCCCCCCCCCCCCCCCCCCCCCCCCCCCCCCCCCCCCCCCCCCCCCCCCCCCCCCCCCCCCCCCCCCCCCCCCCCCCCCCCCCCCCCCCCCCCCCCCCCCCCCCCCCCCCCCCCCCCCCCCCCCCCCCCCCCCCCCCCCCCCCCCCCCCCCCCCCCCCCCCCCCCCCCCCCCCCCCCCCCCCCCCCCCCCCCCCCCCCCCCCCCCCCCCCCCCCCCCCCCCCCCCCCCCCCCCCCCCCCCCCCCCCCCCCCCCCCCCCCCCCCCCCCCCCCCCCCCCCCCCCCCCCCCCCCCCCCCCCCCCCCCCCCCCCCCCCCCCCCCCCCCCCCCCCCCCCCCCCCCCCCCCCCCCCCCCCCCCCCCCCCCCCCCCCCCCCCCCCCCCCCCCCCCCCCCCCCCCCCCCCCCCCCCCCCCCCCCCCCCCCCCCCCCCCCCCCCCCCCCCCCCCCCCCCCCCCCCCCCCCCCCCCCCCCCCCCCCCCCCCCCCCCCCCCCCCCCCCCCCCCCCCCCCCCCCCCCCCCCCCCCCCCCCCCCCCCCCCCCCCCCCCCCCCCCCCCCCCCCCCCCCCCCCCCCCCCCCCCCCCCCCCCCCCCCCCCCCCCCCCCCCCCCCCCCCCCCCCCCCCCCCCCCCCCCCCCCCCCCCCCCCCCCCCCCCCCCCCCCCCCCCCCCCCCCCCCCCCCCCCCCCCCCCCCCCCCCCCCCCCCCCCCCCCCCCCCCCCCCCCCCCCCCCCCCCCCCCCCCCCCCCCCCCCCCCCCCCCCCCCCCCCCCCCCCCCCCCCCCCCCCCCCCCCCCCCCCCCCCCCCCCCCCCCCCCCCCCCCCCCCCCCCCCCCCCCCCCCCCCCCCCCCCCCCCCCCCCCCCCCCCCCCCCCCCCCCCCCCCCCCCCCCCCCCCCCCCCCCCCCCCCCCCCCCCCCCCCCCCCCCCCCCCCCCCCCCCCCCCCCCCCCCCCCCCCCCCCCCCCCCCCCCCCCCCCCCCCCCCCCCCCCCCCCCCCCCCCCCCCCCCCCCCCCCCCCCCCCCCCCCCCCCCCCCCCCCCCCCCCCCCCCCCCCCCCCCCCCCCCCCCCCCCCCCCCCCCCCCCCCCCCCCCCCCCCCCCCCCCCCCCCCCCCCCCCCCCCCCCCCCCCCCCCCCCCCCCCCCCCCCCCCCCCCCCCCCCCCCCCCCCCCCCCCCCCCCCCCCCCCCCCCCCCCCCCCCCCCCCCCCCCCCCCCCCCCCCCCCCCCCCCCCCCCCCCCCCCCCCCCCCCCCCCCCCCCCCCCCCCCCCCCCCCCCCCCCCCCCCCCCCCCCCCCCCCCCCCCCCCCCCCCCCCCCCCCCCCCCCCCCCCCCCCCCCCCCCCCCCCCCCCCCCCCCCCCCCCCCCCCCCCCCCCCCCCCCCCCCCCCCCCCCCCCCCCCCCCCCCCCCCCCCCCCCCCCCCCCCCCCCCCCCCCCCCCCCCCCCCCCCCCCCCCCCCCCCCCCCCCCCCCCCCCCCCCCCCCCCCCCCCCCCCCCCCCCCCCCCCCCCCCCCCCCCCCCCCCCCCCCCCCCCCCCCCCCCCCCCCCCCCCCCCCCCCCCCCCCCCCCCCCCCCCCCCCCCCCCCCCCCCCCCCCCCCCCCCCCCCCCCCCCCCCCCCCCCCCCCCCCCCCCCCCCCCCCCCCCCCCCCCCCCCCCCCCCCCCCCCCCCCCCCCCCCCCCCCCCCCCCCCCCCCCCCCCCCCCCCCCCCCCCCCCCCCCCCCCCCCCCCCCCCCCCCCCCCCCCCCCCCCCCCCCCCCCCCCCCCCCCCCCCCCCCCCCCCCCCCCCCCCCCCCCCCCCCCCCCCCCCCCCCCCCCCCCCCCCCCCCCCACCCCCCCCCCCCCCCCCCCCCCCCCCCCCCCCCCCCCCCCCCCCCCCCCCCCCCCCCCCCCCCCCCCCCCCCCCCCCCCCCCCCCCCCCCCCCCCCCCCCCCCCCCCCCCCCCCCCCCCCCCCCCCCCCCCCCCCCCCCCCCCCCCCCCCCCCCCCCCCCCCCCCCCCCCCCCCCCCCCCCCCCCCCCCCCCCCCCCCCCCCCCCCCCCCCCCCCCCCCCCCCCCCCCCCCCCCCCCCCCCCCCCCCCCCCCCCCCCCCCCCCCCCCCCCCCCCCCCCCCCCCCCCCCCCCCCCCCCCCCCCCCCCCCCCCCCCCCCCCCCCCCCCCCCCCCCCCCCCCCCCCCCCCCCCCCCCCCCCCCCCCCCCCCCCCCCCCCCCCCCCCCCCCCCCCCCCCCCCCCCCCCCCCCCCCCCCCCCCCCCCCCCCCCCCCCCCCCCCCCCCCCCCCCCCCCCCCCCCCCCCCCCCCCCCCCCCCCCCCCCCCCCCCCCCCCCCCCCCCCCCCCCCCCCCCCCCCCCCCCCCCCCCCCCCCCCCCCCCCCCCCCCCCCCCCCCCCCCCCCCCCCCCCCCCCCCCCCCCCCCCCCCCCCCCCCCCCCCCCCCCCCCCCCCCCCCCCCCCCCCCCCCCCCCCCCCCCCCCCCCCCCCCCCCCCCCCCCCCCCCCCCCCCCCCCCCCCCCCCCCCCCCCCCCCCCCCCCCCCCCCCCCCCCCCCCCCCCCCCCCCCCCCCCCCCCCCCCCCCCACCCCCCCCCCCCCCCCCCCCCCCCCCCCCCCCCCCCCCCCCCCCCCCCCCCCCCCCCCCCCCCCCCCCCCCCCCCCCCCCCCCCCCCCCCCCCCCCCCCCCCCCCCCCCCCCCCCCCCCCCCCCCCCCCCCCCCCCCCCCCCCCCCCCCCCCCCCCCCCCCCCCCCCCCCCCCCCCCCCCCCCCCCCCCCCCCCCCCCCCCCCCCCCCCCCCCCCCCCCCCCCCCCCCCCCCCCCCCCCCCCCCCCCCCCCCCCCCCCCCCCCCCCCCCCCCCCCCCCCCCCCCCCCCCCCCCCCCCCCCCCCCCCCCCCCCCCCCCCCCCCCCCCCCCCCCCCCCCCCCCCCCCCCCCCCCCCCCCCCCCCCCCCCCCCCCCCCCCCCCCCCCCCCCCCCCCCCCCCCCCCCCCCCCCCCCCCCCCCCCCCCCCCCCCCCCCCCCCCCCCCCCCCCCCCCCCCCCCCCCCCCCCCCCCCCCCCCCCCCCCCCCCCCCCCCCCCCCCCCCCCCCCCCCCCCCCCCCCCCCCCCCCCCCCCCCCCCCACCCCCCCCCCCCCCCCCCCCCCCCCCCCCCCCCCCCCCCCCCCCCCCCCCCACCCCCCCCCCCCCCCCCCCCCCCCCCCCCCCCCCCCCACCCCCCCCCCCCCCCCCCCCCCCCCCCCCCCCCCCCCCCCCCCCCCCCCCCCCCCCCCCCCCCCCCCCCCCCCCCCCCCCCCCCCCCCCCCCCCCCCCCCCCCCCCCCCCCCCCCCCCCCCCCCCCCCCCCCCCCCCCCCCCCCCCCCCCCCCCCCCCCCCCCCCCCCCCCCCCCCCCCCCCCCCCCCCCCCCCCCCCCCCCCCCCCCCCCCCCCCCCCCCCCCCCCACCCCCCCCCCCCCCCCCCCCCCCCCCCCCCCCCCCCCCCCCCCCCCCCCCCCCCCCCCCCCCCCCCCCCCCCCCCCCCCCCCCCCCCCCCCCCCCCCCCCCCCCCCCCCCCCCCCCCCCCCCCCCCCCCCCCCCCCCCCCCCCCCCCCCCCCCCCCCCCCCCCCCCCCCCCCCCCCCCCCCCCCCCCCCCCCCCCCCCCCCCCCCCCCCCCCCCCCCCCCCCCCCCCCCCCCCCCCCCCCCCCCCCCCCACCCCCCCCCCCCCCCCCCCCCCCCCCCCCCCCCCCCCCCCCCCCCCCCCCCCCCCCCCCCCCCCCCCCCCCCCCCCCCCCCCCCCCCCCCCCCCCCCCCCCCCCCCCCCCCCCCCCCCCCCCCCCCCCCCCCCCCCCCCCCCCCCCCCCCCCCCCCCCCCCCCCCCCCCCCCCCCCCCCCCCCCCCCCCCCCCCCCCCCACCCCCCCCCCCCCCCCCCCCCCCCCCCCCCCCCCCCCCCCCCCCCCCCCCCCCCCCCCCCCCCCCCCCCCCCCCCCCCCCCCCCCACCCCCCCCCCCCCCCCCCCCCCCCCCCCCCCCCCCCCCCCCCCCCACCCCCCCCCCCCCCCCCCCCCCCCCCCCCCCCCCCCCCCCCCCCCCCCCCCCCCCCCCCCCCCCCCCCCCCCCCCCCCCCCCCCCCCCCCCCCCCCCCCCCCCCCCCCCCCCCCCCCCCCCCCCACCCCCCCCCCCCCACCCCCCCCCCCCCCCCCCCCCCCCCCCCCCCCCCCCCCCCCCCCCCCCCCCCCCCCCCCCCCCCCCCCCCCCCCCCCCCCCCCCCCCCCCCCCCCCCCCCCCCCCCCCCCCCCCCCCCCCCCCCCCCCACCCCCCCCCCCCCCCCCCCCCCCCCCCCCCCCCCCCCCCCCCCCCCCCCCCCCCCCCCCCCCCCCCCCCCCCCCCCCCCCCCCCCCCCCCCCCCCCCCCCCCCCCCCCCCCCCCCCCCCCCCCCCCACCCCCCCCCCCCCCCCCCCCCCCCCCCCCCCCCCCCCCCCCCCCCCCCCCCCCCCCCCCCCCCCCCCCCCCCCCCCCCCCCCCCCACCCCCCCCCCCCCCCCCCCCCCCCCCCCCACCCCCCCCCCCCCCCCCCCCCCCCCCCCCCCCCCCCCCCCCCCCCCCCCCCCCCCCCCCCCCCCCCCCCCCCCCCCCCCCCCCCCCCCCCCCCCCCCACCCCCCCCCCCCCCCCCCCCCCCCCCCCCCCCCCCCCCCCCCCCCCCCCCCCCCCCCCCCCACCCCCCCCCCCCCCCCCCCCCCCCCCCCCCCCCCCCCCCCCCCCCCCCCCCCCCCCCCCCCCCCCCCCCCCCCCCCCCCCCCCCCCCCCCCCCCCCCCCCCCCCCCCCCCCCCCCCCCCCCCCCCCCCCCCCCCCCCCCCCCCCCCCCCCCCCCCCCCCCCCCCCCCCCCCCCCCCCCCCCCCCCCCCCCCCCCCCCCCCCCCCCCCCCCCCCCCCCCCCCCCCCCCCCCCCCCCCCCCCCCCCCCCCCCCCCCCCCCCCCCCCCCCCCCCCCCCCCCCCCCCCCCCCCCCCCCCCCCCCCCCCCCCCCCCCCCCCCCCCCCCCCCCCCCCCCCCCCCCCCCCCCCCCCCCCCCCCCCCCCCCCCCCCCCCCCCCCCCCCCCCCCCCCCCCCCCCCCCCCCCCCCCCCCCCCCCCCCCCCCCCCCCCCCCCCCCCCCCCCCCCCCCCCCCCCCCCCCCCCCCCCCCCCCCCCCCCCCCCCCCCCCCCCCCCCCCCCCCCCCCCCCCCCCCCCCCCCCCCCCCCCCCCCCCCCCCCCCCCCCCCCCCCCCCCCCCCCCCCCCCCCCCCCCCCCCCCCCCCCCCCCCCCCCCCCCCCCCCCCCCCCCCCCCCCCCCCCCCCCCCCCCCCCCCCCCCCCCCCCCCCCCCCCCCCCCCCCCCCCCCCCCCCCCCCCCCCCCCCCCCCCCCCCCCCCCCCCCCCCCCCCCCCCCCCCCCCCCCCCCCCCCCCCCCCCCCCCCCCCCCCCCCCCCCCCCCCCCCCCCCCCCCCCCCCCCCCCCCCCCCCCCCCCCCCCCCCCCCCCCCCCCCCCCCCCCCCCCCCCCCCCCCCCCCCCCCCCCCCCCCCCCTCCCCCCCCCCCCCCCCCCCCCCCCCCCCCCCCCCCCCCCCCCCCCCCCCCCCCCCCCCCCCCCCCCCCCCCCCCCCCCCCCCCCCCCCCCCCCCCCCCCCCCCCCCCCCCCCCCCCCCCCCCCCCCCCCCCCCCCCCCCCACCCCCCCCCCCCCCCCCCCCCCCCCCCCCCCCCCCCCCCCCCCCCCCCCCCCCCCCCCCCCCCCCCCCCCCCCCCACCCCCCCCCCCCCCCCCCCCCCCCCCCCCCCCCCCCCCCCCCCCCCCCCCCCCCCCCCCCCCCCCTCCCCCCCCCCCCCCCCCCCCCCCCCCCCCCCCCCCCCCCCCCCCCCCCCCCCCCCCCCCCCCCCCCCCCCCCCCCCCCCCCCCCCCCCCCCCCCCCCCCCCCCCCCCCCCCCCCCCCCCCCCCCCCCCCCCCCCCCCCCCCCCCCCCCCCCCCCCCCCCCCCCCCCCCCCCCCCCCCCCCCCCCCCCCCCCCCCCCCCCCCCCCCCCCCCCCCCCCCCCCCCCCCCCCCCCCCCCCCCCCCCCCCCCCCCCCCCCCCCCCCCCCCCCCCCCCCCCCCCCCCCCCCCCCCCCCCCCCCCCCCCCCCCCCCCCCCCCCCCCCCCCCCCCCCCCCCCCCCCCCCCCCCCCCCCCCCCCCCCCCCCCACCCCCCCCCCCCCCCCCCCCCCCCCCCCCCCCCCCCCCCCCCCCCCCCCCCCCCCCCCCCCCCCCCCCACCCCCCCCCCCCCCCCCCCCCCCCCCCCCCCCCCCCCCCCCCCCCCCCCCCCCCCCCCCCCCCCCCCCCCCCCCCCCCCCCCCCCCCCCCCCCCCCCCCCCCCCCCCCCCCCCCCCCCCCCCCCCACCCCCCCCCCCCCCCCCCCCCCCCCCCCCCCCCCCCCCCCCCCCCCCCCCCCCCCCCCCCCCCCCCCCCCCCCCCCCCCCCCCCCCCCCCCCCCCCCCCCCCCCCCCCCCCCCCCCCCCCCCCCCCCCCCCCCCCCCCCCCCCCCCCCCCCCCCCCCCCCCCCCCCCCCCCCCCCCCCCCCCCCCCCCCCCCCCCCCCCCCCCCCCCCCCCCCCCCCCCCCCCCCCCCCCCCCCCCCCCCCCCCCCCCCCCCCCCCCCCCCCCCCCCCCCCCCCCCCCCCCCCCCCCCCCCACCCCCCCCCCCCCCCCCCCCCCCCCCCCCCCCCCCCCCCCCCCCCCCCCCCCCCCCCCCCCCCCCCCCCCCCCCCCCCCCCCCCCACCCCCCCCCCCCCCCCCCCCCCCCCCCCCCCCCCCCCCCCCCCCCCCCCCCCCCCCCCCCCCCCCCCCCCCCCCCCCCCCCCCCCCCCCCCCCCCCCCCCCCCCCCCCCCCCCCCCCCCCCCCCCCCCCCCCCCCCCCCCCCCCCCCCCCCCCCCCCCCCCCCCCCCCCCCCCCCCCCCCCCCCCCCCCCCCCCCCCCCCCCCCCCCCCCCCCCCCCCCCCCCCCCCCCCCCCCCCCCCCCCCCCCCCCCCCCCCCCCCCCCCCCCCCCCCCCCCACCCCCCCCCCCCCCCCCCCCCCCCCCCCCCCCCCCCCCCCCCCCCCCCCCCCCCCCCCCCCCCCCCCCCCCCCCCCCCCCCCCCCCCCCCCCCCCCCCCCCCCCCCCCCCCCCCCCCCCCCCCCCCCCCCCCCCCCCCCCCCCCCCCCCCCCCCCCCCCCCCCCCCCCCCCCCCCCCCCCCCCCCCCCCCCCCCCCCCCCCCCCCCCCCCCCCCCCCCCCCCCCCCCCCCCCCCCCCCCCCCCCCCCCCCCCCCCCCCCCCCCCCCCCCCCCCCCCCCCCCCCCCCCCCCCCCCCCCCCCCCCCCCCCCCCCCCCCCCCCCCCCCCCCCCCCCCCCCCCCCCACCCCCCCCCCCCCCCCCCCCCCCCCCCCCCCCCCCCCCCCCCCCCCCCCCCCCCCCCCCCCCCCCCCCCCCCCCCCCCCCCCCCCCCCCCCCCCCCCCCCCCCCCCCCCCCCCCCCCCCCCCCCCCCCCCCCCCCCCCCCCCCCCCCCCCCCCCCCCCCCCCCCCCCCCCCCCCCCCCCCCCCCCCCCCCCCCCCCCCCCCCCCCCCCCCCCCCCCCCCCCCCCCCCCCCCCCCCCCCCCCCCCCCCCCCCCCCCCCCCCCCCCCCCCCCCCCCCCCCCCCCCCCCCCCCCCCCCCCCCCCCCCCCCCCCCCCCCCCCCCCCCCCCCCCCCCCCCACCCCCCCCCCCCCCCCCCCCCCCCCCCCCCCCCCCCCCCCCCCCCCCCCCCCCCCCCCCCCCCCCCCCCCCCCCCCCCCCCCCCCCCCCCCCCCCCCCCCCCCCCCCCCCCCCCCCCCCCCCCCCCCCCCCCCCCCCCCCCCCCCCCCCCCCCCCCCCCCCCCCCCCCCCCCCCCCCCCCCCCCCCCCCCCCCCCCCCCCCCCCCCCCCCCCCCCCCCCCCCCCCCCCCCCCCCCCCCCCCCCCCCCCCCCCCCCCCCCCCCCCCCCCCCCCCCCCCCCCCCCCCCCCCCCCCCCCCCCCCCCCCCCCCCCCCCCCCCCCCCCCCCCCCCCCCCCCCCCCCCCCCCCCCCCCCCCCCCCCCCCCCCCCCCCCCCCCCCCCCCCCCCCCCCCCCCCCCCCCCCCCCCCCCCCCCCCCCCCCCCCCCCCCCCCCCCCCCCCCCCCCCCCCCCCCCCCCCCCCCCCCCCCCCCCCCCCCCCCCCCCCCCCCCCCCCCCCCCCCCCCCCCCCCCCCCCCCCCCCCCCCCCCCCCCCCCCCCCCCCCCCCCCCCCCCCCCCCCCCCCCCCCCCCCCCCCCCCCCCCCCCCCCCCCCCCCCCCCCCCCCCCCCCCCCCCCCCCCCCCCCCCCCCCCCCCCCCCCCCCCCCCCCCCCCCCCCCCCCCCCCCCCCCCCCCCCCCCCCCCCCCCCCCCCCCCCCCCCCCCCCCCCCCCCCCCCCCCCCCCCCCCCCCCCCCCCCCCCCCCCCCCCCCACCCCCCCCCCCCCCCCCCCCCCCCCCCCCCCCCCCCCACCCCCCCCCCCCCCCCCCCCCCCCCCCCCCCCCCCCCCCCCCCCCCCCCCCCCCCCCCCCCCCCCCCCCCCCCCCCCCCCCCCCCCCCCCCCCCCCCCCCCCCCCCCCCCCCCCCCCCCCCCCCCCCCCCCCCCCCCCCCCCCCCCCCCCCCCCCCCCCCCCCCCCCCCCCCCCCCCCCCCCCCCCCCCCCCCCCCCCCCCCCCCCCCCCCCCCCCCCCCCCCCCCCCCCCCCCCCCCCCCCCCCCCCCCCCCCCCCCCCCCCCCCCCCCCCCCCCCCCCCCCCCCCCCCCCCCCCCCCCCCCCCCCCCCCCCCCCCCCCCCCCCCCCCCCCCCCCCCCCCCCCCCCCCCCCCCCCCCCTCCCCCCCCCCCCCCCCACCCCCCCCCCCCCCCCCCCCCCCCCCCCCCCCCCCCCCCCCCCCCCCCCCCCCCCCCACCCCCCCCCCCCCCCCCCCCCCCCCCCCCCCCCCCCCCCCCCCCCCCCCCCCCCCCCCCCCCCCCCCCCCCCCCCCCCCCCCCCCCCCCCCCCCCCCCCCCCCCCCCCCCCCCCCCCCCCCCCCCCCCCCCCCCCCCCCCCCCCCCCCCCCCCCCCCCCCCCCCCCCCCCCCCCCACCCCCCCCCCCCCCCCCCCCCCCCCCCCCCCCCCCCCCCCCCCCCCCCCCCCCCCCCCCCCCCCCCCCCCCCACCCCCCCCCCCCCCCCCCCCCCCCCCCCCCCCCCCCCCACCCCCCCCCCCCCCCCCCCCCCCCCCCCCCCCCCCCCCCCCCCCCCCCCCCCCCCCCCCCCCCCCCCCCCCCCCCCCCCCCCCCCCCCCCCCCCCCCCCCCCCCCCCCCCCCCCCCCCCCCCCCCCCCCCCCCCCCCCCCCCCCCCCCCCCCCCCCCCCCCCCCCCCCCCCCCCCCCCCCCCCCCCCCCCCCCCCCCCCCCCACCCCCCCCCCCCCCCCCCCCCCCCCCCCCCCACCCCCCCCCCCCCCCCCCCCCCCCCCCCCCCCCCCCCCCCCCCCCCCCCCCCCCCCCCCCCCCCCCCCCCCCCCCCCCCCCCCCCCCCCCCCCCCCCCCCCCCCCTCCCCCCCCCCCCCCCCCCCCCCCCCCCCCCCCCCCCCCCCCCCCCCCCCCCCCCCCCCCCCCCCCCCCCCCCCCCCCCCACCCCCCCCCCCCCCCCCCCCCCCCCCCCCCCACCCCCCCCCCCCCCCCCCCCCCCCCCCCCCCCCCCCCCCCCCCCCCCCCCCACCCCCCCCCCCCCCCCCCCCCCCCCCCCCCCCCCCCCCCCCCCCCCCCCCCCCCCCCCACCCCCCCCCCCCCCCCCCCCCCCCCCCCCCCCCCCCCCCCCCCCCACCCCCCCCCCCCCCCCCCCCCCCCCCCCCCCCCCCCCCCCCCCACCCCCCCCCCCCCCCCCCCCCCCCCCCCCCCCCCCCCCCCCCCCCCCCCCCCCCCCCCCCCCCCCCCCCCCCCCCCCCCCCCCCCCCCCCCCCCCCACCCCCCCCCCCCCCCCCCCCCCCACCCCCCCCCCCCCCCCCCCCCCCCCCCCCCCCCCCCCCCCCCCCCCCCCCCCCCCCCCCCCCCCCCCCCCCCCCCCCCCCCCCCCCCCCCCCCCCCCCCCCCCCCCCCCCCCCCCCCCCCCCCCCCCCCCCCCCCCCCCCCCCCCCCCCCCCCCCCCCCACCCCCCCCCCCCCCCCCCCCCCCCCCCCCCCCCCCCCCCCCCCCCCCCCCCCCCCCCCCCCCACCCCCCCCCCCCCCCCCCCCCCCCCCCCCCCCCCCCCCCCCCCCCCCCCCCCCCCCCCCCCCCCCCCCCCCCCCCCCCCACCCCCCCCCCCCCCCCCCCCCCCCCCCCCCCCCCCCTCCCCCCCCCCCCCCCCCCCCCCCCCCCCCCCCCCCCCCCCCCCCCCCCCCCCCCCCCCCCCCCCCCCCCCCCCCACCCCCCCCCCCCCCCCCCCCCCCCCCCCCCCCCCCCCCCCCCCCCCCCCCCCCCCCCCCCCCCCCCCCCCCCCCCCCCCCCCCCCCCCCCCCCCCCCCCCCCCCCCCCCCCCCCCCCCCCCCCCCCCCCCCCCCCCCCCCCCCCCCCCCCCCCCCCCCCCCCCCCCCCCCCCCCCCCCCCCCCCCCCCCCCCCCCCCCCCCCCCCCCCCACCCCCCCCCCCCCCCCCCCCCCCCCCCCCCCCCCCCCCCCCCCCCCCCCCCCCCCCCCCCCCCCCCACCCCCCCCCCCCCCCCCCCCCCCCCCCCCCCCCCCCCCCCCCCCCCCCCCCCCCCCCCCCCCCCCCCCCCCCCCCCCCCCCCCCCCCCCCCCCCCCCCCCCCCCCCCCCCCCCCCCCCCCCCCCCCCCCCCCCCCCCCCCCCCCCCCCCCCCCCCCCCCCCCCCCCCCCCCCCCCCCCCCCCCCCCCCCCCCACCCCCCCCCCCCCCCCCCCCCCCCCCCCCCCCCCCCCCCCCCCCCCCCCCCACCCCCCCCCCCCCCCCCCCCCCCCCCCCCCCCCCCCCCTCCCCCCCCCCCCCCCCCCCCCCCCCCCCCCCACCCCCCCCCCCCCCCCCCCCCCCCCCCCCCCCCCCCCCCCCCCCCCCCCCCCCCCCCCCCCCCCCCCCCCCCCCCCCCCCCCCCCCCCCCCCCCCCCCCCCCCCCCCCCCCCCCCCCCCCCCCCCCCCCCCCCCCCCCCCCCCACCCCCCCCCCCCCCCCCCCCCCCCCCCCCCCCCCCCCCCCCCCCCCCCCCCCCCCCCCCCCCCCCCCCCCCCCCCCCCCCCCCCCCCCCCCCCCCCCCCCCCCCCCCCCACCCCCCCCCCCCCCCCACCCCCCCCCCCCCCCCCCCCCCCCCCCCCCCCCCCCCCCCCCCCCCACCCCCCCCCCCCCCCCCCCCCCCCCCCCCACCCCCCCCCCCCCCCCCCCCCCCCCCCCCCCCCCCCCCCCCCCCCCCCCCCCCCCCCCCCCCCCCCCCCCCCCCCCCCCCCCCCCCCCCCCCCCCCCCCCCCCCCCCCCCCCCCCCCCCCCCCCCCCCCCCCCCCCCCCCCCCCCCCCCCCCCCCCCCCCCCCCCCCCCCCCCCCCCCCCCCCCCCCCCCCCCCCCCCCCCCCCCCCCCCCCCCCCCCCCCCCCCCCCCCCCCCCCCCCCCACCCCCCCCCCCCCCCCCCCCCCCCCCCCCCCCCCCCCCCCCCCCCCCCCCCCCCCCCCCCCCCCCCCCCCCCCCCCCCCCCCCCCCCCCCCCCCCCCCCCCCCCCCCCCCCCCCCCCCCCCCCCCCCCCCCCCCTCCCCCCCCCCCCCCCCCCCCCCCCCCCCCCCCCCCCCCCCCCCCCCCCCCCCCCCCCCCCCCCCCCCCCCCCCCCCCCCCCCCCCCCCCCCCCCCCCCCCCCCCCCCCCCCCCCCCCCCCCCCCCCCCCCCCCCCCCCCCCCCCCCCCCCCCCCCCCCCCCCCCCCCCCCCCCCCCCCCCCCCCCCCCCCCCCCCCCCCCCCCCCCCCCCCCCCCCCCCCCCCCCCCCCCCCCCCCCCCCCCCCCCCCCCCCCCCCCCCCCCCCCCCCACCCCCCCCCCCCCCCCCCCCCCCCCCCCCCCCCCCCCCCCCCCCCCCCCCCCCCCCCCCCCCCCCCCCCCCCCCCCCACCCCCCCCCCCCCCCCCCCCCCCCCCCCCCCCCCCCCCCCCCCCCCCCCCCCCCCCCCCCCCCCCCCCCACCCCCCCCCCCCCCCCCCCCCCCCCCCCCCCCCCCCCCCCCCCCCCCCCCCCCCCCCCCCCCCCCCCCCCCCCCCCCCCCCCCCCCCCCCCCCCCCCCCCCCCCCCCCCCCCCCCCCCCCCCCCCCCCCCCCCCCCCCCCCCCCCCCCCCCCCCCCCCCCCCCCCCCCCCCCCCCCCCCCCCCCCCCCCCCCCCCCCCCCCCCACCCCCCCCCCCCCCCCCCCCCCCCCCCCCCCCCCCCCCCCCCCCCCCCCCCCCC